>OX419595.1:11056505-11311135 GCA_948473455.1 Teleiodes luculella
CAGTGTGCAGTTCACTCATAATTTTATTGCGAATAGGCGATGGAATTACTACCTTAAATCCTCTGACTAAACACGATTTTTCTATCGCTAACTCATTACGACACATAAAATAAGGCATTAGAAACTTATCTACCTTACGCGGCCAACCTGACTGGATATACTTACAAACAGCTGAGAGTGCCGAGTCTAATTGTGTTTGTCTACTAATGTCATCAATGTTCATGATTTCAGCGTCACTGGTATAGAGGAAGTTAATGTATGTTGTCCTGTCTAGAGGAAAACTTTCAGGTTGCTGTTCTAGTTTAATCGATACCGATCGACTTAAAAAATCTGCGGCATTTAAGCTACTGTTTACATATTCTATTACAAAATTATAAGACGTTAAAAAGATTGCGTATCGCTGAAGGCGATTTGCGGTTATTTCTGGCACACCTTTGTTTGGGCTGAAGATCGATAAAAGTGGTTTATGATCAGTTTTTAATGTGAATGGAGACGCTCGTCCATACAAATACTGATGGTACTTTCGTACACCAAAAACAATCGCGGTCGCTTCTTTCTGTATCTGACTATAGCTTTGCTCTGCTTTAGTTAGCGATCGCGATGCATACGAAACCGGCCTCTCCACATTGTCCGACCCGACTTGCGAAAGAATAGCACCTAGCCCGGCGGGCGAAGCATCTACTGTCAGAATCAACTTAGCTTGTGGATCGTAATGAGCAAGAGTAACATCAGCAATTAAATCGTTCTTTATTTGTGACACAGCTTTATCATGTTCCGCTGACCATTCCCACGGCTGGTTTTTTTGCAACAAGCAGTGCAAAGGGTGCAAAACACTGGACGCATTTTTTATAAAGTTTCTGTAATAGTTAACCATGCCTAAAAAAGACTTCAATTCCGTTACATTGCTCGGCGATTTGGCTTTTATGATAGCATCAACTTTATCTTGGCTCTTGTGCAAGCCATCCTTATCAATTACGAAACCTAAGTAAGACACAGAATCCTGAAAAAATTTGCATTTACTTTTCTGTAACACTAACCCGGCCTGTTCTAATTTCATAAAAACTTTGTCGAGCCTTTCCATATGTTCACTGTCACTTGAACCTGTTACTAATATATCATCCTGAAAAACTAATACTCCGTCAATACCGGTTAAAATGTTTTCTAAAGTTTTTTGAAATATGGCAGCAGAGCTCGACAGACCAAAAACTAACCTTGTAAAGTTAAATAGGCCCTTATGTGTATTGATACAGGTTATCACTTGTGACTCGTCACTCAACACCAACTGGTTATAGGCCTGCGAAAGGTCTAGTTTAGTAAACTTTAGCCCACCATGCAATTTCGAAAACAACTCCTCTATGCGGGGTAAAGGATATTTATCCACTACCAGTTGTTTATTTAAGGATACAGAGTAGTCAGCACAAAGACGTATTTCACCATTACTTTTCAGCACAGGAACTACTGGACTAGCGTAGTCTGAATTGCTAACAGGTACCAAAATCCCCAGTCCAACCAACCTGTCTAGTTCTCGTTCTACTTTTTCCCTCAGAGCAAAAGGTACTTGTCGTGCTTTAAAGAAAATGGGTTTTGAACCTGGTTTTAATGTTAAATTAACCTTCGGGCCTTTGTAGCAACCTAATTCACTGGTAAATAATTTCGGATACTTATTAGCCATTTGTTCCAAATCAGTAGTGCACTTGTTTACGGACGTTACATGTAAATTAAATTTGGACATAAAGTCCCTACCTAATAAACATGGCCCATTGCCTTTAACGACAAATAATCGTATTTGTTCCGTTTTCTGGTGGTAACTAAAAGGCAACAAAAGCGTTCCTAAAGTTACAATGTTGCTACCATTGTAACTGTGTAAAATCGTGTCACTTGGGGCTAACTTAATTGTTTTAAAATACAAATCGTATATTTTCTCTGGAATTACCGTTACTGCGGAACCAGTATCTATTTCAAAATTTATTTTTGTACTACCTACAAGTACAGATTCCCGCATCGGCTCTCCATTTGCTGATGAAATTTTACAAACAAAATTTCGCTTACCATCATCGCCTATTTCATCAACCTCGACCTCAATGAAATGTTGTTTTAGCACTTTATTCTGGGAGCAAACTCGCCGCAAATGACCACGATTACCGCACTTAGTACACTTGTATCGTTGAAATCTGCACGACTCGGCCCTATGACCGACATAGCCGCACACGAAGCAGGTGCCAGCAGTCGCTAGCTGTCCTCGGCCCGGCTCCGTCGACGACGATGATGCTGCAGATCCTTCCAAGCCGTGCGCGCGCTCCCGCCGCGGCCCGGCCGTTGCCGCCGCCAGCTTGAACACAGGCAGCTCTGTGCGCACTGGTGCCGCCATCCCTGGCTGTGCGGCTCCTTGCTTCGCACTGCGAATGGCCTGCGCGGTGTCTAACGCCTTGCTAAGCGTCAACTCCGCCATGTCCTTGGTGAAAAGCGAGTCTCGCTCAGGTCCCGGCTGCATGCCGATCACGAAGCGATCCCGCAACAGCTCGTTTAAGCAAGTCGCCGGAAACCGGCAGTCCGCTGCGAGGCCGCGCACACGGGCCGCCCACTCCGCGAGCTCCTCTGCTGGACGTTGAGTCGATGAGTAGAAACTGTTACGCTCGGCGAAACCACACTTTGCTGGCTCGCAATGATCATCCAACAGTTTCACTATACCGTCGTATTCCAATTCCTTGATTTTACTTGGTAACGCTAAATCTCTTACCAATTTGAACGTCGTTTCTGTCAAGCTACTTAATAAAATTGCTCGTTTTTTAATTTTAGCTTTACCCTCATCGACTTCTAAATCATTAGCTAGAAACCACTGTTCCAATCTTTCCTTGTGAACTGACCAATCCTGGGTTTCATGATTAAACGTACACAACGATCCTACAGAACACTTAGCCATGATAGATAACGATCTTAAAAGTTATTTGCACGCGTAATTAGTTCGGCCAGTCGCCACTGTTAGTTCGGAGTCGAGAGGGTACGAAAAGGAAACGCGTCTTTGCAATACGAACAAGTGTAATCGACTGACGTAAGCGATCGCCGGTCGCAGCCGGTTCCTATTCTACTTATAGCTAACACTTATATCTCCGCTCCTTATAAATTTTGTATGTACCTACATAATATCAACGATGGGAACATTAATTAATCATAATGTAACAGCATAAATGATTTCGTGGAAACGTGTTGTTAAATATTAGATAATCCCGTTGTATCAGTTGGAAAACAAGTACCTGCCATCCCTGATAAGCTATAATCGCCGATCCGTGCTTAACAACGTAGCGGGGTGGGGGGAGGGTGGATTATTTTGATGGGATTAAAACATTAAGCACTTTAAGAGGAAACTTATCTCACCCCATCGATTATTTGGAGATGTTCTACGAACCAGCGCTTTGATCTGTATCATCAGAAACTTTCGCGCCTGGCCATTTAAAAAAAATATCGCTGGATATATCGCGCCCGCGCGCTTTATAGTTATTATTACTCAGTAGTGTATATTCATGAACAAGCAAAAATATACCGAACGGTGGTGAGGTGTTCGCGCTAGAACTTCTATAAAATAACAGGTCTGACTGACTAACTTATATAATTTCGCGCAGTATTTCGTTGGCTATTCGAAATTGAAACTACTCCTTTAATGCAAACTTTGAGTCATTATTCAATTTTGTTCATTTTATAAGGTATTGAAAATTGACGCTTAATTTACACACTTCAAAAACAAACAGAATACACAAAAATTTATAAAGCTGCAATAGTGAAAAAGTCAGGGGTCTCGCACCATGATACTTGTTTTTTGTTCACTTAAAATGAATTATAAAATAAAACAATTTCAAACAGAAATTCAAATGAAATACTTGACGAGAAAAAGCCGATGAGTCAACAATAAACTGAGGGAACAGTTTTTTCTCTTAGTCCAGAAACTACAACCCAGCCGCAAAGAGAATGAAACGCCGGTTAGTGCGGGAAACTTTTAAAAGGAAGCATCCAAACAGATCTGAGTAATTTATTCTTTTAAAAACTACCAGGAACATTAATTAAGGGACGTCGGGTTTAAGTGTCGAAGTTCCGAGTGCTGCAAACTTACAGATAGTTGGACTTATTCTACTCTTAAGGAAATGTGGAAAGGTAAAATTCTCAGTTTATGTAGGGAAAAATGCGTCAGATTTCTGAATTGCTTTTTCCATTTTCAAAGTTTTAAGCGATCGCGATTATTTCGTTCTAGCTCTTGTGCTTTGTTCGGACATAGCAGATCAAAGATGTTTTAAAAACTTCCCCGAAAAGCCGGCAGTGGCAGATTGTATTACACTTCCTTATTCGTGGAATTTATTTAAGAATACCCCTGACTTTTTGTTGACGGGACTCGGCTTTGGAATTGGATTATCGCAATGGCGCCGGGCACCGCCATATTTTACTGTCGCCTCTGGTTTCACTCCTGTTCTTGAAATTTTTTTCATAATTTTGCTAGAAATTTACCAGGTTGAGTTTGAAGCTATTTTTAGTTTTTTATTTATGTACAAAGTTTTATTTTATAAATTCAACTATGTTATCTATCACGTTTTTCATGTCGTGAAAATGTACCTGTACCAGCCACAGTAGGTACTCTTTTACGGGTCAAATTTTCCTACATTTTTAAATTATTTTTGAAGAAATTGTAAACAAACTTCGGTTATTTTCTGTATGTTTATTCTTATTTTAATAAATCTCATTCATTACATTACGTAACTCTGTAGGTACAGACGACAGACCGCTTATCATAAATTCTATTACGAGTTATTACGACTCGTTCACTATTTAAACCAACGGCAATTATTTAACTAACTGAATGCACACTCCCCTTTGATCCGCCCCTCCCCCCGCGCAATGCCGCGCATCCCGCTGCATTGCATACGTAAGTTTTTCATATCTTCATTTGCCAACTAAAACTAAGTCTGCACAAAATACACCAATAAGGCAACTATCACACGTTGTGGCTTGACGCGGCGACTTTTTATGAAATCTTTCACACGGAAGCCACGACGTGTTAATTAGCCAATGGCGGATTTCTTTCAAGTAATTACTGACGAGTACGAGCATCTCCGAGCATCACGGTTTCATATTATGCGAAATATAGATACATCTATATTATAATGATCAGGTGAGATTTTTTTTTTCTGAGACTGTTATGAAGAGAATGAATCAAAATGCTATTTTATAGGCGTGTCAGCGCGATGCTGACTTTTTTTTCTTTAGGTTGAATTTTTCAAGCAAAGATAATTATAATTACTCACATCACAGGGTCTCTTGGTGCTTATTATACTTTGACAGATTACTTAAGTACTCACTTTGTAGTAAGGTCAGCTCTGCGCTAAGCCCGTCGTCGTCGCCGCGTCAGGCGATCTCGTGTGATAACCGCCTAACATTATATGGCGACTAGGGAGTTAGCTAGAAATGTACACGGTTTTTATACCCAGGATTATTACGGTGGATATTTCCACAGTTTCAACTCAACCACAACTTTTTGCACAGGATTATCACTGAAAATATTTCTGCGCTGTTTCCACGACAGATCGTGAAAATTCTACGTGTTGTGTATGCCGATAGTATGTTCTTGCTTTTTTTAAAATATATAGATATCCCTCTATACCTACCTACACTTCGGTAGATAATCCAAATTTTCAATCATAAAATAATTCGAATTCTTTCCTAGCCCTTTTAATGGAATAGAAAAGGCAACGGGTATTAACGGGTATTACCCTATTTTTTTTTTTTTTTTCAGTTCTAAGTATTGATAAGTAACTGGTGGTGAGTTAAATTAAATAAGTAATTAGGTAATAGGTAGGCACTGTTTACAAGTTTAACGCCAATTAGTCACGGTTAGAAAATACATATGTACGAGTAGGTATCTCTCTTGAAAGTTACCCAGCGCTCATATATCAAAATGTAAGCCAAAATTGCAAACCAAACAGATTCGTCAGTAGTCGGTGGTTATGGTCGATAGTTTTATCCGACCACGTCCCAACAAAGTAACTCAAAGTCAATTCGATTTCAGCTGAAAACTTCGCCAGTTTGGGAGTTACATCGAAAACTGTGTTTGATCGAATACTGTGTTAGCAAAAACTGTGCAACGTTGAACCACTTGCTTGAAATGATAATGAAGTTTCAGTCCACATCCACTAGGATTATCCGTTTTTACAAACTACGCTCGAACATAAACAATGATTAGTACGAGTATGTTTATTTGCACTGTGCCCACATCGGGCAAAAATAAAGAATAGAATATAAAATTCTGTATCGCACACTAAAAAATACAATACAATATAATTCGAAAAAAGAATATAAGGTATACATGTAAGCGGCCTTATTGCTATAAAAATTTCTACCAGGCAACCTTAGGAAAACGTAAAACACTCGTATTATAAAAAATCTTGTATCGAGTACCTGTTGAAATATGTACCTAAATCCTTTCGGAAATAATGTTCAGTGTTATAGTACTAAATACTTCTTAGGTAAGTACATAATTATTGAGTAGACACTTATACTACAAAAAAAATTAACAGTCTGGAAAATATACCGCTTTTTTTCGTATTTAAAACCGATCTTTCTGTCTCACCTCTTGGGAAACCCACACGATACGTACACATGCACCTCGTTGCCAACCGATAGGAAAAGTAGAACTTGAAATCTCGATTTTTCTATCTTGACTAAAATATCGCTAATTTGTACACCATACCCGTTTATTATCTTTTAAAACATTTCGATGTGGGCAATAAATAATGTATTTCTATTCTATTCTAGCAATTGCTTTAAGGATGCCTTCTGGTGCACTTTTATAGACGAGCTCTGTCTCCTTGCATTTCTATTTTGTAAAGTGTCCCCGCGATAGAAAATCAACGGAAATGGAGTGTTCAGTGTTCACCGTCGACCGAAGCCATGTGCAATTGCATAATGCAACAAGGGGCTATATTGTAAAACAATTTACAGTTCGCTATATTTCTACGTTGCTTTGTTACAACTTTGTTGGTTGAGATTGTACAATCACGAAATTTGAAAACAAAAAAAATAAATCATACTATTATAAAAAACCACACACAATGCATGCACATAAGTGCGCATCTCATATTTTTATATGCGAGACCCTTGATTTTAAAAATATGTTTAGTTTACAGTTTACAAAGCCCGAAAGCTTCAAACGAATATTAATAAAGATGATATTTAATATCTTTCAAATATTCTCTTTTGAGATTGGAAATTTCACAGAATTTAAATGTAAAGTATAATAAAAAAAAAAAACATCTCTAAAAAAGCGTAAACGCGCGCGCGCGAGCGTTTATCTTTTAGAAAAAATCCAATATCAACAAAATTTTGCTATGATGTCGCCATCATCATAATAAGCTGATGTTATATTTTAAGCTCTACAAGCCTTTAACTCGCTTAAACGGTTTGAAAAATTAACGCGTGGGATGCAGCAGACGCATGGTTATTATTTAATCCAGCGGCATCCCACAAAGCGACGCCATTTTGAATCTTCACAATCCAATGCAGCTGCTAGTGAAAGAAACACAATCCAAATCCAAAGATCGGTTTTGGGTTTACCTAAAATTTTCTTCTTTGACTGGTTGCCTTCCTCTAATTGAATATTTCGTTTGCACTCTTTGCTATATTAATCAAATTGTATAAAATAATGATTATGTAAAAATATTTTGAAAAGATGCAACGCCTGTGGAGTTTCTTCCGGAGAGTTCTTCTCCACAGAAGACAGCCAAATCGTGAACTCTCCTCGACGTCGAAAAGTGATTTGTAAAATCTTACTTCGAATAAACACATTTTGAACTTTGAACTTTGAACTTCGGTTTCCGTTTTACCTGAATCCGATGGGCTTTACATGAAATAAAGGATTTTTTTATTATTATTATCACGTGAAGATATAAAATCGAGTTGTATCGAAAATTCTAAATAAATTGTTTATCGTGTGTGTGTATTATATTTATTAAAATAAATAAATAAATAAATAGCAGGCTTTGTAGACTACACGACTTGATGGCTTTCAACTTGAGAGATCAACAGTGCTAATAAGACTCGAGAGAAAAAATAAACAAACAGAATCCGTTTTCTGTTTTGCATTCTCTACTCAATCAACTAGTAAATTCAGTTCAAAAGTCTGTCTTTAATTAAAAATACAACACACACAATACCTTGTATTGCACAGTGCATTGTTCTTTCCCCTACTGTACTCTGTTGTTCTATTGACGACTCTATGTTTCTGTTATGACTAGCTGTCCGCCCACGGTTACGCCCGCGTTAACAGGTTTTCCCGTGGGTAAGAAGTATTTTCTGGAGGTAAAAAGTAGCCTATGTGTTATTCTGATGTGTAAGCTATATTATTGTCAAGTTTCATTAAAATCCGTCCAGGAGTTCCAGAGATTATCGTGTACAAACAGACAGACAGACGGACATTTGTTTCAAAACTCGTATTTTGTTTTCAGCTACGCTCCCTTTATCACCAACCTACAACCAGTTTTTTGAAAAACAAATCAATGTACAGACACGTCGATTCTTCAGTTTTATTTTTTCCATTGACAGCAATGAACTTCAAAGTAGTCGTTCGTGTTTTAGTAGGGATGCGTCGTAGCTCGGCGCAAGAGTGTAATATACGGATGTTAAGTGTGGAAATGTGCGCTGCGGAGGTATTTATAATTAAGGCAATAAGTCAGAGCGAGAGAGCTCTCCTATTTCAGCATAATTTTCAGTTATACTGCAGCTACCTTAACTAGATTACAGCATCAAGCTATTTTCGACATCTTAATTGGCTAAGTAACATTCCAATGTACTTATAAACTTATTTTATAATTCAAATAATACAGTATTTAAAACATTCCGAACACAAAATTATTCTTGTTCTGGTTAGCTGACCATTATCATAAAACCAACAAGACTATAAGAACTGGGGCTAACATATGCTCGGGCTAAATGACTGTGAATAAATTTAATGTGTGTGAATATAATATGCACTTTGAACAAAAATTGGGTTGATTATAACAAAAAGCAATTTTGTCCGTTTCGATATCATAAAACATAATATACCAACAAACGTATACATCAGAGATACTACGACAAACGACATCTCACGTTCAGTTTGTGAAAAATAAAAGATAAAACTTCTGAACTTCAGTAGAGCGCGGCTCAAACTGCAGGGGATACGTAGTTTGATACAAACAGTTTCAAAAAGACAAAAGACAGGAGATATGAAAATTTTCATATACACATATCATTCGATCATTTTATTGCAACGAATGAATTTGGGTATGTTCTACGTATCCCCTAGTTTGATACAAATAGTTTCAAAAATACAAAAGGCAGGATATATGAAAATTTTCATATACACATGTAATTCGATCATTTTATTGCAACGAATAAATTTGGGTATGTTTAAGAATTTGAAAGCAATAAATGGCAAGACATTTTTTCTGTTTACTAGGTACTATTAATTTTTAGTCCGGTTCGCGCCAGTACTAAATGAAAAAAATCTATCTGTCACTCCTGTAAATGGCAGTCCTACCGTTAGATTCGTCTTGATCACGTCTTGATGTCCTGAACGTGAAACTGTCGGTCGTCAAATGCTAAAGTGGTGGAGGGAGGTGGGGAGGGGTAATCAAAGATGGCGAATTTGTACTTTTGTTATTTACTCATAACCGTCACATTCTCTGCCTGCTGTTTGTTCTATAATTTTTAATACTGTTAGTTTATTATGCCTGCATAATTCGTACGAGTAATAAGATAGAAAATGCTTTTGAGCCTATTTATGAAACCTGAAGAAAGCAAAGCAATAAATAAATCATTTGTTCTATAAAACTTCAGGTAGTTTACGATATAAGTCCAGTTTTAATGCTTAAAATAGATGTTTAATTAATAAATATATATTTTTGAATAAGTTTTTGTTTTCACCAGTTCCTTATTTACATAAAAACCTTTTATCCCTAAAGATATTATTTACACAAAGCACCTGTTATTCTGAAACAATAGAGGCGAAGCTTTAGGCCGTAAACATTGTTTCTAATCGTAAATACCGCCTCTGAAATCGTATAAATCCCTTATAAACCATCATCTAAATTGTTGCCAAGTAAACCCTGAATTCTGAACAAAAGGTTACCTACAGTATACAAAGCTACCGCTGGTTCTCTTCTCATTCTCACATCTTTGTGTTTTATATAAATGAAAGTTGTATCTTAGAAATAAATATAAATAAATATGTGGGACATCTCACACACGGCCATCTGACCCCAAACTAGGCAGAGCCTGTACTATGGGTGTCAGACAGCTGATATACATACATAATATAAATATACAACATCCAGACACAAGGCAAACACAAGTGCTCATCACACGAATGTTTGCCCTGGGCGGGATTCGAACCCGCGACCTTGTGTTTTTTAAGCAGGCGTACTACCAACTAGGCTACGAGGCCGACAATGTTCAGTTTGAAATATAATTTTTTATTATTGTGGTTCATAATTTTAAATTAACAACTTTCCACTACGAATACCTTCGTTTGGTTCCATTATAATCATTTTTTTAACCCCCGACGAAAAAGAGGGGTGTTATAAGTTTGACGCGTGTGTCTGTCTGTCTGTCTGTCTGTCTGTGGGATCGTAGCTCCTAAACGGATGCGCCGATTTTGATCTAGTCTTTTTTTGTTTGCAAGGTGTTACAATTGAGAGTGTTCTTAGCTATGATCCAAGAAAATATCTTCAGCCATTTGAAGATTATCAGCTCTTTTCTAGTTGTTGAAAGAGCCAAATAAAAAGAAAGGTTTTGTGTGGAGGTTTTTATTTTGTTTAATTTTATGTTATTTAATACTTTGGTTTCGATAAAACGGTTATAGGATAAAAAAATAAAACATAATTCTTACAGGATTCAAAAGCAAATAAACTTATTAGACACCAGCTGTAAGTTTTTGATGGTTATTGTAGGTTTTAATTTTTAATCAACTTACAGAGCCCTGTGTCAAAGAAATAACAAGGAGATTTCGACAGCCGGAAGGCATATTAGCATATTAAATATTAGTGTTTTTTGAAGGTGACCAGCAGTGAACTTTTGCAGCTGAAATTAAAATATAATTCATGTCTAGCAATGACAGTAGGGGTCAATATTTATAATAGCTCCGCTAAACAATAATCCGAGAACGTTTGCGCCAGGCCCGGATTGTGGTGACGGAACGGACGCAGGTTCCGCACAATACTACCTCCAAGTTTGCAACAGTACAGTTACATAGGCGGCGGGGGAATATACCGCATAAATTATAATATAGAGGTGAGTGTCCTGGCATAATAATCCAAGTAGTTTGGAAGTCGATGAACGCTTTGTCAAATTGTGAACTTAACCTAGTACTATAGTACTATTATATATTCTGTGACTTAACTACCTTTACGTCCTTTGCATCGTTCGTTAACAGCTCATATACGTCCCCACCGGGGGGCTCTAGCCTACCCTGAAATCAGGGTGAATAGGCCTTAGTCGACCACGCTGGCACCAATGCGGGTTGGTCAACCTCACACACCATCTTTGAATTTATTCGCAGGTGTGTGCAGGTTTCCGATGTTTTCTTTCACCGTAAGAGTGTTGAATAAACGTACATATGAATTCGAAAATGCTTGAACCCGTGAACTTTCGAATGGAAGTCAACGGCCCTAGCCACTTGGCCATCGACCCTTCCTTTTTGGTATTGCAAAAATCTATTGAATTATAAACCTGATTTTTTAAGGAGACGGTAGATCTATGCTTGCAGGCTTGAATAATTTTCTTTCATTTTCACTTTAATTTAAAAATATTGTTGGTATAGGTACTCGAATTAACAAACGTTGACATATCAAAGATACAATTCATTTCATAAACACAGCCTTTTTGTTCTTCAAACAATAGTACCGGGGGCGCGGCTATAATCAAAATCAAAATTGAAAATCAGAGACGGAGCGCCTCAGGCGTCGTCGCCTTCACGATGTTTTTCAGTATCAACGCGCCAGGCCGTGGTCCGAGGCTCCCTCGAGCCGCCCCTAGACGCGTTGGTATATGACTTTTTTGGGGTAGAGTCTTCCGCTCCCCGCAAGTCCGGTGAAGCTTGATTGGTCGTACTTTTTCGACACAATAGGTCAATTTAAAAAAATCCCTTTAGCCCTTAAAAACAACCTTTATTTTTCTTTGTGTTCCTTTAAAGTAAGGAGGTTGAGTAAAAACAGATAACACGCATTACGTATAAAAGTTTCAATGTTCAAGTCTAGAACTATAAAGTTAAGGAGGGATGTAAATTATGTACGCGGGCATATAATAAAGTTGGGTGCAAACTTGTAAGACGCGCACCTTTGCTGTGGTTTTACCGGATTCCTCCAAAGCTACGCGGTTTTAAAGTTTAGTTGCTAGCCATTTTATGAGCTCCTAGTATTTGCTAAGTAAATAAGTAGCTATATACTAAGAGACATATAAGTAATAAATAAATCATTCACTACTAGTATAATACTACGTACGATACAAATATTTATTTGTTGGGGTGTTTCTTTTTACATAAGAACAAAGCTATAGATTGTTATTCTGTATGAAAAAGGACCCTTCTCAACTTATGTCATAGCCTACTCCTATAATTGCGTAAAAGTATACATAACTAGCTTTCCGTCTACGTAACAGTTGTGCCCGTGGGAATGAGGTATTTTCCGACGGTAAAAGGTAGCCTGTATGTTAATCTAAGGTCAACTAACACCATGCCAAATTTTATTGAAGTCGCTCCAGCCGTTTAGACGTGAAGAAGCATACGTAACATATTGTTACGAAAGCGAAACAAAATCATATACAATTTCAAATGTTACTTAAAAAAAAATTAAGTACTTGCAATCCAAGTAAATAATTAAAATGTTCACTTCTCATTTTAATTACAAATTCTTTAGCCTTTCATACAAAATGTTTGCTCTTTTCTATTGCACATTACAAGTAGATGCTTAATGTAAAATACGCAAGATTTTACGCATTCCGGAAACGGTTTTCAACGGAGCAATAAAAGCTGATACAAAGTAAAGACTCCAAGAACAAATTCTTAGCGTTTCCCTTCCACATGCGATTTCTTGTCCGCGACGACTATTCGACCCTACACTTGCCGACCCGTTCGGGTAGTTCCTGTCTGTCCCCGGTCCAGCCCCATATAAACGGAGTCTTAAAAAAACGTCCTTTTCTGTCCCTAATATTTGTATTTTGAACCAGACTGTTAGGTACTTATAAATAAAGCTGAGGCCAGGCGAGCGTAATTTTTGAGTTGTGAGTCGCACAATTTCGGTTTCATACAAAATACGAAACTCCTTTTGAATGTTGTCTGTCCTCAACCTAAATGGCATAGACAGATTAACGTAGATATTTATACCCTTTACAACAGTCTTCTCAAGTGATTGAAACAGGAGTTTCGTATGAAACCGAACGTGGCAGACATTACGCGATCGAATAAACGCGACTGACTACTCCAAAAAAAAATCCTTGTCTGTCCTCAACCTAAATGGCATAGACAGATTAACGTAGATATTTATACCCTTTACAACAGTCTTCTCAAGTGAGCGCGGCAGGTCTGCAAGAAAGCATTGCATTGTAGTGTTTAGAGAAAAATTTTCAATAAGATTTCGTTTTTATAACACAACGTTATTTGTTACTTATTCTAACTTTCTCAGTCAGTACAAATAAGTTTGTGTATGAAATAGGGATTTCTAACATGACGTGACAACGCTAACAATGTTAAGGGCGCTGAAAATTAATTTATTCTCAAATTGGGTGGTAACAGTGGTAAGTAGATCTCTCTTCTATTAAATATTAAATACTGATGTAATGGATTTTTAATAGAATGCACTTATTATATTATCTGACCTTTTTAGACTGATTTTTATATTCAGTTAATTCCCAAGTGGGGACAAGATATGGGAAAAAACAGGAAGTGCCCATTTTCCGCGTTCGCGCTTTCGTTCCTTTACAAAGTGTACATATTGCCCCAATCCTTGCATTGCAAAGTGCCAACTAGTTCTGGGGCTGAGTCGCCCATAAATTTACCACGGTGCAGCTTAAGAGCAACATAGATCAAGGCGCTGTCACGAAACTTGGTCATACGAGAAGTTGGCTCTCGCATTCCTGCGCCGCGCCCCAAAATGAGTTTTCTACTGCTCCGTATTAGAGAATTATCTTAATTCAGTTTGGTTGGATACATGAAGAATGTTTGTTTTGATGTTGAAGAAGAAAAGAAGGATTTAAAGAAGAAACATTTATAAATAAAGAAGATAAGTCATTTGTTCCATATTTTTAAAGCGATACATACCTACTTTGTTTTTAAATATTAAATATTTATTTATACACTGTAAAATGTAACTGGTTTCTATCCGCAACATAGTGGTAATACTAATGAAACTAAACAAATTTCCATCAGGAAAACAGGTTGATATATCAAAAATAATTTTCAACTTTTCATACAAATTCCAGACAAATTGAATTTTTATTTTGAGTTACATTTCACGGGGTATGGCTATAATACCTTAACAGATGATGTTTTAAAAATACATAGAAAAACAAATTATCTATTCACCATCTAACCTAAGCTATGTCAATCTGATCTAGTTATATTAGAGTAATACCTTTCAAGAAACGAACACCATTTCATTTTAAACTTTGATTAATTTATATAACAGGCCAAAAAATTCCAATTTCGCTTTCTTATGCCAACAACAGTCAACAGGTTTAGATAGACTTTGTTGCGGAAACAAAAGCTACATAATATTTTCGTATTAATTACATATTCGCAATAATGTATCAAGTAATTATCAGTTAATGTACGTATCATATTGTAAGACTGTGATAACAGTTGTATGAAATGAGTTCTTGGAACATCGCAGATGAGTTTACCTATAACCAACACAATTATATTATAGTGGCTTCTTGATGAGATACGATATCGTTCATGCTACAATGAAATTTTGAAGGCAGAAATTTCAAAAGTAGTGTTTTCATAATTTAGCAATATCACCGTGCTGCATCAGTTTTGGCCTTGTATAAACTGAGAGGAAATTTTCTTTATTGTTCAGTCAGTGGGTCTGATTAGTTTTCTTAAAGAAATATTCTTCGAAAAGAAATAAAAATCAAACACAAATTCAATACAAAATGTCCGATTAAAATGACTTTTTAGTCGATACAAAAAATGTTTTGTTACCGTTTCTTTAGGAAAATTGTTCAAAATCATTAACTGAACATGTATTGTATTGTACTTTCAGTACTTACTAAAGTGTCACTCACATCTTTTATTATTACCAAAAAATATTTATTGGTTTAGCAATAATAGTTACAATAATGTATCAAGTCAGGGGCCTACCTAGTAAGCACATAAAATATTTTTTATTATAAAAGTACGTACCTTATAAAGTAAGTACCTACCTCATATAACTTACATTTAGTTTCAATATGTTCTGCCAATGATATGGGATGTTATCACTATCAGCCAAAAAAATACCAACAGTTCAGTCACGCCAATACTTTTATCAGTCTTAAGATGCTGCTTTACCTTAAATAACGTACAATGTTTTAATTAAATAACGGAAAACCTCTCGGGTGATGGCTCAGCTTATGAAACTGAACAACTTTTGTTCTGGAAGTTTTCTGAAATCGCAATCTCTTTTTTATTTTTGATAAAAGTTGCTTTTGTTTTACTTTTAATTAAAGCTGGCCAAGTAATTTTGTACGAAAAGTAAAAAGAAATAGATTTTAGAAAACTTGCAAACCTAAAATTGTTTAGTTTCATGAACTGAGTCATGATGACCTGAGATGTTTTGCGTTATTTAATTAATACGTTATATTATTATTTCTACGGGAACAATGCACGTGATCAATCATGCTAATGTAATTGAAAGTAAAGCTTCATAAATAAATAGAAAGAATCTGAAGAGTCTTAGTTCTTCACAATTTTAAATTAGTTCTGTGTTTGTAAAGTCTAAGTGAACCACAAGTGAACTGATTGGTTTTCAACTTCTCTTCAATCATTTATGTTGTGATCTCTTCGCAAAGTTATTTACGACTGACTTATTTTAAAAATTCACGAAGTCACGAACTATATTTGTCAGATTTTTCATTGTTCAAACTCAATAAGTTGAGAAATATTTTCGATCCATCAAATGTTAAATTTGAAAGAAAACAAAAGCTATGCTTTGATTTATTTGAATGTCTCTAGAGATTTATTAATACATTATTTGCACCTGTACCTGTGCCTGTACGTACAACTTTCAAACATAAATAAAGAATAAATATTAAATGAAATAAATAAATTTACCATTTATTCATATAACAGTACACACACCCTGTAGAACTCTGACATGTTCCGCACACAAAGGTTCAATTTAAAAGTACTGAAGTAAGTTGCGTAGCCTATATGTCAAAAATGTAATGCTTCACACTTGAAATTTTTCTATTTATACTCTACATTTTAGATTAACTGGCTAAGCAATGAATATGGCATTGTATTTTTAAATCGTAGCTACTGTACTGTGATGATTTATGACCTCCTGGTATTCAATAAGATGAACATTTTTCTATTATGAATGATAGTCAAATGTTCGTTAACAGCTCATGTAACGTATAACGTAAAAAGCCTGGCCCATTGCGGGTTGGTCAACTTCACACACAAAATTCAAATTACTTCGGAGGTGTGTCCAGGTTTCCTCACGATGTTTTTCTTCACCGTAAGAGCGTCGAGTAAACATACATATGCATGCAAAAATCAAAAAACATTGATATGTGCCGAGATTTGAACCCTCAAACTTCCGAATGGAAGTCAACAGCTCCAGCGACTTGCCCACAGACGGTCTCAAATAAATTTTAATACGAGTAGAGGGATGAAAATGAAATGTCCTATGTACATCTTGAATAAAGTCTACAATGCGTCTCGTTTTCTGGAATATTTTCCTGTAACAAACTGGGAGTGGAGCTCCAGGTTTTATATTGCGGGATTCACTTTAATTCGGGCAATCTTTTCCACGACGAGCGCTGACAAACCTGCGCCACTGCGCTTGGAGCCCGACGGAATATTATGAAGATCTCGTATCACGGGAACAGATGTGCTACAAGTGATTCCGCGTATTACTGGATACAACGTGTATTAATACTAGCTACCCGCCCCGGCTCCGCACTAAGGTTGCGCACGATTACAAAGTTATTTGTGCTTTTTATACTCTTTTAATAATACACTAGCTGTCCGCAAAAGCACATCTATTTCAAACAGTGCGATAGGAAATAAGACAATCGAAGCGATAAAAATACCTTTTTAACTCCCGACAAAAAAGGGGATGTATGTATAGTTTGACGTGTGTGTGTGTCTGTCTGTCTGTCTGTCTTTGGCATCGTAGCTCCTAAACGGATACGCCGATTTTGATCTAGTTTTTTTTGTTTGCAAGGTGTCACAATCCAAAGTGATCTTAGCTATGATCCAAGAAATTTTCTTTAGCCATTTGAAGATTATTACCTCTTTTCTAGTTGTTGAAATGATCAAGTAACGGTTTTGTGTCGGGGGTTATATTCTTTTTTAATTCACACTAATATCGTAGAGAGGAAAGATTTGTATTTTTGCACCCTGAGTAACATAGGCTACCTTTTACAGCGGGAAAATGTCTCATTCCCACGGGAAAAACTGTTAACGGTGGACAGCTGGTTATTATTATTAAATTAAAAGGCTCGCGTAGTAATTTATCTCCGACTGCCCCTAACATTGTGTACTAGGATCCCATATTAGATGAGGCGGTAAACAGATGTTGTTCACCGCAGGTGTGCTTGCATGTCTTACTAAGTTGACATTTGCGAACTTCGCCTGAAGTACTTACCTACTTGTAACAACCGACTTAGTAATTGGGCTTTGCGTGCTTACAACTTTATGTAATCATGATGTTATGAGTGTTTATTGAAATGTATGATAACAAATACCAAAATTAATATTACGGCTGAAGTGAAATGACTGATCTCTTACACGGTGTAAGTAATACAGAAACAAAATGCTGAATCTACGGTTTTGAACAATTATTTTAGTAGACAAAAAAAATGCTAGGCTCTCACTTAAGACTGAAAGCTACTTCTGTACACCCTGTATGTATAAGAGCATTTATTTAAGCAACAATGTTTATTTTGGTATTTAAATTCCGTTCTCAAGTTAGGTAGGTATTGTAAGTATTCATATAATTAAAATAATTAAAATTAATATTCAATAATGAAACTTTAACTGGCTTTTTATGTTAAACTTTTTGCAAGATTATTTACAAACTAATTAAACTTAATGTATTTTTTCTAGTGAGTTACGATACAAATTAATTCCTACATCTTCCATATTTAATTCCCAATCGAAATAAACTACAAATCCAATATTTTTTGGGTACCTAAAACGTAGATACAGAAAAACAGTACAAAATAAAAGAGTCAAACGCGTCTTTTTTTTAACTGACCTATTCCTGTGTCGAAAAGGTACGACTAATCAAGCTTCACCGGACTTGCGGGGGAGCGGTAGGTTCTACCCGAGAGTAGTCATATACCAACGCGTCTAAGGGGTGACTCGAGAGAGCCTCGAACTTAGGCCTAGCGCGTTGATACGGAAAAACATCGTGAAGGAGACGACGCCTGAGGGGCTCCGTCTCTGATTACTAGTTTTGATTTTGATTTTGGCCGCGCCCCCGCGGGTGGTACGCGCATCGTTACCTGAAGGGTATTCGCAACCAAAAAACCATTCTGTTAGGTAAGCATTCTGTTGGGTGTCAAACGCGTCTTTATTGCTAGGTTTGCTACCTTATCCCTCTCTCTATCTCATTCATCATTAACATCTCATACATGTCCCCACCGAGAGGCTCGAGCCTACCCTGAAATCAGGTTAAATAGGCCTTAGTCGACCATACTGGCCCAGTGCGGGTTGGTCAACTTCACACACAACCCTTGAATTACTTCGCAAGTGTGTGCAGGTTTCCTCACGATATTTACCTTCACCGTAAGAGCGTCAAATAAACGTACATATGAATTCGAAAATCAGAAACACATTGCATTGGTACGTGCTGAGGTTCGAACCCGCGAACTTCCGAATGGAAGTCCACGGCCCTAGCCACTTAGCCACCGACGCTCTCTCTATCTCTACGACGATGATATGTAGAGATCTAATTCCAAAGCATTTACATGGCTGTTTATGCTAGTAACTCTACTAACCACATTAGTAAGACGATTACAATTAACAATTACATAACTACGCTGTCTAATGCAGATGGCGACCACAAATTATCAAACGTATCTATGAGATAATTAATTGATGATTCAATGTGGCCCTATCACTATACATCACTATACAGATGCATGCTTGCTTGCTTATCGAGTAGGTTTCGAGGTTAACCTACCTCACAAACCCTAGTGTCAGAACTTAGAGTATAAATAGAAAAATTTCTGGGAGGGATAGAGTACGCCTAATCGAGTATGAACCGTAAGCACGGATATGAACAGTCCGAATATCTTCAGCGCGTTCGTTTAGTATCAAATGGTTATCGGAGCTGATTATTTTTCTCGGTAAAAATAAGAAATTTAATAGGAGAACATTTTGAAATGTTCAGTGATAAGTTGCAAACATGACTTGAGGAACAAATCAAAAAAGAAAAATGTTATTGATTTCACCGCCCATACAAAATCTGCCAAAATTTGCTTACGCTTGACATAAAGGCAGCGGAGCGATGCGCGTGCTCTATGTATATTTATTCTCTAAGTGTCAGAATTATTGAGCCAACTCAGACTTTCAAATGGCTCCTATGACAAAAAATGTCGTTTCTATTTTACTGATCCGTGACATAAACAGGTTCATCACCAAAAAAACAACTAAACAGTAATTTGCTAAGCATTTCATAAACTAATATTATCATAGCATTCAAACCTTCGTCTTGACCTAAATAATACTCTAATTGTATTAGATTGGCGGAATAGGGTATACAAAATGAATAAAAAGTAACCATAGATTTATCACGTCACTTTAACTTGGTCATAGAAGTTTTTAAAACGATTTATCGTGAAACTGTAAAAAATATATTTGAGATCGTTATAACCTAACCTAAGGTTATAACAATCGTTTGATATGTCACACGACGTTGTTTGAAAACCTTTATTTTTTTTAAACCTGATTTATCACCCAAACTTCTCCATGTTTCAATTTTATTATCCGTCTTTGGGTCACGCATTTAAATACGTGTACCAAATTTCACCTTAATCGGTCCATTAGTATCGGAGGAAATAGGCGCTGACAGACAGACGGACAGACACCTTCCCAGTGATCCTTTGAGGGTTCCGTTTTTGTTTTTGAACCCTAAAATCTCTTGCAAATGTATTGGTGATAATTTTTTACAATCACTTTCACATATACGATATAGGAATATGAAAAAGTAGCTATTACCTAAGATTTAAAACGTGGTATTTACTGTGGTATTTGTTTTTACAAACCGTGAAGGTTTTAAAGACTATATGAAAAAGTAGTATTTTTAAATTAACTGAATGGATAATCAAAAAATGTAAATACCAGTTTTTCGGCGCAGCATCATGCAACCGCAGTGTTATGCACATCAACGGATTCTAGAGACAAATTCTATTTAGCTGGACAGAACTCGATCAGCGGAACGCAAATTATTTTCGAATCTCTGAGATTTGATGAATGAAACTTTGTTTATTCCTGACAGAGCCCCGAGGCCGCTGTTAATTTGCGCGATTTGATAACGCTGACTCCAAGTTGGGAAATCTGTCATTTCGAAGAAAATTTGTTATTAAAACGTTGAACAAAATGTTGCCTTGACTTTTTTATTCAACTTTGTAAAACGAACAATTGTTTTTATTAAATCTGCAATAAATAATTAAATCGCGTCGTGAACTTACACACGAACAGAATCCAGTAAAAGATTTCCGGAAGAGACGGTATAAGGCAAAAACAAAATTACTTATTATGAGAAGCAAGGCACACAATAATCATACTATTATTATAAAGGGGATAGATTTGTATTTTTGTGTGTGTGTATGTTTGTAATGAATAAACTCAAAAACTACTGAACCGATTTCAAAAATTATTTTACCATTAGAAAGCTAAGTTCACCCTGAGTAACATAAGCTGCCTTTTACCGTGGAAGAATGCCTCATTCCCACTGGAAAAACTGTTAACGCGGGCAGAGCCGCGGCGGAAAGCTAGTAATATATAAACGGAGGTTATTTCTTTAGTTTACTTTTTTTTTCTTTTTATTATTGTTGGAATTTTGCGCACTAGATTATGTAATTTAAGTGATTGTAACTAATGATTCCTTTCTAAGACTAAAATTTACTACATGCTTTAGATCACAAACTTTTTATCAAACAGCATTTTATAATGTGACACCAGGCGCGTTTTGGGTCACGGAATTTCCTATTCATAAATTCATAGAGGGACCTTCAATAGGACAATTTTTCTCCAATAGTCTCATGCCTGCTCTTTTAATGGTCGAAATTGAAATGCAAATGCCGGGCGTTTGCAATTCCAAAGAGGATTTAATGTGAGGCCGCATTCCGGTCAATAATTCCCCTGGATAACGGGAATGATCTCCTCCGGCACAGGAGAAGAGAAATAGACACGACAACCTAAAATTTAGAGTAAGAAATATGGCATTGGGTAAACTTTTTTTTCTGAATTTTAATTAAACTATTTCGATATGTATATTAGTATTAATACTCGTAGTATTATTTGTAATTTATTGTTTATTTAATAGTATTTGTAATTTATTAGTATTATCGCGTAAGAATATTTACTCCTTTTAAATTAAATTAATTTGACCTACAAATATTAAATATTCTATTTAAACGCACTGCACGAGCCTTGTATTTACAATATAAAAAACATAATAAAATAAGAAATATATTTGAATTGTAAAATTTATAAGATATATTTAAATGTCAATCAAGTGTGTGTGATCAACTGTCAAAATACAAATAAGATCAGAGAGGTTTGCTACCAGCAAAAATATGATTTTCCAAAGAAAATGTTCCAAAGAAGTATAATAGAAAGTTTCAAAATTGAAGGTCACTTCTACTTCGTTAATTTCTATTCTCATTCGGTAATTCGAGCTTTTATCTTATTCCGAAACGTTTTTTAATGGACATTTTCCTGTGATCAGTACTTGGGTATAAACTCACCCTATTTTAAGGGGGAATAATAATATCTTATCTTTGAACATGCACAAATACATAATTACCTACTTCAAAGCTTTTTTATTTAGTTACCTAGTTAAAACTGGGATATCTTTGATCCACTCGAGAGGTCAAGATTCATACAACAATTCGTTTTATATTTTATTTTATTCAAACGGTTTACCTTTACTTTTTTAAATAATTGTTATAAAATAAAAATGAATAAATAAAAGATACTTATTTCAGACCTGCACTGTTTCCGTTATAAAGTAAAATGTGAGTGGCGGCTTAACAAATACTGAAAAGACATGTTTTATTATGTGTAAGCAATAAAGTGTTACTTACTCGATAAATGGTTTTCAGCAACTTCCCAACAAAGCATTTCTGGGAAAAAAATGCCGCCACGGCTGGTCATACAAAAAAGTTATTTTAATAAATCGGACAGTTTATACGGAGTAGTCGAAATTCATTGACGTTAAAAAATAATGTGTTCCTTAATCTAAACCAAATAAAAAAAATACAAAACCATTGAGTTAGCCTTGTGTTTGGGTGAGCATGTAATGTCAGTTAACCGTCACTTATATACTTGAAATATCTCCGTTTTATTTTAAACCGAGCCAGACAATTTTGTTACTTAGAGACATAAGATTTTGTTACATTAAAATATTAAAGACGAAGAAAGCTTCTTTGTAAAGCACTCTAACAAAATACATGAAACATTAAACGTACAATTCTTAAATGAATCTTTTTATAGGTATTTTCAGCGTTCATCATTAACAGCTCATACATGTCCCCACCGAGGGGCTCGAGCCTACCCTGAAACCAGGGTGAATAGGCCTTAGTCGACCACGCTGGCCCAATGCGGGTTGGTCAACTTCACACACAACCCTTGAATTACTTCGCAGGTGTGTGCAGGTTTCCTCACGATGTTTTCCTTCACCGTAAGAGCGTCGAATAAACGTACATATGAATTCGAAAATCGAAAACACATTGGTACGTGCCGAGGTTCGAACCCGCGAACTTCTGAATGGAAGTCAACGGCCCTAGCCACTAGGCCACCGACGCTCAGCTTTTCAGCGTTCAATGAAAAGAAATGCATGTCAATTTATTTATTTATCGCTATACTTAAATTTATAAAAAAAACAATAATTATGATTTCTTCATACATACAGTTGTTACCTATAGGAGTTTCTGTAATATGTATATTTCGGTAATATTGTAAGACGAATGTTTCACGATCAAATCAGGGAAGTTCTGACAACAGGTCAGGTCAGGAGTACTCCAAACTGACGAGCTTACATCATGAGATTAATGAATATGGATGAAGCAAAATAAGTGTGATACACAGTGAAATTTAACTGGTTGTTTATCCGCAACATAGTGGTAGAAACATGAAACTGAACATCTTTCCATAAGGAACATAGGTTGAATTCTCAAAAATATTCTTCAACCTCGTATAAACTACAGTTACGTAACCGGCCACTTTGTATGACAAGTTGAATTTTATTTTTTAGATTTCAACTTATGTTCCTTAGGGAAAGATGCTACTAAGTGGCGGGCGTATAAACAACCAGTTAAATTTTACGGTGTATAGATCGTAGCAAGTCGGAGGTAGTGGTCTCTGCCTACCCCTCCGGGAAAGAGGCGTGACTTTATGTATGTAAGTCTAGTAACTAAGTAGCCAACACATAGTCAAGAAGATGCGTGTTTTGAGTCCACGCCCGAGCTCAATATTTTTCATTTTCACTTCCAATTAAATAGTATAGTAATATTTTTATCGGAAGTGAAGATAGACGAATTCATCATCAAATCATCCAACATTGAATATTTGAATTTAGACGTGAAAGAAATTAAAAATGTGATGAGAATGAGTTGGCATACAAGGCACCTCGTAACAAAACAATACGTTTTACCCGGATTCAAAACCTCTAAAATTGAAATAATAAAGCACCTTTACAGCTGCAATGCTAAACTCTCTATAAAACTTTAAGTGGGCTAGGAAAGAAATTGTATTTTGTAGCTTTTAGCTGAAGTAGTTCTACTGGAGTCCAACTTAAGATACTTTCAGCAGTTCGAGCAGTTCCAGCTGGTCAAGCTTTCAGCTATCAAAACTTTATTTCATTCATGTGGACGTGAAATATTTGTTTAAAGCTTTGGAATTAGGATAGAGCTGCGTTTCGAGTTGAGTGTGGCTTTAGTTCATTTGGCTTACGTTTAAGTTCTTTTAGGTCTCTTCTCAAACGCTTTCATTTACATGTCTAATCTGACGTAATAATATCATACTATTATTTACTACTACATCATCTGGAACGGTAACAGGTGATAAAAAAATAGATGAAGGTCGTGCTGATAAGCGATAAGCAATATCTGAAAAGTTCACCTCGACATCAAAAGATAAGAAGACTTTGTCTCGGTGAAAACTTTGAAATCTACTGAACGAAAATCATTAATATTTTAAAGGAATTGACCTTAAGGCGTAGGACACACGGTTTCGCTAATTATCACGGTGACAAATCGCGTCGCAGAGCTAAACTTGTACAAAGACGCACGTCATAAGGGACGCGACGGGCAGCGCACGGCGCGGATTTCATACAAGTTCATAATTAGGATCTCCGCTCGCGAAAAACCGCGCCGTGTGTTTTTCGCCTAATAGCTCGTTCCTGCGGTATGATAGTGTCGTTTTTAGAATCCGTTTATTGTTTAGTGTTAGTTTCGCACCTAGTAGCATTGCCAATTACCCGCAGCAAAACAACAGTAACACCACGTGCCTAAGCTCTTTAGCCGTATACACGCGTAGCGCATCGGACGTGCCAACTGCAACCCCCGAGGTGCAACGGTCGGCAAACATTGCCGCAAAGCAGAGGGGTACTCCTGTTCTCTCTCACGGAATTAGCCCCCATGGTAAAAAAAATAGAAGAAGAAAAAAGGGGAAGACCGATAACAAGTTACTTTGAACAAGTAAAGGAAAAAGGAAATGTGGTGTCGTACCAGGATGTCAAGGGGTTAGCGAAGAACAGAGAGGGATGGCGGTCGCTCTACCGAAAAGAGCTCAGATCTATAGAAGAAGAAGCTAAAAAAATGCCTTTTCATATCTAATCTTATAAAAGCTCTTTTGAAATTCCTTTCAAATCTCAAATGATTTGATTAGCCATTAGGCACAAGTCCACTTCAGGACGTTTCGTTACGAATATTTTGTCAAGTTCTAGTGTATCTCTTTTCCTCAACTCTGTAAATTAATTAGCTAAATACCAATAATCGTTTGACAGAAAAGCAAAATAAACCAAATTGAATTTTCAATCCAACCGTATCAAAATCGCGCAAACTCTAAACCCTTGGGGTGCCACAAGATATAGGATCAACAGCCCATCCGTTTCACGAGAATGTCTCGTAACTGTCCCTCAAAAGAAGTTATTAGGGGCAAAACGGGAGTTTTCGGGGGTGAACTCATGGTACAAAGCGAGAATAACCCAAAGCAGCAAACAGTTCGCACGTCCGACTGCCCGGATCGGAGACGTGACTGATAATATTCGTTTACTTTTGTACTGTTCGCTTGTTTACTTTGTCAGGCTCCGTGACTCGATGCTAGTGCACAAAAAGTATTTGATGCAGTCATAGGTGAACGTTTCGTACGTGTTTACGATGTATTACAAAGCTATAAGAGATGTTTTTCAACCACTAGGTATTCGCAGTAGTAGGGTGAACTATTGATAGATATTCCTAGAGTAGATCGTAGAGATAGTCGAGTTATATTTTGTAACACCTCTTATCTACCTACTAATAATATAAAAATAAACGCGGCGGCGGCGGCGACGAGTCGTTCGGCAACTCGTCCCAAAACAAACTCGTCTCATTGGGACAAGTTGCCGAAATTTATTTTTTATTTTTTGTGTTGGGCCATCTACAAAAGCGGGACTCCTTTATAGCTGTCCTGATTATTTGATTTAATTAGTTTATTATATCAGGGCGTATTTATTAGCTTATTAAACGTGAACATTTGTGTATTTATTTTCAGTCGAATCTTTTTACAACTTCAGCGCAATATAGTAGACCATAATTATATTACAAAAATAATTGCTTAGATTCGCCTCCGAATATGAGCTTCATT
Organism: Teleiodes luculella; assembly: GCA_948473455.1. Taxonomy (NCBI): domain Eukaryota; kingdom Metazoa; phylum Arthropoda; class Insecta; order Lepidoptera; family Gelechiidae; genus Teleiodes; species Teleiodes luculella. Next base: position 11,082,802 of record OX419595.1, read on the forward strand.
GTTGAAATGAGAACCGTCCTTGATGTTCTAAAACAAAAGTATGATAATGTGTAGAACATGACAGGACTCTTTGAACAAGCTCTCTGGAATGGGGCCTTTGGGTCCAGTCCCAGCCTATAGAGCTGATGCGACCTTATTATGAGTTTTGTTTGTGTAATAATTAAGTTAATTTTCCAGTGGTAAAAACAGAGCTCTTAACAATTTCACTAAAAATTAAGTGCTGGTAATGCCAGATCTCATTAATTATCTGGCATAGAAACATATTCAGAAGGTAGACAAAAAAGTGCTTGATAATAACGTGCTTACAAAAACTTCATCACTTCAGTCCGAAAGGATATTAAAAATCACATTTAACTAAATATGAAGGAAAATTTTCAAAGTCATAAATGGATAATCAGAGATTTTTTACATTCGTCTCCATGATCAGTTCATATAATTCATCATCATCATTTCAGCCTGCAGACGCTTCCACCAAATATCTCTAAAACGATCGGTCCTGTTTGCGCTGCCCTGCGGCATACTTTAGTATCATCAGTCTGTAGAAAATATTACAGCTAGCGTAGGTATAAGACGAACTTAAGGGGGTTACAAGTCCCTCATAGTTGAAGGTCGGGGTTCATAATCGTAACATTTTATAACGCCTAGTTAGAACGCACTCGCTCAAAGAACTTGCCGGGTAGGGTAAATATTCTGAACATTCACATTGATGGTAACGATGTCGGTTTAATATGGTTATCCCTTCAATTTAGAGGATAAATTGTCGTAAGTTCGTGTCTATTAAACTTGTTGTTTATTATTAGCTTCTACAAATCCGCGTTGTCTGTGTTTTCTTAAAGACTTACTTTAGGCTAAATTCATTTTTAGCGATTTATGTAATTAAACAATATTTCCTTGCTATTAGGTACGTTCGTTCGTTAACTATTAGATATTTATCAGCTACATCCGCGTTGAACTAGAAAGTTTTGGGACTTTAAAATACATTTTCTGAATTATTTCCTTCTCTCTGTTTTCTCTTTAGTTTTGTACTCATGTGAACTAACAACATAACTTTTAGCATGTATGATATATTTGTCAGTTTATGAAAGGTTCGAAAATTAAATATTCATTATTCCATTCAAGCGATATCCGAAAAATATGTCGTGATGCCCTCTTGCGAAATAATCGAAAAATACCACCTTTGGGCTCTACTATGTAACTTACTGCATAAACCGTCAACAGGCCAAACTTTAGGTGAAGTTGGTTTCAGTTCTGTAGTACGTCGATAGATGGCTTAGAAACGTATTTAAACGCAGAATTCAATTACATCACTTTGTTTTATGCTACGAGTATATAGTGATGTAGTTCAATTGAATTAAATTCTGCGTTTATATACGTTTCTACGCATTCATAGATCTCCATTAAATTGGCAGGCTCAAGACTAATAACAACAATTGACTATTTTAATTTATAGGAAAAAAAGATTTCGCTGAGTGAGTTTTTAGATTTTTTAAATTTACTTTTTTATTATGTTTGTTTCGCAAAATCTGCGTATCAAGCTTCACCGGAGTTGACCCAAACTCGAACTCATCCCAACACTCCGCACTCAAAATCAAAAAGGAGTAAAGACACAAATATTTATCCAGTCTTCTTCTTCTTATCGAGTGGATTTCGAGGTTAGCCTACCTCGAAATCTCAACAATTCCGACACCAGGATTTCTGACCTCAGGTTGAGCTGCCTTAGGCTTACGACATGGCTCCTACAGCGAGATAGTAGGCGGGACCAACGGCTTTACGTGCCTTTCGAAGCACGGAACCATCTTTCTTTTGGGACAATCAGGAGATTCAGTCTGGAATGACCTAACCAAGCTAGGGAAAGTCTCACAAAGTGATATTTGTTCGACAGATCCCGTAAACTCCGTAACGTCAGACGAGCTTTTGACTACTCAAACACGGAGGTTAAAAAAAATGTAGGATTTGTCATCATTAAGCTGAAATGGAGACGCTTTGCGCTCGCTCGGTCAATAAAGCACTTAGACTGATTTGGCATTCGATTTTAATTATATATCATTAGAATTGCACAAGATTTTGGTAATAATATAGAAAGGTTTGATTTAACATTGAAAAAAATATCGTTTCTATTAATACTAAGACACAAAATCCACAATAATGTAAACTGGGTAGACTGTCCGATTAGCTAGCAAATATTAAAAAATATTGAATTAAAGGAACCGCATCTTTTCAGGCATCACCTTGCAGTGTAGTCGTTTGTACCAGTAAAAGTTCACTCGCTTAAATTGAAAATATTTCAGACTTTTTCGGATTGTCTACAGGCCAACTCCTCTTCTATTGTAGTAGAAGCTACTTCAATATTGTTAAGCATTTCAACTTCTTCTTTCTTTGGTTCTTCTAGTGTATACAAATCACCTTGTAATTCAGCCTGTATCTCTTTCAAAGTTTTCCCCTTCGTCTCTGGTACATAAAGTATACTATATACAGCTCCAGCTATAGATGCCGTTGTATAAATTCCAAATACACCGCTTAGACCAGCCAAATCTTTCGTCAACTTGTATCCTCTGGCGGTCATAGTGTTGGCTGTACCACCAACAATGTGTAACAAAATTGTCGCTACTGTCTTAACATTCATTGGAAACACCTCCGCTGATACGATATTTACTAAAATATTATATCCAAGATTTGACATAATGGTGGCCATGATGATGCCAGTGAAAGGAACAAAGCTGAAAGGTTGGAGTAGCTGTTTGTCCATGCTCAAAACATCTTTACAAAAGAAATACAAAAATATTGATCCTAGTGAAATCCCTGTGCCCAAGTAAGTATAGAACAATAAAGGTCGTCGCCCAACTTTATCCAGTATGACCGTTGCTAGTATTCCTGGAACAATTTTCAAATCAGTTAAATTATTACATTCTCAAACATATTTTATCAATGTGAAACCACCGAATTTAGTTAGCTTACCAACAAAAAATTTTACTCCACCGAAAATAATTAAAACTGCAGATAAATTGAGATTCAAGTTACTTTCTTCAACAATCAGACCAACATAATGTTGGATTACCAAGATTCCACTTATCATCTGCGTTATTTTCAACCCTGAAAATTACAATGATTTATTTTATTATTGAGCTTGCAATTTAATTTTAAGAAATATTTTGGTTATTTAATAATATTTGCTTACCGAGTGAAACTATCAGTGCTTTCCGATACCTCTTCTCTGTAATCAATTCCTTCATACTAGTCGAATGCTGCATTTCTATTTTCACTTGGGACTTCATTTGAACTAGTTCTGCATCTAAATCCTTTCAAATCATCAAATTATTTCAGTAATGTATTATTTAAATAATTGTATCATACTTATACAAATATCAGAACTTTTACATCATCGTGTTTTTTATTATTACTAGGGTTCAAGGCTTGTTTAAGATTTTAATCAATGATCATTATTTTAGTCTAAAATTTAAAAATGAGGACAATCGCTAAACCTACCTTGACATCTTTACTTCGAAGTTTTGTCAAAACGCTTCTAGCTTTTTCCACCTCTCCATTCTTCAAATAGTAATATGGAGACTCTGGGATCCACCAGCTAGCCAAAATACTAAGAAGTGGGAATATAACAAGAACTCGGTTCAGAGTATCGTAAGAAACCAAAGGTCCTACTACCATTGTAAATAGATTACCGAAACTTATCATGAACCTAGTGACTACGGAAACTGAGCCACGAATATTTTTGTCAGCTATTTCCACAAAATAAATGCTAGTGCCCTGAAAAGACAAGAGAAAACGATTAAATTATAAAATTGAGTTTTAAAAAAAAAAATTTGGTCTACAGATTCCAGTAGGAAAATAAATGAACTCTGAACAATTTTTTGAAAGTATAATAATTTATTGAAATACACATTCAATTTTAAGGCTTCGTTTAAGACAACTCTCCTAATAAGAATGATGATATTCACAATAATATAATGGTATCATACTTAGCAACGCAGCAAAATAATTTTATGTACAAACTAACATGTCAAAGAAGCATAAATTAATATAATAAATTCATAAAAAAAGATCTTCAGCTAGTTTTAAAAATAGGTAAATTATAAAAGTCACACTGTTATTTGAGAAAAAACTTACTTACGCATATGAAGAGTCCATTGGCAAACCCGCCAAGAAATCGACTCAAACACAGCAGCCATCCTGTTTGTGCAAACAATAGTAGAATCTAAAACAAAAGCCACATTATAATAACAACTACAAAAATCTCGTCAATTTTTTGAAGTAATTTGTCTTATAAATTTTAAAAATATACCTTCAGATTGTACAATAATAAAAAAGTAAAGTGGCTAACATAATACATGTTTTAAATGTCCTAAGATTAGTAGAGTTGGTTGGTTTTGTAAACTTACAATGCTGATAGCACAGGGTGCAATACTGGCAAGTAACGTGGTTCTCCTACCAAATCGGTCTAACGTGAACCTCAGGCATATGCTTCCAATCATGAATCCAGGTGACCCGGACGAAATCATCCATGATATTTCATTCTGAAATTAATAAATAGCTCATATCTGGAAAATTTTCGCAGTCTTCGATTACACGTCTACTTTTGAGCATAGACTGGTCTTGCGTTGCCCGCACCTCACCAGATACTCGTTCTGCCATTTTTCTGTGTCATTTGTAATTATGGCGTGTCTGTACATTAATTTGTTTTTCAAAAAACTGACTGTAGGTGATAAAGGGAGTGTAGCTGAACACAAAAATACAAGTTTTGAAAAAAACAAATGTCCGTTTGTCTGTTTGTCTGTCTGGCTGTTTGTACACGACGCTAATGTCTGGAACTACTGGACGGATTTTAATGAAACTTTACAAAAATATAGCTTATACATCACAATAACTCATAGACTACTTTTTCCGTGGGAAAATACTTTTTTACCACGGGAAAACCTGTTAACGCTATTTTTCCTGAAGGAGGGAGCAGTTTTAGTAAGCCCACAGGGAGCCAAACTTAAACCACTTTTAGTAAAGTGTTTAAGTTAAGATTCGGTAAATACACGAATTTTTGTTTCATACTGTATTAGCGTCAGGTTGCCAGCCTGTCGCCTGTGCGTGCAGCAATTTCCTACACCTGAATCCCTTGTCCCGGTCCACGCGTGACAGACATAATTTTGTCGTGCGTATTCTCTTATCCTATTGGAGGATATTTCAATATGGCGGGTTTCTCGCGCGACAAACTTTTGTCATAGCACTGCATGTTAGGGGGGTCTGGGCGAGTCATCGGACGTGGCTGTAGATAGAAGAACTCGCACTTGTAGAGAAATAAGAACGCAGAACAGTCACTGATTAATTTAATATTTATTTACAAGATAAACCCAACTGGTACTGGTACTGGTATATAAACTCGGCGGTTAGAAATACATTTATACGAAATGTTAACGCAATTACAAAATAAATTACGAAATACGGCCGTCTAGCTAGGCCAAGGTCAAGGGAAAAAACTGAAGAACAATGGACGAAGATGACGTATGAATAACGAAAGAATTCTAAAATTGAATATTTGAATTTAGACGAGAGAGAAATAGAGAATGAGGTTTTAAGGCACCTCGTTACACCCAGTCGCCTTCTGACAACCAATGCAAAGACATGGAATGGTCCTATTCTAATGCTGGAATCATAGGGCGTAGTTATAATTTAGTAATACATATTTGTAAAATTAAGTAAAGTACTTACATCAGTAATTTCAAAACCGGTTTGGTTGTTATGAAATTTGTTTATCACAGATGCCGGCCAGGTTAATGTAGTGCCAATAGTTGCAGCGAATATAGATACTGAAACAAAATTAACAAATATATGCTTTTCTCTATGGAGAAAGTAAGTGTATTCCAAACTGTTCTCAGATTTTATCATCTATACCGATCATGATAACAACATCTAAACAGTAGAGAAGTTGGATAATATTGAAAAAGTATTCTTACAACTTAATATAAGTCTAGAGAGAGGAGAGGCTGGATACCTATATTGAAAAAATATTCCTACAACTTAATATGTAGAAGTCTAGAGAGAGGAGAGGTTGGATACCTTTATTGAAAAATATTCTTACAACTTAATATAAATCTAGACAGTGGCTGTGTGTGACAGCGGAGAGGTTGGATACCTATCATCATCATCATCATCATCTCAGCCGAAAGACGTCCACTGCTGGACAAAGGCCTCCCCCAAGGATCTCCACAATGATCGGTCCTGCGCTTTATACCTATATTGAACTAATATATACCATAATATTGTTGTCTAGTCTCTTGTTACAAAACATGATTTATTTGGGTTTTCCTCAAAACTACGAAATTGAGATTTCAGTAGATTTTTTATTAAATTAAATAATCTAAGCATATTTGTTACATTCAAAGATTAATTTTTGTTTAAAAAGAACACATTACGTAGAATAAAAAAAAACTAATTTGTAAGATTATAGTAAGTACGCGCTTAAGTCAAAAGCACGCTTAAGTGAACACTTCAGACATTCCACCGTTCTTATGTCCAATAAGAAGAAGAAGAAGAGGGGTAATTTCGTAGTGCGAGTGTCCAACCGCATGTGCTGGTTTCTGTACAATAAAAAATACTCACAAGAAAAGGCTATTAAGTACTGCACAAATTTTCCTTCCATATTTAATCTCCGAATATGTTTAATATACTTCTAATAAACTGACAAAGTTAGATGTTATCAGAGCACTGTTATTAGAATACTGTTCCAATTCAATGTTACGCATAAGTACACACACATGTATTCCAATTCTTTTCGCGTTATCAAAAATAGATAACTGCTCGGAGCAAATAGTAGTATGTACCTACAGTACAAGTTCATAAGTGCAGTCATATCACGTGTTTTTATACTTTCAAATAACTTTTTTCCTAAAGGCTTGTTATTCTTATTTTTGTGTGTTACGAATACAGTGTAAGGGACTCAATAATTTCCTTCAAATGATATGTCCTGAATGCTTTTGGAAAAAAAGTTAATTTAAAGTACAGAAGCACGTGATATGACTGGACTTATATGTATGTATTTACATCTATACATTAGAGATATACTTTTATCTTCGAGATTATTAGCATGGGTCTTTTCTAAGAGACCGCGAAATCTTAGAAGATCAAATCTTGACAGATCTGTTTGCTTGTGGCTTTCTTTTTTCACGGAAATTGCCTGTACCTACATTATAAAAGTATCCATTCTTAAACAATTTATTAGTAGAACTCTCAAAAGTATACTCGTTCCGCGTATGGCCCACAGTTTATTCAATAAGGGATGAAATAAGACAAAAAAGTGAATTAGTGAATAAATAACGTAGAACTCTATTAACAATTCTTTATACAATCGCAGTAAGATCAATTGCAATGAAGTTTAATTAATTGATTGCTGTTTTCAATCTATTGTTTTTTCTATAACTTTTTCCGTAAAGTTGTGTTTTTCTAAAAGATTTTACATTTCCGTCACATCTTTTTCTTCCAAATTCTTAATAACATTTAATTCCATAAACTACTTCTTGGTTTTCATACAAATCTTCCTGCGGTTGCTCTTGAATTTTTCTTAAGCTCTTCCCTTTGGTTTCAGGGACTCAATACATTTAAAAGTGAATAAGGAACCCCGAAAAAGCAAGTCATCGACCTTGAGAGCGCCCGTATTCCGTACCCGGTAGGGATGAATATCGTAGTGCGACTGTCCGTCCAACCGCATATACTGGGTTTTCTAAACTTAATTCTGTTTTCATATGAAAGGCTTGAGATAAGCTCCCACCTACAACCTTCAACGCCGTATCAATATCTCTACAATCTAGCGCTATCATTGATGCAATAATTATTTTATCAAAGTCCGAAAAAAATATATAAGTTCCAACCGAGCGTAGAAAAAATATTCCGCGGAGTAATAGTTTAATAATAGTTTAATGAGTTCATATACAATGTGTGTGCTAGTCCTTGCACTAGGACTAGCACACACATTGTATCATCATAGTGAATCTCCTTATCTCCCTAAACCATTTATCTTGCACAAAATGTTCTACTGTACAAACCTACACTACTGCGTTTGATCTGTTTTTTTTTATAAACTTTATAATAAAAAACTATTTAGTTACTGCAACGCTTCTTAATACGAAATAAAAAAAAGATTCATGATTAAAGAAAAATTATACATTAGCAGCACATCACGATGTAAATGGCAAGGTGTTACATCGTTAGTTGTGACATTGTTTACCATCTTTGTATACTTTTTATTTTAATATTATGTGTGCTTTTATATTATTTCGTAGTTACCTTTTAAAATAAAACAGGATATCGTTTAAAAAATGTATATATTTTTTTACATGACAAAAAAATAGATATGTTTTAAATGTTAAGTAGAATCAAATAGGTCTATTCTATATCACATAGTAAGATCCCTGTTATCTGCATTTTTGTCTTAATGCTTCCTTGTGTAATAATATAAGTTTCTATAATCTAAAAATTTTGCTAATACAATTAAATATTTAAATAGTTTATAAGTTTTATTTTTTTTTATTGGCAACATTATGCTTTCAGATTATGACGTCTATTTTCGGGTTTCATAGTTTCATCACTGCAGGTTTACGTGTAGTGGCCATTAATTAATCAAAACTAAGTTTCACCCTTTATTTCACTATTATTTAATTTATAATATAGTATTTCGTACTGTATCTTCGATATCTATGATTTTCAATAAGTAATATATATTTAAGATTAGCACCACATGGAACATCTGCGTTGCATACTGAAAATGTTATCAAAATAACTCGTAGTATCGTCTAACAAAGTATCCATATAAATTCTTATATAATTGATATTTCACTTATCTCCTAGTACTATTATTTATTCCGTGTTATCTCTACGAACACATAGATCACATTTTATTTATTCCAGTATATTTAATAATTTTCAGAATATACTTACTTAGATGCTAGTCTACAAAACGAAAAGCATAGTGATAAATGACATAATATTTTGGATTTTGATTTGCTAATAATTAATAACTAGTTAAGTATTATTCGCTATTAATTCTCGCTAAAAAAATTACGTTAAGTAACCAAGTTGCCTTTAACTATAATTACTGTTTTATTGTTTTCTAAAAGTTTTTCTTCTTCAGATTGGTCTTTTGGTGCATCCAAATTCTTGTGATCATTTAATCTGTCAAACATCTCATTGCTTTCATACAAATCTCCCTGAAGTAGCTCTTGTATTTCTCTCAAACTTTTCCCTTTGGTTTCAGGGACGTAAATGAAGGAAAATATGGATCCTCCTATACCCGCTACACTTAAGAACCAAAATACTCCATAAAGCCCAGCTGCATCCTTCAGAGCCTGATATCCTCTGGCTTCCAGAAAATTTAGCATACCTCCGAAAATACTCAAGCAAGTCAATGCTATAGCTTTGATGTTTAAAGGAAATATTTCAGCAGGAACGACAACAATCACAGAATAATACCCCAAAGTAGAAATGACATTGCAGGCGATGACTCCAGCAAAGGGAATGAAACTAAATGGAGCTAAAGAGTCTTTATCGTAATGTAGCACTTCTTTAAAGAAGAAGTAGATGCCTATGATCACTGTACAGATGCCAGTTCCCAAGTAGGAATAAATAAGCAACGGACGCCTTCCGAGTCTATCAGCTAGAGCAGACGACATCACACCTGTAAAAAGAAAAGGATTGCCATTAGATAACTACCTAATATACTTCTAACTAGCAAAATTGTGAAAACAACGGTGATGAAAAGTTTTCTTTGACATGAGAAAAATCACAAATTCGTGAAAGAGATGGTCCTTTACTATAATATACGTGGCGTAATAGCGCTGCATGTTATAATATTGTATTTTATTATGTGACGATCTCACTTAATAAAATCATACTTGTTCCCATAGATATAAGGTAGAAACATATATCGCATAAAATTTCATAAGAACGTACATTAACAATGATTGAAAGAATAAACTTACTTGTGCTGAATCTCACTACGCCAAAGATGATGAAGATAATGGTGAGATCGATGCTGGTCCCGCTCTCTAACATGATCACACCGAGATACTGGGACACAATCAACTGGCCAGTCAAAAGTTGAGCCAGTTTTAATCCTGTAAAATAAATATTTAGATAGTAACATATGGAATACTAGATTTTAGTAATTCTAGTTGATGTTCTCCGTGGACAAAAATGCATACATTGTTTTTAAATTGTGTTTCGCAGCCTCCGACCTCAAAGAACACAGCTCAAGTGGTAAAAAAAATGGCCTTACGAGGTCGATGCTATCTTCGGATCCGGAGAATACCGGTTAGGGCACTCGTAAAACAAATAACACTTTGGTAGAGTTTTCACATGATAGGCTGAATCACCTGATTGTCCGAAAAGAAAGATGATTCGAAAAGCAAGTAAAGCTATTGGTCCCGGCTACTATCTACGTATGTAGTCGTTATACGACCTATGTCAGAAGCCTTAGGCGGCTATTTCTCACACCAGGGTTTGTAAGGTAGGTTAACCTCTAAACCCATACGATACACAAGCACAGAATACCAACGCGAGTAAGTTTCTGAACTTTACCTGCAGCGATGATTACAGCTTTGCGATACTTTTTTCCAGTGAACAATTCTTTCAGAGTACTGGAGTGACGCATTTCATTCCTCACGTCAGCTTTGAGTTGGTGTAAGTCGTCTTCTAATGACTGAAATGGATAGAAAAAGCTTTATTGTTGTTAGCGTAAGAATTTTGGCCTGACCCTGGTTCGAGAGATAGGTTAACCTTGAAACCCAGACGATAAGCAAGCATTGTTATGAATTAAATATCAATTATTATTGGAGGATTAAATGCCAACCTCTGCAGGCTGATGTAAGCAACGCGACTTAGCAAATACTAAAACGATTATGTTCAGTTAATAATAAGCAACTTTCTCAAAGAGACTATTTACGCAAACGAAAAAATTAAAATTTGAAACTCCCATACAAAATATTCCTTTTAATTGTTTAGTTCGTACGAAGAAGTGTTTGCGAAAAAAATATCTCTGGGATAAATATCCAAAACCGTTAAACTGAGCAGGTCTTTTTAGTATTTGCATAGCCGTTACTTACACCCTGTATTTACAATTTATTTAAGAAAAAGGCTGACCTTTTTCCTTCTCTTTACTGCAATTCCAACACACCTTGTCATCTTCATAAACTCTTATTTTTTTAAGGATCCCTCTAGCTGCGTCCACTTTGCCTTCCTTCAGAAAGAAGTACGGCGATTCTGGTATCCACAAACATCCAAAGAAATGCAGGACTGGTATTGCCAACAGAAGGTAATTTAGAGTCGTGTAGGATACGAAAGGGCCGATGCACATCATGAGGAGGTTGCCAAAGTTAAACATGTAGCGGGTGACCATTGTGAGCGCTCCACGGATTTCTTTGTCCGCTAATTCAGCCAAGTACAGTGTTACGACCTAAAAGATAAACATTATTTACAATACAGCTGATACTATGGTCTAAGAAAACAAGGTCTAACAGGAAAAACACATGACTGACACAAGCCTACGTCATTTTGCGCTGTTCATCCTTGTCTATTACACTGTTCTTCCTTGTCTATTACACGCATTCGACAAGGATGAATAGGCAAAATGACGTAGGCTTGTGTCAGTCACGTGGTCTTCTTGTTAGACCTTGTTTTCTTGGACCATGGCTGTTACTATTGTTTTCAAGCAGCCAGAGGCTAAAAAACTTTCATATATTTTGTTTGACATTACAAATAAATTTAACGCCTGCACAATCTTTAAATAAACGAGAGACTAAATGTTTGCTTTTCACAATTTACCAGGAATTTCTTTACTAGATAATAAATGGTGCATTTTAGCCAACAATTATTTCAGTTTGCTGAAACTGATAGTGTTGTAAATTGTCAATCATTATATTATTGAATGGTGGAATCGTAAACAAGTAACAAACAATAAAAGATACATACTGTAGCGTACATACCAGTTGAGAAACCCCACAAGTACCTCGACACATACAACAGCCATGAGTCGACAGCAGTTGCTACTATCACCTGCAAAGGAGCAAAAAGCAATACTCGGTAGGCTAGTAGTCAAATCAGCCTTTGAAAAAAGGACCAAAAACAATAACTTATAGAGTTTGGCAAATGAAAGTAGACAATCAATGAAATTGGAAAACATTGTACTGGCAACAAAGTTACATAGAAAAAAAAAGTATCAAATTAGGTAAATCCATAGAATCAGGGTTGCCGGGTTGCCACGATGATTTTTTTTAAATTTGCCGCGTTTTTTCATTGTCTACTTTCATTTGCCAAACTCTCTATGGGATATAAGGATGTTAAGTTACATAGTTGTGAAATCACGCCTCGGCCAACATACCATCGTAACATTATTTTACTTAAATTTTCTTTATTATTATAAATTTAGTAAGAAAAACTGTATGATTATGATCATTTTTACATAGGTAATGCATATTATATCGAATAGGGCAAAGTAATTCATTTTGTATTTAATCATAATCACTGCGCCACGTGAGAGTTAATATAACTTGATACAGAGATCAGCTGTTTAAATGACAACTATGTACAGAAGCCAGCACATGCAGTTGGACACTTGCACTACGAAATTCACCCCTACCGCTACGGAATACAGGCGCTCTCAAGGTCAACATGGCCAGCCGCATGTGCTGGCACATTTGTACGTTAATTAAAAAGAACTTCTTGACTGACAATGGATTACATACAATACAATAATCAGTAAAGCAAAGTGTCGATGAATCGAGTAGTGCTAAAAATAGTCGTCTTGAAATGTATAGGTATTTTAAAAACATTATTCATTCCTTTTTTTAACAAACTCACTGTCGCGTTCTCAGTTTTTCTTTTGTTTGTATTTCACTTATATTTGTCGTATAAGCGAAATTGTTGTTATTGGTCTTTGACTTTAAACAATATACATAATACGTATAAAACAAGCACAAAATGTCTTTCTGCGGAAATGACGATGATGGCAAATCAAAGTACATACTTCAAATATGAAGAGTTCCTTGAAAGGATACAAAATAATCTTTAGTAGATCGCACTTGAAATATTGCAATACAACTGAAACCTGCACGACGATTTTCCTTTTTAACCCTCAACACAAAAACTTGTGTTTTGACGTGTGTGTGTTTGCCTATCCTGTTTCTTTTACCGATTTCATTTTTTTTGTTCTAGTTAGTTGAGTTCATAACTAGGTTTAAAGAAAAATATACAAACTCTTGAAGATCATCATTATTCATCATCTCTTTTCTTGTTGTTGAAAGGATCTGAGTGATTTCTAGGAGTTTGATCAATTTAAAATTTGGTATCAGTTCAAATATCAGTATGAGTCAGGGGGATGTAAGAAGTAAAATAGAACAAATCCAGTTTTTTTTTTGTTTCACTATCTTTTTGTACGGGCTAATCGCCGAAAGTAGTGCATGGTGATACTTTATATCCTCGATCAACATCTTAGATACTTTTTACTACGGAAAAATTACTCATTTCTACGGAAAACTGTGCACGGAAAAGTAAAAATTAGTTGATATTAAACTAGCCCAGTTCATTCTTATTATTATTCTAAGCGACGAGTAACTTACAGTTCCTATAGCAAATGGCAATGCGCTCATCAATATAGTTACTCTTCTTCCAAACCGGTCAGCCACGAACCTGACGGCGAGGCTCCCAGACATGAAGCCAGGAGACGACATGGATACCATCCACGCGATCCCATCCTGAAAAATACGTTGTGTCTCATCAGAACTGAGAATTTAAGAACCTAGCTTCAAAAACCTTATGATTTTTCTTATTCTTAGGGCGATTACGTACGCACTACATCCGATTCCGTTCCAAATCCGAGAACGTCCGTACGAAAAATTTTTCGTCCGACATAATTTATTCGCTCTTTTACGGTAAAAATAAATTACCATTCTACGTAGAATGGGCCAGGTCTTCAATTAAACAGATAGTTTTGAAGTTTGTGTATCTACAAAAAATAACTTAATGAAAGCCTGGGCAGTATATCTGCCATATTATGTACCTATATTATTTTTTAATTTTAATTAACCTATGTAGATCTATATATAACAAAATAAAATATATATAATCTATAAATACATTACTATCATACAGTTTTTTCAATGATAAATCATAACGTCATATCATAACCACGTAGCCACGCGCCGCGTAGCCGAGTAAAAATTAAATAACTGTGCCTTTGATCTTATTATTAGAGAATGTTTTGTCTACTTCAAAGTTAGTTAGGCCTTGAGCTCGTGAATGCGATACAAATACGCCGTGTTTTGGTTTGCAGCGTTGCAATTTCAAAACATTGACTTTTTCACAGATTTGCACTTGGTAGCAGCTCATAAAGTGTTCACTTTAGAAGTTAGAGCCTACGTAATTTGGTGATCAGGCATTGTCGGCATTGTTGGTGTTGTTGACTATGCTGACCTGTTTTAAAGTGGTCAGCATAGTCAACAGTTTTAAACGCACAAGTTTTAAATTTTATTGTATGTTATCTTCACTGAGTGTCGAATAAAGTGATTTATCTGTAAAATATAAAAAAAATATAAAAAAGAACTAATGCTGCCGATAAGTTCTTTTTTGAAATGTTTATTTAGGTCAGAATTTTGAATTTTTTTTTTGAATTTTTTTTTTTAGCTACGTAGCAAACAACGCCTTCGTATCTAAATGTTAGATCCTGTTGTTGGATCAAACTGTACATATAATACAATACAATACAAATATTCTTTATAATAATACGGGTCGGTCCTTGCGCTGGACCACAGACTGGACGCTCCGATAAAGGCAAACGATTGTTGGACAAGTGCAAGTTGCAACTGACCTACGAATCTACGAGTAAATGACCGACACTGATTGTTTCGAAAGTGCCATAAAAATAAAAATCTCTGCTCATCGGTAATAGGCTATTTGACAATGCGAAAAATAAAGTGTTAATTACTGTAATCAGTATGTAATGTAAGTTTAAAAATGGATATTTACTATGGGAAGTTGAAAATAATAATTAATTTATGTAAAAATCCGTAAATAAAAATGTATTTTATTTGGCGTTTGTCACGTAACTCAAAACGCTCCTGATCGGTCGGGTATAGGACATATGTCACTAGCCAGTAAACATCGTTTTCTACTTAAGCAACGATGCCATTGCGACGCCATATTGTCAAAGTAGCGTTTTGGCGCGCTACTTAAATATTGAATTTTTATTTTGATATTTTTCAGGAAATATGTACCAGAATTAAAAAATACAACTATTACTGGGATCCACAAACTCTACTGAATAATACAAAATATATTTTAAAAACCAGTCAAATAGCCTATTGGTAAACCATACAAAAACGCGGGACTATAGAAGTTCTTGCGGGAAGCAAGGAGAAAAAGCGCCTATTTCCTGTCATGCGGATTTGGTCCTTTGGTGGCTCCTTCGCTCTTGTGGCCACACGCAGGACAAATAATTTATTTGCAGTGACACGCAAGGCAGACAGGAAAAAGACCAAAAACTGGGCTGGCGCAAACTTTGCTGATAGTAGGCCGGTAATATCTTGCGAAGATTGGGGAAGTAATGTCTCTATCTATCACCATTATGTACTCACATCTGAAATATCGATATTAGTTTCATTATTATGAAACTTGGGTATAACGGGAGCTGGCCAGGTGGAAAATGCTCCTGCTGCCACTGCTGCCAGCGACACTGAAAGAACCAAAGTAAAAGTTCAATTTTAGGCATCTTCCCTATAAGCTACACTAGCGTCTTTAGAGCGTCAACGTGGTGCGTAGCGCATACAATCATCCGCGTCTGTCTTTTGTTTACTCGCCTTGTTGCCTATGATTGTATGCGCGATGCACAACGTCCACGTATGCGGGGGTCTCTAAGGCGTGAACGACAACGCCGTTACAACGCGACGCACGTGCCGCTACTGTATAAAACCCACCACATACTTAACTATAATATAAAGCATATCAGTATTGTACAAACGACTTTACCAGAGGTTATCGTTATGTCCAAAGCTTTTCTTTCAAAATCGTATCAAACTTCACCGAGCTTGCGGAGGAGCAGAGGGCTCTACAATGTAGAGTCTACATCAATAAAACCTCGGAGCTCGGCCTAGCAGGACGTTGATAATGAAAACATCATGAAAGAGGCTAACGCTCACGTAAAAAATAAGTGCAAGTTTCAGACTGGCCCCACTATATTGAGAATGTAATTTACCTGCATATGCTATTAAATATTGATATCTTCTGTTCCCTTTCTTAACCATTTTTACGGTCGGTAAAGCCTCCTGAAAATATATTAAATTATAGCATTAGGCACTTCAAACAAATGTGTTTCAGTTACGTTATAGTATACTGTGGGTTTCAAGGTTACCTATCTCAAAAACCCTGTTCTCAAAACTCTTGTGCCGTCTAGGGTTACTGAGAAAATTTGTATAACGACTAGATCCGTAGATAGTAGCCGGGACCAACGGCTTAACGTACTTTCTGAAGTACGAAGTCATTTTTATTCGAATCAGCCTTAAATGTCCGCAAGAAAAACTGGGAAGAGTCTTTAATGAAGTGATATTTTTTCGATTCTCCGACCGGGATTCAAACCCGGAACCTCCACTGTAAAGTGAGCGTTTTACAACTCGGTCGGGTTGAGACCTAGTACGAAATGTAATCAATCTTAATTAATCAAGTTGACAAGTAATACCTATAGCCTTAGTGTGTGTTGAAATTCCGCAATGAATAACTCTTTTTACATAACATAGTTTTCACGATAACATGACGGGTAAAAACGTAGAGGTTCTAGTTTTGTGTAACCTTGAATATCAAACCTAAATACTGTGAAATTGTATAGTTATGTCACTGTAAATAAAATTACAGTAGGTTTTTCCCTGCAAATTACATGACGAACAGAGATGACGTTATTTCCTCTGTGGTTTAACTTTTAATTTACGAAAAAAATGCTGGTTGAACTCACGTGGAGCGGGTTTAAACAACTGCGATTTATTAAGTTGTTTGGTGCACGTATGTCAAACCCCAAGACTTACCCAAAGACGGGAAGTGGGAGAAAGATTATTCCCACAGTAAAACGTAACGTGTTAATTTTTCTAATAATTAATAGGTACCAGTAATCTAATAAGAACTTTTCATATATTTAGAGTAACTACAGAGTAGTAGAAGCCAAAAATAAGATTTTTTGTCTGTCTGTGTGTATTGCGTACCTATGTTACCTATCGTTTATTTTTTACTTTTGACGTTTTTCTTTTATAAAACAAAAATGCATTTTAACTAAATAATGAAATAACTTATGTCTAAAAAATCAAATAATCATATAATTATTAATTTAACTTACCATAATATTGTAGCAAATTTTGTAGAGCTAAATACAAAGTCTACTTCCGATAAAGAAATAAATTTTATTACGATTATGTAATATTATTATAATATATTTTTATTATTAATTGTGCATTCATTCGTATACACTATTATTAATAATGTAGTATTTAATAAGAGGAATAGTCTTGTCCATTTTATCAATAGTTCATCTGTTTAAATTACACGATAAAACACAAATCACTCATTATTTATATCAATCATTGCACTGCACTGTTGGCTCAATCACTGATTTGTTCTCGTACTAATTTGGAATCTTCCATAAAACATGTTACCTGTAAAGCATTATTACATTTTATGAGCGCAATCACAATATTATTCTTTACGTATTTACAAACTACTTTATTACAAAGCAAATTATATTTTGTGTTCAAGAACTTATTGGAAAAGTGACAAAGTGTTTACGTCAGAACTTCGGCGCAGACCGAACTAAACTAACCGCGTGCGATCGCCATCGGTTCCGCTGATGAACATCTGACTTGACTCACCTTGACTGTATAAATACTGAGCTTACTAATTATTTTCACATACATACTCGTAGTAAGACAAAAAACCATCGACCAATTCCTAGTTGAAGTACTTTACTATTATTTATTCTGTGGTTGAAGCTAAGTTGATTCAAGCGCTTACAAACTGACCCAGTCTTTATTTACATAAATGGTCAGCTTCACACTCTCTCATCAAAAGTATTGCAATTTTTCGCGTTTACGCTCCCTAAGAAACCACAACTTTATCGAAGAAGTTGAGGGAGACTAAATAAAAATTATCTGAAAAACTAATGAGCTGCGGCCTTTTATGAGAAATATTACTCGTACTTTTATGAATGAAAAATGAGATTATAATATTAACTTAGGGTTTTCACACACAAAATATGACAAATAACAATACAGTGCTATTAATTCTATTGTAAAATTTAAATGCGAACTATTTCAAAGGTGTAAACAGAAGTGGATTATAAGTTAAACCGTCTCTTGTCATATTACAACAGATGAACAGACAAAACGAACTGTAAGTAAAAGTAATATTACTCGTAATTAGTAATTATTATTAGTAATAAGGACCGCAGCTCAGCATGTCGGGGAAAAATAAATTTTTTTACACATTAAATCCAATAGTTCTAATTTCTTTTGTATTACGATTATTAGTGTTACTGAAGACCAACCTTGTGTTTTTCTCCGATCTACCTAAGGAGCTGACCAAGAAAAGGGGGGTAAAGGGCCCAATTGCTATATATCATTCAGAAAAAAACTTACACTGGAGATTATAGATGTTTTCACTTCCTTAAATTATTTGTGCACTGCTATAAAATATTCACCTATATTAATTACGAGCTTCTCGACATAAAATGGGTCTTTATATAAATTTTAACGCCTTTTTTAAAAAAGTGCCTTAGAAAATCTTAGAAGTGGTGATCTTTTCATAATATGTTTTAAAGATATATCCAAGACCTCGTGTGACTTTTCACCTGTGTGACTATATAGATGTAATTTTTATGATGCTTTTTCCCTTTAATTCACTGAGCATTAATTCTACACAAAATATTTTTATTTGCCAACAATTGTAAGCTAATAATACACACTAAACATAAAAATCACCAAAATTTACTAGAAGCGATTGGATTAAACAGCAAAACAATTATCTAATATCATAAGAATTTCATCGATATTGTATTTGGAGCGAAATACGCTGCGCTGCGTGGCCAGAACAAACGCCAGGGAGCTGTCCCGCCCCCCGCTCGCCGCGTCATTTAGGGCGCCCGAGGGGAAGCGGCACGGCGCACTGGAGGTCAAGCTACTGGACGGACGGATGTCTGTTTGTTTACTTACACGAATAGAAAAAGATGTATCCGTTTTATTATTTCGTAATATTTCGTATTGATTGCATGATCATTTCGAGTAGGTAACCTAAGTGACTAAAATCATCACCGGAAATATGAATTATTGTATGGGACAAATCTTCGAAAATGAATAGAATAGAATAGAATATACTTTATTGCACACCAGTAGTAAATTTAAACAATACAATTACAATAACATACGTGTACAAATAGGCGGCCTTATTGCTAAAGTAGCAATTTCTACCAGGCAACCCATGGTAAAGGAGAGGCGCAACGATGAGTTATGTATACAGTTCGATTGAAAAATTTTCGCTCTATATACTTAAAAATATGTGTAGAATATGGATATCTTTCTGATGTCTTTTACAGCAACAGATTAAGTAGAAAATAATTTTTAAAAGTAATGCGAAGTACGCCTGAGACCTATGTTAAATTAATTATTAATGTAATGCAGTATTCATTATTGCAACTATTTATTGTAAAGGACACTAATATTTAAAAGTGTATCTTACGGTTACCAAGGTTCTAAATTTATCTTCAAAAATGTCCCTTACATTAATCGAATCATGTTAAATTATAATATGCTAGGTCCCGAATTATATTTCGTATCTTTACTTTTTCATCCAATGATTGTTTTTATTGTTCACCTCGAAGGCTTGAAATCTTTCTCTGTTACGTTATGTCATTTTATTATCCAATTTTCACTGCCGTAGAGTGCAGTGCAATGCTCCAGATGTATAGCTTTTTTAACACTTTTTGAGATTCGAGCTTTGAGAAGATGTTTTTTGCTATTAGAACCTTTTTGTGCCACCACTATTCTAGTGACTATATCTGGTGTTCATCTAGAGTCATCGGTAATTATGTTCTTAAGGTATTTAAACTTTAACTTGTTCTATTGGGTTTAAATTTAATGTTATTATTGAGCTATGTTTTGGTGTAATTTTCGAAGTTATTAGAGTTTTAGTTTTGTTTACATAATTCTTTCATCCAAATACAATATTTGTGATTAATAGTTCTTCTGTATATTATCTATATCTGTGACAAATTCTTATATATTTATACTTTCAGCTGCATTATTGTCCACAAAGCGAATAAATTGAAGATTAGCCCCATTGTATTTAATCCCCCCTTTTCCTGACTCTAAGTTTTCTAATAGCACACTATAAATATATTGAAAATAAGCGACAACCTTGTCTCACACCCCGTCTAATATTAACTTTTTTTCCCCAATTTCTATTATCGTTTCTTGATTTATGTATAATTCAAAAATGGCTCTTCTGTCTTTATAGTATAATCCTGCTTGTTTTAAAATATTTATCATTTGTTTCTAGTCAATTTTGTCAAATGCTTTTTCCAAATTTATAAATGCAAAATGTGTGTCTAAATCCAACTCCATCCTTCTATCGATTGTTCTCTCACGTCTTAGGCCTAGTACCGCCTCTCTTGTCAATTTATTTTAACGAAATTCATATTGGTCCAATTTTCTTTCAGATAGAGGTTTGATTCTGTTTTGAATAATCTTAAGTAAAGTTGTGCTTGCTTGAGGTAAATGACTTAGCGTTCTGTCTTTCCTGTGTTCATTAATTTGATAAGCTTAAATAGTTCATCTTTGATTGAATCACAATTACCATACATACCCCCTGGCCACAGCTTGTGCGGCGGCGGCGGCGGCGGCGCCACCTGCGGCGCGAAATTTGTTAGAACGTTAGTATTATTGTAACATTTCAAAAATATTACGTTTACGTATATTAAATCTTATTTGTACTACATTACAGTGTTGATGTCGTTTTCAAAGTAAAACAAGATAAACGTTACTTTTTGCATGAAAATTGGCCTTTTTCGTATAATTTGGGTAATTTCACGTCTTTAAATAAATTTATTAATTACGCTGGTACATTTTTCTAGCAGGTTTTGAGAAATGAAAATAATTTTAGTTCTCTCATGTTAGTTTTGACTATTCGCAGAATGTTGCCAGGGTCGCTGGCAACATTCCGCTGGTCGCAGGTCGCGCCACGCTTCACGCAAAGCTGTGGCCAGGCCCTTAATCATCTCTATAATTATAAATACCATGTGTACCCGCTGCTTTTCCATTAGTATGTTATTAACAATTTACCTTGTTCATTAAGAATGGCAGCACTTTTAGTTTTATGTTTATTTTCTAACCTTCTGATTATGTTGTTCAATTTAAAAGGTTCAATTTGCTTTAAGTAATATTATATTTTGTCACAGCTATAAATACTATTTTTTTTTTCTTTTCTACATAAATTTATAATGTTGTTTGTCCGTCTTTTATATTTCTTAATACTATAATCATCTGTTTTATTTCTAAGTGTCCTTCTTCCAATCATAATGTTAATTATTTCTTGGGTTATTAACCATTGTAATCTTAGTACAATAATTTCTTTTTCTGATTATCCTTTGCAGTTGTGGGCAAAATATCTTATAAATATCTAAGTGTGCCTAGTGTGTCTATATATTACTGTGCTATATGTTATATAATTATGTCTAAAAGAAGATAGAAAACGAGATATTTTATTCAACTCACATATTTTTATTTCATTTCATTTTATTGAATTAAATTTTTGCTAGAAAAATAATCTCGAATACCATAAAATCAACTTAAATTTCAGCGATAAGTGTTATTTTCCTATAATTGCATCAAATAGCGTAACTGTCTGTCTAATCATATAATGTTTCTTACATTAGTACTCATGCGTTTTCTTTTAAGACTTACATTATTGAACTTTTTTTTATTTTCCAAAAAAAAATTAATGTAACGGACATATAAAAAATAAAAATACTATCTTTGAAACTATACAAATTATTCCAACTTCCGTTTACTTATGTTATAGAGCTTTAAATTTCAATAGCATCACAAATATAGTAAATATAGCATTTTAATTTAAAAAAGCAATAGTTTTTTGACTCTCCTGAAAAGTTACGATTTGTCCCTTACAGTAATTCATATTTCTGGTGACAAAATTCTGACTTGGGTTTACATTAATTTATAACAACAATATAAATCCTTTAAAATCATCACTGCTTGAACAGAAATATGAATTACCTATCGGTGGTTAAATTATCGACACGAGACCATTTTAATAAGTATTAGGTAGGTACTAAAATACCTATGTGAAAAAAATATATATTAAAAAAATATTTCAAAGTCGTCTGCATTGTTGGTTAAAATGTTGATTGACCCAGCTACAAGTAGATTTATTCTCAATAAATAAATTTGTATGATCCATCATACACGGCTGCATCATCGTTCCGCGCGCGCGCTGCGCTCGCGATAGTTCACCCCCGCGCCGAACTCTCTACCCCTAAACATTACTACCGTGGTATTTTCGTTTCCTCTGGTAATATTTAGGAGAACTTTCGTTTTGGGGTATTAATTATCATAAAAATTATTTTTATTATTTATCAACGACTGTAGAATTTTTGCTTCAGTGTTAAAACTAAATAAAACGTCCTAAAAAAAAAACTACGTTAGTCACACGGGTGAAAATCTCTAGGATTATCTTTGATTAATATATAAATGACGTGCTCAAAGATCACCAATTCTAAAAAAATTCTACAAGGTTTTAATATTTTTATTTTACAGACCTTCATTATCTCACATTTCTCACGCACTACATTGGTGATATTTTATGTTTAGTATTATATATTATTTAGAAGAGCATAAAAAAGAAAATCACCAGTGTAGGATTTAATCTCAATTAAATAAAGAAAAGAAAATTTTTAAACAGCGTTTAAAAAAAACGCTCCCAAGTTTTTTTGGGGAAAATTTAAAATAATCAATAATAAACTAGCTCTAATCAAACAACGAAAAAAATTTTTGTCTAGGAATTTGTAATTTTTTTCCATACAAGCTATCGTATCTTTACCGGACTAGTGACCCGTCGTATGTATTTGTAAAACATTTTGTAAACACGCGAGTGTTCGTGACATTTTTGAAGAAATTAAAGACGTGCTGTGAAGCTGACCAACTTGCACTGCATCGACTGAGGCTGGATAATCCTTAAGCAGGGTAAAGTCATGCCACATTATAGCTAATAGAGTATTCTTATTTTAATAGTATTAACTATAATAGTATTAGAGCTAACTTCAAATAAAAAAATGGATGCCTGGATTAACTGTTTGTTGTTTAGTACACGCGCACGCAACGCTCTTATCTTAAGTATTGGCACTCGCAGCGAGTATTCACTATTCGCTCAGTGTGACAGGGCTATTCGCTGCGAATTCCACAATAATTACGGTGTTCATTTTTAGTGTGACAGAGGCTTAACGGGATTTGCTATCCATGGTTTAAGTAAGCTTTTTAACTTCGGCCCAAAGCTTCTGCCATAATTTTGTGTTTTTAGAAAATATGTATATTATAGCACAGAATACCAAATATAGTCAATTAATGATGATGACGCTATACGAAGGTAATACAGTTTGTTCCAAATGTGCTGTAAACATCATTATATAAAACTTTCAGCACGGAAATTTTCATAAGTCTATTATTTTTTAAACATTCTTGAGGTATATGTGTCATGTCTCGTTTCTTACCATTATTTTGCATATTTCACACGAAACCTTGTAAAAACATTATTTATAACTCGTGTATTGTGTATCAGTATTGTGGCGCACATTTGAGGAGGCCTATGTCTAGCAGTAGACTGCTACGGGCTGATATGTATAAATGTATGTAATGATTTTCAATTTGAATGATTATAGAAACATTTGATCTTGGCTGATTGCACAATATGAAGGTGTATAAATAAAATCACAATGATAGATCGAGACACAATGTTGATTTATTATAAAATATTATATTGATACAAAAGTCAGTTCTCAGTCAGACAATACAAATAGCCTTGCCTTAGCATTCATAGCCTTATTTACTTAAGTTAATCCTAATTCTAATACAATGGAAGTTAGGTCAGGTGAATTTAAAGGTTATGTGTCAACTTTAGTTGACCAACTCGCACTGGGTCTTTTTTTATTTAATGATGTGTGATTATTTAATGAATAATGATTTACTCTTGTCTCGAAAAGGTACGACCAATCAAGCTTCACGAAACTTGCGGGCAGTTGCGGGGAAGCGGAAGGCTCTACCCCAGAGTAGTAATGAACCAACGCGTTTAGGCGCGGCTCGAGGGAGCCTCAGACCTAGGCCTAGCGCGTTGATACGGATAAAAATCAAACGCACTAGATCACTAAGGCCTATTTATACATCTTAAATCAAGGTATTTTTGTATTGTATTGTATTGTAGGCTGGGAGTCTTTCGGTGGATACGTATGTAAACGTACAATGACATGACTCGCTCGCATAGATAGAACTAGATAAAATATTATCAAGCACAATCTTATATTTAACTTAATTAATTCTTATAAATAAAAAAATGCTATACAAAAGCATTGTAGTTTGTTCAAAATGTTCTGTAAACATCGTTATATAAATCTTTCAGCACAGTAATTTTCATAATCGTTTTCGATATTTTAAGTCTATGTAGAAGTTTTTAAAACATTCTTGAGGTATACGTGTCATGTCCCGTTTCTTAAGTAGTTTACTTATTTTACAATTTTTTTGCATTTCACACGAAACCTTGAAAAAACATTATATCACTTAACATAACACTATATGTAAATACAAATGCGCTGTAAGATGTAAACGTATTGTCATATTATCGAGACAAAGAGTTTTGACTATTCCAAGAAATATTCAGTCTTTAAACTTTGTGTTTGTTAATTCCTACTTATACTAATTATAACCATAACCATTATTATAAATAATCAGTATATAGTAGAATAGGAGTAAACAGGACAAACACTTAAAAAAATAGAACGTGACTGACATAATTTTCGAGACACGGCTGCCATTCAGTTAGTATACCTAAGTCACAGAAGAAAATAATATTACTAACCCGCCTAAGTAGTAAGTATATTAATTTCCAATTACACAGATTTACACAGCAACAAGCAACTAAATTAAACCTAGGAGTATGTAAAAATAGCCTTTCTAAAATTTGTAAATTCTTGACATGACTTGTGATCGAGACAAAACTAGAAAAACTTTTCTATTCTGAAATATTTGTTAACGACGGAGTTCAGTAGCACCAGACTATTTATTACTCTACAGATTCTTATACTAAATAACATTAATCTCTTCGTGGAATACTATTCTGATCGAAACTGAGAAAGATCTTATCGAAGTATATTTAATATTAAAACAAATATAGCCTATTTTGTATGGATTGTTTTCATTACCTACTTTTTGGTAAGTACAACCCACAGAGTTGTACGTACAACCTATAAGTACAACCCACAGAGTTACAACCTAGCAATTTTCTTTTTTATTCAGCACTTCCATTTCTTTACACTCAGCCATCACGCCATTCATATCATTCTGAACTCCATTCAAGCTCTTTTCAGCTCCGTCTCTATACAAGTTACCTTGCAGTTGCATCTGGATCTCTTCCAAACTCTTACCCTTTGTCTCTGGCACACAAAACATAGTGAAAACCGCACCTGCAAAAGCCACGGATGCGAATATCCAAAATACTCCGCACAGACCTATACAGTCTTTCAACGCCTGATAACTCTTCGCCACAACAAATCCAAGGAAACCGGAAAATACTCCAAGTGCAGCAAAAGCTGATGCCTTGACGTTTAAAGGGAAAATCTCTCCAGGAATAAGAGATACTAAGGATTGGAAGCCTATAGTGGAAATGATGTTAGCTGCTATGATTCCAGTGAGGGTGATAAACCCGTAAGAGCTTAGGGTGTTGATGTCGACTAGCAAGACTTCTAGGCAGAAGAAGTAGACTCCGACGATGGCCAGAGATATTCCAGTGCCAATGTAGGAGTACATGAGCAGAGGTCGTCTCCCAACTTTGTCTACGAGTACTGATGGCATTATACCTGTAAAGAAGAGACTAGTATCAATCTAGACGGCTCTATAGTCAAGTTGGTAATGCGCTTGCCTTCGACATACAGAGTCGCGGGGTCAAACCCAGGGCAAACTTTCGTGAGAGTTGTGTTTGCCTTGTCAGCATATTGTGTTACTTATAATATAAAGAGGAAATGTTTTATTGTTTGTTTGTTTGCATTGAATAGGCTCTGAGACTACTTTCGATTTCAAAAATTCTTGAACTGTTGGTAAGCTAGGTACACAATCCCTGCCTAAGTAACATAGGCTATTTTTTTTTAATTAGGGATCTTTACTTCTCGTAAAACTCCAATAATGTAACCCAAGGTGTAAAATCATGCTTCCAAAAAACCTAAAATATTCTTAATAATTGAATCGGCTCTGAAACTACTGAACCGATTTTAATTAAACTTGGCACAAAGATAGAATAGCCCTGGAGAAAGAACATAGGTTACCATTTACCGCGGGAAAATTCCTAATTTCAACAGGAAAAATAGTTAAAGCTAGCGGGTTTTGCACGAAAATAGAATTAACCTTGGGAAATACCTTTACCGCGGGCAAATTACTCATTTCCATGGTAAAATCTGCTACCGCGGGCTCGGCGGAAAATTAGTATATTATTTATGTAGGAGTGTCAGCGGTCTGACACGTATAGACTACGTAATTTGGGGTCAGAGGATCGTATATGATTTGCTCTTATTATCAAGATGACAAACATGACGTATACAGAGGGCTATTACGTTGTGATATATAGTCCGATTACGCGATCATCGCAAGTTCGCGCGAATTTTACTCGTACGAACGCGCGATCAAACATATTGAAGTCGAATTTTACTCGTACGAACGCGCGATCAAACATATTGAAGTCGAGTTAGACGATCGCGCGATAGAACGATTTCTTCAATACATTTGACAATCGCGCGTTCGCGCGAACTTGCGATGATCGCGTAATCGCGTTCTATTAGGACAACGCCACAGGACTATTAATAGCTCATCTATGCCGCATTTAGACTAGACAGCTCAGTACTTATATAACAACAGTTTGGGTTATGTAATTTTTTTTAAATAAATTATTATAATCATGGATAAGATTATAAAACGGTTAATTTTGAGTGGTTTACACGGTTTACAAGATTTTTTTTATAGATCACTTCGTTCATTTATTCGTACATCGCACTTCCCTTTAGAGATGTGTAGGTAATGCGTATAATATCACAAAAGTAATATCACCCTAAAAGGTAATGCAATATCACACATTACGCGAGTATTGTAAACAGTAGGTACACGTACACATCACACATTAGCTATTATGGAAGAAAATGAACTTCTTTCGGGTCAGTTAGTGAAAAATAAAAACAAAACCACTTTTTTTTGTATGCTATCTAACTCGAGTAATGCTGTCGCGCGCAGGTAATGTTATGATAAAGTAATATGTGCTGACGGTACGGAATACTACAGAGCATTTCTTCGTACTAAGGAACAAATTTCATTCAACATTTCGGGTAATGTTTAGGGTGATGTGTAATGGTACGGGGTGATATCACCTTTCCGGAAGTAATGAGTAATGTGATATGGCATTAAAACGTACTGTTTTGCGCATGTCTACTTCCCTTCCCTATCCCTTCTTCTCCCTGACCCACACAACAAAGTTCATTGTTTGTTTCAACAAGCGTAGCGTTGATATAATATAAAACAAAAGAAAGACAGATAAAATAACTACTTACTGACAAAAAACCGTATTATGCCAAATATTAGGAGAGTATGTCTCTTGTCCATATTGATCGCGCTATCTTTCATTATAATGCCCAAGTACTGAATAATAGTCAATCCCCCAGTCATTATTGCGGTTATTTTCAGGCCTGAAATAAAAAAAAAAAAACATTGTATTACATGCGTACAGCACCAGCTCCCTTTTTTAACGATCATTTAGATCTAAAAAAAAGGATCTATCCTTGTCGGACAGTAAACTTAAATCAAGTAAAATGATTCTAATATTTTAGAATTATTAATTCAAATAAAATAATATTTTAGTGGTATTATTTTACTTGATTCAAGTGCAAATTTTTTAGAATAATTTTAGGTACTAGTTACTAGTTTTTTTTAAGTATTTAGGTTCCAATCTACTTCGATAAAAATATTACCAGCGGCGATGGTGATAGCTTTTCTGTACTGCTGCCCAGTAAACAGTTCCTTAGGGGAAGTGGATCGCCTCATTTCGTTCTGGACTTGAGACTTCATCCTAAAAAGCTCATCGTCAAGGTCCTAAAAAAAATTGAAAATTTTAAATAAACCTTATCACAAAGTTCAAAGTATTGAACAAATTTTTGGAAGCATGCTATTATATATACTCTACTCAAATACTCGTTTTGTTTGTAGAATATTTTTACTTCGAGCACTCAAACAAAACTCAAACAAGATTTAATTTCTATAAAACATGGGATTCATTCAAAGAATTAATAAATCTGAATGTATTTTATTTTACAGACGACTGGCCACATGGCCAGCCAATACTTGCCATTTTCTGATTAAATAAATAAAAACTCTATTCTTTTTTTGTAAATACAAATATATGGCATTTAAATTATTTAGGCCAGTACGAATTTGTAATGTGGAATTCATTCAAGATAATTATAATAATTTTTAAGGATGTGTGTGTACCCCTTTTTCAACATGACAGGCACATAATAATAGAAAATAAAATTCAAATAAAAAGAAACTATAATTTTATTTTTTGCAGATTATGGCTTTTAAAATATTTATTTAAGGAATAAAGGCCAGTGCGATTTTTTAATGTGGTATTCATTCAAGATAAATTTAATATAATTTATAATGAAGTGTATCCCTTATTCAAAAGGACTGGCACACAAATCACAGTGCATATTAAAAAAAAACTTTCATTATCTTTATTCTAATTATTATATGGCTTTTACATTTTTTCAAGAATAAAGGCCAGGACGATTTCTTAATATGGTGTTCATTCAAGATAAATAAAATTATTAACTATTATAATGAAGTGTATCCCTTATTCAAAAGGACTGGCACGAACAAATCACAGAGCATTTAAAAAAATACGTTTACTTTCTTTTTATTTTGTTTTATGGCTTTTTAATAGGAATAAAGGCCAGTACTGTTTATTAATGTGGCATTCATTCAAGATAATAATAAATATGAGCGTAGTGTATCCCTCTTTAAAATCAATGGCACATGGGCTTTCACATGGGACTACTATTCGGTATTCTGCGAAGCGCGGCATTCCTGAGTAATAGTGTTCTGTGGGCATTCCCACCTTGCTACTCTGTGACACTAATACTATACCTACTATTTTCTCCTTACAACCTATATATTCCTAGAACTCACCTTTTCGTTCGTATAGCCTCTCAACTTTTCCAGAACCTTTCTGGCGCTCTCCACTTTGTTATCCTTCAGATATTGGTACGGAGATTCCGGAATCCACCAGCAAATTACAAAGTAAACCGGTGGTAATACCAAGAGAAGTCTGTTTATCGCATCATACGGCATATAAGGGCCCACACACATCATGAAGACGGAGCCAAAGTTGAAGGCGATTCTTGTGACGAGAGACAGCGTGCCTCGGATCTCCTTGTCTGATATTTCGCCGAAATAGAGCGTCATCATCTGTAAAGTTGAATAATCGTTAAAAAAGATGCATTTCTTGACGATATACCTATGCGATAGTTGAAGGAAGCGAATACCTTAATTTAAGCTTTTTTATGATATTTTGAACGTAATGGGTACGTTTGAACCTGGAAAGTTTTGAAAAATATCTTAAATTAAGCTACTTGTGGCTATAAAATTGGCTGTATTTTTTGAAATAACAAAATTGGGTTAGTTTTGTATGCAATGCAATAATATAGCAAAACCATAATAACACGTAACAAATTGTTTGCTAGTTCCAAAAATGTTGTATGTAGTAACAAAGTTTTATTCTTCATTTGATTTTTTATTTTACTTTTCTATCAGTTCGATGTAGTTTCGTTATTTTGTAACACTGTCGGTCGTTTACCCTGTTATAATCATTGAGCCACAAGGTTCTTGACTTGAGTAACGACTACATCCGTAGATATTTGGGTCAAAAGCTTCACGTGCCTTCTGAAGCACAGAATCATCTTTCTTTTCGGACAATCAGGTGATTCAGCCTTCGATGTTCTAACCAAACTGGGGAAAGTCTCACAACGTGATGTTAGTTTGACGAGCCCTACCAGGATTCAAACTCATAAAATGAGGCAAGTATTTACGAGTCATAGGCTACGAAACTATTTAAAATGTACGGTCACGTTCATAAGTCCAGTCATGTCACGTGCACCTATACTTTAATCTAACTTTTTTTCCAAAAGCATTCAGGACAAACCATTTGAAGCAAAATATTGAGTCCCTTACACTGTATAAGTAACACAAAAAAATAAGAATATCAGCCTTTGGGAAAAAAGTAATTTGAAAGTATAAAAACACGTGATTGACTGCACTTATGAACTTGACTGTACATACACTTGCAAGCATTCCAGCTCCAATATTCCACAGGAGCAATGTCATATACAGCATCCAGGACATCGCCGCAGTCACAGCCAATATCTGAAAAATATAAATGTATATTGGATTAGATTATTCATTTTCATAAATCGTGCAATATTAAAAAAATATCTTTGATTTGACTATGATTTAAAATGTTCAAAAGTATATAATAATGTAATGACGAATCCATAAGGGTTCCGTTTTTGGTCATTTGGCTACGGAACCCTAATGAAGTATAGCTACTAGTCCTTAGCTCTAGAGCTCTTTCTTGTGCCTTATACGCACATATCAGAATCTTATATTCATCGGAAAAAGGAACGTAGGTACGTGTTTCGCAAACAGTTTTAGCAGCGGCGTCAACTTAAGCCCTTTCTGTTTTGACTATAGTACTTACCATTCCTAAAGTGTATGGTATGGCGCTCAACAGAAGAGTGGCGCGTCTTCCTATCTTGTCCATAACCAAACTCGCTATTAAGCTCCCCACCACAAACCCAGGGGGGCCAAAGCTAAGCATCCACGCGACCTCGTGCTGTAAATAAGGATAAAAATAGTCTATAGATAAGCACTAAGATATTATGATGAATTATTTAGCACTGGACTGAATTATGTAGCCTGACCAGAAAAAGTAAAAAACCTGTTCCAGGGCCGCCTCATGTGCTTTTAATTTTTGTTATAGTACCTAATCGTTTGTTAATATTAGTTCTATTAATTTTCCGCAATGAGAAGAGTTTTTTATTTTTCTGGTTCAGGATTAACTAAATTAATAAGACTCAAGGTAAATCTGAGAGCCTTCGTGGAGCCATAAACAATAAGTTAACTTCCAAACGTATTGTAAGTACTTATAAGCTTTATACATTTTCATCAATCCTTATTTTAAAAGCATTTAAAGTACATAATTATACATGTTGATGAATAAATAGTGCATAATATTTCTGCAGCTATTCGTAGGATTACTGTAAAAAGCGTGTTCCAAAACAAAAAAAGACATCTTTTTCAACAAATAACTTTCTTTTACACGGCCACAAAACATATGTTGAACAAATGCCTAGTATTTTGCCGGCCATTCTTTTTTGGGATCATCTTTTGTTCCATAATTTTATTGTAAGTAGCCCTTTTTCTGATCGCACATTGTTCCGTAACAAAAAGTATTGCTTTCATTGGAGTAAGTAATAATAATACCTACTATCCCTTTTTTTAAATCCTTATCATCCAATATAATAATCCCAATTATGCCTCATGTAAATCTATTAATTGAATAAAATATTTCTCTCTCTCTCATCCATGTAATAGTTCTCTCATACTAATATTTACTGCCTGCCAGTAGTGCCAGTAAGCTCACTATCTCACTATGTAAGCACGATAAGGTATGAAACACGGCATAATGACTGAAAATTTTCTATTTATACTCTAAGGACTGAACTACTAAGTTAGTTGTCAAATGGCTCTTTTTTTGCGCGTTTGACAGCTTCACGAGATTCTCGCACGTTGCGTAAGCTTACAAGGAAGATGAGAAAGCGCTCGAGATTTTTCAAAGAAATTCGCTACCGTGTGGGGCTAGCCGCTTCTTTAAGAATGTATAAGAGATTAAATCCAGTTTTATCACAGAAGCTCAGTGAATAAAAAAACATTAATCTTATAGAATCTACCCAAAAAGACTAAATCCATACGTAGGTAGGTACACCACCGTATTCTATTATGTAAAAAATATTGCTAACCTTGTCCACGTTTATGCTGGTTTCGTTCTGATGAAATTTCGGCAGTACAGGGGAAGCCCAGCCGGAAGATGCCCCCATCGTGAAAGCCGCCACCGACACTATTATAGAATAAATACATAAAAGTTTAAATAAGTAACTTTATTTACGGACAAATAGCCTTGCTTTTCTATTACTGATGACGAATTTACATAGAATTTAATAATTTAAAAAATTGTCTTCATGATGAGTACTGACTCTACCTAGTTTCGGGTCAGACAGACGGCCGTGTGTGAGATGTCCTCATATATTTATTTGTTTATTCTTACCTGACAATGCCACTAGATATTGAACCCTTCTATTGGACTCCATTTTCTGAAAAACAAACATATTTTGTTACATTAAAAAACATTGTAAAAATCCTTAAACATTTTAAAAGGGTCTAACAGGCGTTAATATTATTTTGCATTGGCAAATCTGTATGTTCAATGTAGCATAACTACTCAGTAAATAAACGCTATCTTGATAAACATTTAATATGTTTGTCATATTTAATAATAATTTTCTATCCAACACCCACCTCTTTTGATTTTCACTTTGCTTATAAAACTTCGCCCGCTAAGTAACCTATTATATTACTCATACAAAGTTGACTATCTGCAACTTTAAATCATTAATGAAATATAAACAATATTATAAATAAATGCTGTGAATCACTCGTGAGTTGAATGTTGATGCAACCCAAGCCAGTCTAAACGCTTAGCTTACGCTTGCATTTGATAAGTACCTACGCAAGCTTTATGTATCATTATATCTACGTAGGTATAGTACTATTATTGTTATTGCATTCCCGAGCTATATGCAGTCAGGACCGTTCAGTATTTTAAACTTAATATATGAGTACCTACTCGACGAACAGTGAGTGCGTACAGGAAATTAAGCTATTCTCGTACTTACTTCTTTTTATTTTAAATAACTAAGAATATTGCATTTAAATTAATATACCTACTTATACTTCTACTACATTTAGTAGGTACTATTCTGCAAAAAAACAATTTACATCTTTGATACTTGACTCTTATTCGTTTTATTTATTTATTTTCACTTGATGCGATAAATAGGTCTGTAAAATCTTATGTAATAAAATTTTGATGATTTTCAATCAATACCCGCACACAAAAAACACTTTTTATTTTAAACTGCACTTTCTATTACAACTTCAGTTCAAAGACAGTAACAACTAACCATTATTTGTGTTACTTTTCACTTCAATGCTCTTGGCCCTTGTGAAAGGACTTCACTCAACGAGCTGTCGAACTATACTAATCCCAAAAACAAAGGACAGTCTTTTCTGTATACTCAAGCACAAGCGTAGGGCTCCAAAATATATCAACGGGGGTTTCCAGACTTCCCGTCCGTTTTTTAGGGATATAACCCTTACAAAGCAATCGTGTAGTAAAAATTTCGTATCTATACAATGATAACGCATAATGAATGCCGTTATTGATAGAGTTTTCGGAACTAAGCAGTACTGATAAGGTCACAAAAAATTACGTGTGCTAAAATTGCTGAGTATCATTTGTTCAATAATATAAAAGAAACTTAGGAATTCAGGCGCAATTTGTAAAGGGATGAGGATAGAGCTTAGGGTGTTAACAGACGTACTATACCGTGGACTGCAGCAGTCGACGCGTTGACGGCTACAGTCTATGCGTCGACGGCTGTAGTCTATGCGTCGACGGCTGCAGTCTATGCGTCGACGGGTGCAGACTATGCGTCGACGGTTGCAGTCGATGCATTGACGGCTGCAGTTAACAAAGTGCAGTTCGTCTGTTAACACCTTTATTGGTCGATTGAATATATACTCAACTTTGTCAAAATTGTAATATAGAGTTTATTTTCTAAGTTAGATTCTCTGCTAAACTAGCGTTTACATTTGTACAGGTTCCTTGAATTACTGTTGGAACGGATTTTTATTTACATTTTTTTGTTATCTTATCCGTCGTAGTACATAGTAGATAACGTTTTTGATGGATGTCCAATAACGTTATATAATCCTACTTAATATTATAAATGCGAAAGTTTGTGAGGATGGATGTAATGTATAGATGGGTGAATGTTTGTTATTCTTTGACGCAAAAACTTCAGAATGGATTTTAATGAAACTTTACAATAATCTAGCTTATACGCTTCACATCACATCAGAACCAAGCATCAGAATATCTTACAGGCTACTTTTTACCGAGAGAAAATAAGTCATTCCCACGGGAAAAACGGTTAACGGGGCCGGAAGATAGTATTTCCCGAGCTACATAGTTAATTTTTAAAATGCCATCGACTACAGGACAATAGCCTACCCAGAGAAGTTCCCTGAGGAACCCCAAGAGAATACCCAGGGCAGGGAATAGGCAGCAGTTTTACAATAACCACGATACCTCCGCCTGCCTTCCCTCCAAGGAAGAGACCCCAGTCCAGCAGTGGATATGGGCTTTACTAATAGCACAGAGTTACTAGTTTCCAGTCCAGGGACCGGTAACTCTGTGCTAATATAATAGCCCTTCTTCTGAGTCGTGCACTACTGATTGAATATTTGTGGACATGTGTAGATTTGCGCTGCTACTTTCCTTATGCGACGTGCGACGCCATGTAGTTTTATGTATGTAGAAGGCTAGAAGCTAGCACATGCGGTTGGACATTCGCACCATGAAATTCAACCCTACCGCTACGGACTACGGGCGTTCTCAAGATCAACTTGTGCAGCCAGCCGCATAATATGCTGGCTACTGTACGTGCCAAAGCTTGAACCTGCGAAATTCCAAATGGTAGACAACAGCCCCAGCGACTTGCCCACCTACGCTCTAATATAGTTCCTTATATCAGTGGTTAATAAAAAAAAAACAGGGACATCTCACACACGGCCATCTGACCCCTAACTAGGCAAAACCTGTACTAATGGGTGTCAGATAGCTGATATACCTATATATATAAATATAAGTACAAAATCCAGACACAAGACAAACACAAGGTGCTCATTACACGAATGTTTGCCCTAGGCGGGATTCAAACCCGCGATCTCCGAAGTGCTTCGAAGGCAGACGTACTACCAACTAACTAGGCCACGGGGCCGTCAATATTCGTATAGCTCGTTGATTCTCTATTTAGCGTCTACAATGCGTAATCAAAATCCTATAGGTAATTCAAAACCGGCGAAGACCGTAGGATAAAGGATTGTGCCGTAGGTAAATGGGTAAGTATAGGTACATGTTTTGCATAAGCAAGTGGATTGTATGGTCGTTCGGGCACGTTCGGGCAACAACAAAGATATTATTTTACTGACTATCGGTTTTATTTTATATACCTTACCTAACCAACCTCTACCGTACCTAATTAAATAATAACAATATCGAAGTTAAAACGGTCAAAGAACAAACTTTATTATATTTTAACAGTCTTAACATAGGGTGGGAGCAGCGTGAGTTCAAATAGAACAAGTAGATAAATAATTACTTACTTAAATTACTGAAATTAAATTTATAGAAATTAGGTTATATACATACTTATACGTATAAATAAAGACACGCTCTTTTACCTACGGAGTAGGTACGGATGAGCAAAGTTTTAGTAAGCTCAACAGGGAGCTTAAACTAAAACTAGGTACCTACCTTTAGTATGTCAGGGCTTGAAACCAGTATTTTGAAGACCCCTAAATAAAGGTTTTTAACCTTACATGGACTCCGATTTCTTTTTCGATTGCAATTTTGTGTTATTATCGGTAAGATCATTAACTATATTTAAAAAATCAAATATTTAAATATAAATAATTCATTACAGTCCAATGTTACCCGAATTGATGGTACCTAGTGTATTGTTGGTTTTATTAAAGTAAATAAAATGCGCGCCTCATTCTCGTAATTTCAGTTAGTAATTCAGACAGATCGTAGGTGCGTATTAAATTATCGTAATACGGTTTTACTAGGTAATACCGGTTCCATCTACATAGCGTAGTTATTATTAACACTTATTAACAAGCTTTCCGCCGCGGCCCCGCCCGCGTTAACAGTTTTTCCCGTGTTAAAAGGTACCTAGCCTATATGTTACTCAGGGTGAATGTAGCTTTCTAATGGTGAAAGCATTTTTTAAATCAGTACAGTAGTTTTTGAGTTTATTCATTACAAACATACACACAATAATACAAATCTTTCCTCTTTATAATATTAGCATGATTACTAATTACAAATCATGAGCTTTATTTAATTATATCTAGCTAGTTGATAGCCTGACGTAGGTATCTACAAATTTTAATAATTTGTAGTTTTATGAAAGTATGTTTAAATACTTAAACTGTTCACTTACCTATAAACAAAAACGGAGACCGGGCGAGATATTTTTGATAAAACTATGAAAACACGACTTGATACAATTTCAGTTTGTTTGTATATCATTACTGATCTAACTATCGATTCTATGCTTAACTTACTAACAAAACGTTAACTTAACTTGTAATAACATTTAATTTTTCCATTTAAACATAACCTCACTTCAATACCTACAGACAAATCGAAGTCTAGGTCTGTCTGAGTCAGTCTTTATATCTTTCAGTCTAGATACAGCGCTGTTAGCGCTGAACTAGTATTTTCCCGCGATAAAAGTAGGTACAAACAAACTTTCGAATAATATCCAAATCTGTTCAGCGAAGCAACAAACATCCTTCCAACAAACCAAACATTTACAAAGGTATGGTAGAGTAGGTACTTGGTTATACTTAGGTACTTCCACTAAATTAGTGTGAGTAACCATTGTGAGTAACTAACTTATGAAGATGAATGAGATAACATGACGTAACACCTTTAAAACACGTCAGTTTTACGTTAATTCATTATTTATAGGTACCTAACCCAAAAATCATAACTTTAGACAAGTCATAACATAACCATTGTTACAACTTGGGGCGTTCCTATCTTCAGTCTGTCTCTGCCAACGCAACATAACTGAAAACCAGACAAAAAATAATATTTAAATAACTAACAGGCAGGAGCAAACAAGGCAGGAAGAGGAGTCAAGGAGAGAGAAAGATAGGCCCTTGCCCAGCAGTGGGACATGCATGGTTAGTTAGGACACAGAATAAATAATAGTGCTAGATAGTTAAGCTAAGATTAAGATATTTGTTTGAGGCTTTCGCGCGCTTAGTAAGTACTTCGAGCTCGCGACCACGGCGGCAGGAGCAAGTGCAACCCCGCCAAAACGT
The DNA here is from genome assembly GCA_948473455.1 of Teleiodes luculella. Lineage (NCBI taxonomy): Eukaryota > Metazoa > Arthropoda > Insecta > Lepidoptera > Gelechiidae > Teleiodes > Teleiodes luculella. Next base: position 11,120,421 of record OX419595.1, read on the forward strand.
CGTCCAAAAATAAGGTACCTAGGTATCGTAAAACATACCTATTTAAAATTATCGTTTAGAGAACCGTAAATATACAAAATAAGAGATACTCTAACACTAGTAGGTATGGGATTACAACAGCTTTTGTCATTGATGTCGTGATACTTATTGAATGAAAGACAAGTTTTAAGCGCTAAAATCGCTTTTATTCAAGTTTGCCAGACTACTTTTGTACATATGTGGAGCTTTTTGCTCTAATGCCTCTATAGTGACTAAATGGTAGGTATTAAGTAAGACATGCGTATAACTTGTGAAACGTAGCATAGCACACGCATATTTAACTTATTCCACCCCCTGCTTACAAAAAACACGGCAAAATAATGGGAATGTTCAAAAATGTTTAAAGCAACAATTAGTTTTGATATTTTTGTTTATAGTATCTGGCAGCCCTGACCTAGCCGCGCGCGGCCTCGAATCGGAACAAAAGAAAACGAGAGGTGAAAATAAAACACCGCTATTTTATACGCGAGCGCGACTCAACAAAAACTGAAAAAAAGTACAGTTTTTGTTTTATTATATGTATAGATAAGACTGTATTTTATATTTTTGATTATTTTGGGCGATTCAGCACATTTTTTAATAGTGCATTATGTAGTTTCGCTATCATAACGGACATGCACAGAAACGATACGAAAGAAAAGTTCACGTGTCTTGTTTATGGTTTATGTGAGTGAGTGAGTGAACAATGAAATCGACGAAGTGTCAGATTAGTGTGTCCTTTTTGGAAAGTGTCGTGTGGCATTGATGTGGAGTTTAGCTTCAAAAACTCAATTTCCACACATAAAATCAGTTCTTTCGTGATGTCCGAACATATTTTACCGGCCGAGGAGCCGGTCAAGTTCATTGCGCCATTAATTCAAGATAACCCCACAGGATGGGGCCCTTGCGAAATGCCGGAGCAATTTAGGGACATGCCATATCAGCCCTTTAGTAAAGGCGATCGCTTGGGTAAAATCAGCGACTGGACTGTCGTACAAGACAAGAAGTACCAGAGTAAGTAAAAAAAACTTACATTTTATCTTCCAAGACCAAAGTTACTAGTACTTTTCTAAAGAAGTTTGAGGTTATGATAATGATATGTTCGCTGAGTTTTCGGAAGCGGTGAACTGTATTGACTCACTGTCAATTTCCGTGGCCCAATGGTAAAAACGCTCGCCACTTATCATGAAGGTTTCTGGTTCGAATCCTGGCGGCGAATAACTGTCACTGCGACTCCCCAGTTTGGTTAGAATATTGCGGGCTGAATCACCTGATTGTGTGAAACGAAGTATGATGTAGCTATTATACGAATCAACAATTCCGACACCAGGGTTTGTAAGGTAGGTTAACCTCGAAACCCAGTTGATAAGTAAGTATTATACAAATTAGTCAAGCCTTAGCTGGCTCAATAATTCTGATACTGGAGTTTGTAAGGTAGGTTATCCTCAAATCCAGAGTTACTAGCCTATCCTTGTTGCTAGCTAGTAGTCTAGGCAAAAAAAATATTTTTTATTCTATTCTATAAGCTAAGAGCCTCATGTCAGAAGCAGTCATTCATTACATAAACTTTGCATCGCTTCACAGACAAGTATGCATCGCAGTTTGGCGCTGGCTCGTCATATGCGTACTACCACGATGAGGATGAATCAACATTCCACCTGGTGGACACGACCCGCGTCCAGAAGCCGCCGTACCAGCGCGGGCGGGGGCGCGGGCAGCGGGGCAGGGGTGCGAGGGGCGCGCGCACGCCCGGTGGGATGACCACCTTGAGCAAGGTACATTTTGCTAATAAATTTCAACATTTTTGATCCGACTTTTGTATATCCTGCTGTGTCTACAAATTAGATAGATAGATAAAATCTTTATTGACTCAAAAAATAAGACAGCACTGAATAATAAGCACACACACAAGAAGAGAAATTATACAGAAATAAATAAAAATACATGAGTGTGCTGCCCGCATTGTGTGAGTTAATGTAGTGCTGGCTCAGCATGTACTACAGTAGGTATAACTACCGCAGAGCTGGTATACTGCCAGAACCACACTTAATGTATGTGCAGTAGGCGGAACTAAGTACTATGTATATCTAAAGTTCAAATTAGTACCCAACCTTCCTAATGCAAATCTTTTTCATAACATTTTTGTCATGACAACAGTTGTTTTTTATCCTCCTTAACCAAAATTACCTATTTGTATTTAGAATATTATGAGTTTTTGAATCATTTAAGATAAACTATCCAAACAAGAGAAAGATTATTAAAAAAAGCAAAAAGCAGTGTGATTTAGATGTAAGTTTGCCTAGAATAATCACATGTTCCCAACTTCGTTTTTATTTGAAATTATAGTACTAATACTACCACCATATCAATTAATTCTAAGTACTAACAAACCCACAATTCAAGATTTGTTCCTAATATCGTCGCCCTAATTCTAATAGAATGTAAGCTGTGTTAAATTAATATATAACTTTAATAACTTTCAAATGAGAAAATTTCTCATCAATATGATTTAATCATATTTTCCTATATAATATACAGCATTACTAAAAAAAATAATTGCATGTAAATGCATAATAATTGATCATAACATAACCAAGTATTTGTCATACTTTTGATGTAGAATTATTTGCAAAGAGTAGTATGTCTACTAGAGATAGGACGGCGATATTTGTTTTGTCCACAGCAACGTGACCGCAAGCTGGGTAAGAGGTGGGGCCAGCGGGGTGCTCCGATGAAGATACGCGACGCCTCTGTGACCGTGCGGCCCACTTGGACCACTATCGAGGATATGGACTTCCCGCGGCTTGCTAAACTATCCCTGCCTGGGATCAAGGAAGGTGGGTTCTAAGTTTAGTTATAACTAGATTCCTACCGCGGTTCCGCCCGAAATATAGCCTATGTCATGTAGCTTCTCAACAGTGAAAGAATTTTTGAAATCGGTTCAGTAGTTTCGATGCAAACAAAAAACAAACAATCAAAACTTAAAGAGGAACTTTATAATATTAGTATAAATAAAAAAAAAAAAAGAGTAATATAGTAATATTAGTATAGATGTGTGTTGGTTGTGTAATAGAACCCATGTGATGCACGAACAATCGCGTAGTTCTCTCGGCGTGTCTGTGCAAGCCACATGCTAAAACATATCAAATATAACTTTTTTTGAACGGGTCTCAAAGCTTCAAAACTATTAGTACAAAATATGTAATGGTTTTTATGCTTGTAATCAAATCAACTACCTAAGGAAGTTGTCTCAGCACCAAATGTCAACATCTTTGAAAACAGACTTGACAAATACATCAAATTGGGAAAGAGTACATGACCCATGCAAACTGGATACAGGCACATATCAGTTGTTTCAATTGCTTGCCTGAGTTAAGAATATAATAATAATAATAACTTTTAAAGGATAATTTCTTGTGAAAACTTCATGACGATGGTAAACCAAATGTGCCCTGTTTTCAGGAGAGGACATCGCATGCTGTGGTACACTGGAGTATTACGACAAGGCGTACGATCGCGTCAACGTGAAGCATGAGAAACCTCTGCAGCGCATCGACCGTATCTTCCATACGGTAATCAACATTGATATACTAATAAAGCACGTAACAGCTAATATTTAGAGATGATTACTGAATAACGAAAATACTCATTTTTACAACGTAGTTTGTGCTTTTGTTCAGTGGGTACAATAGTTTGTTTATAAAACTTTATGCCTCCCTTATGTGTATCGGAAAACTCCACTGATATTTACAATGAACATGTTACAAAAAGAAAATCAAATAATAATTCACTACAAAAAAGATATAAACTTTTGAAGTCCATCGACAGTCTTCTGTCTATGGTTTTCCCGGGCTAGTGTCTTGTTCTTTACGAGTCAGCAGCAAACTGCCCAAAACCAGCTACTCGAAAAGCAATGTCAGGGACTTCAGCTGGGCCTACTGCTTTCCTAATCAATGGGGTATTTTTTTGTAGTATGTGGAAATCAGATTCTCATATTAATCCGGACAAAAGATGATTGACGCCTGCATACAATGCGCACATTTTTTTCACACGATACGATAAAACTATAGGACTTTATCGCAAAATACCTAATTTGGCATAACTTAGTAGAAGGCGGGGTGATCGTGTGAGCTTGCCAGACATTTTGGCATTATATTATTTTTAATAACTTTCAAGAAAAGAAAAGTCAATGAACTTTTGCCCGAATTGATATGAAACAGGCCATAGACGTCATTATTTGTTTTGAGCATGTTGCCATAGTTAAGACTCAGCATAGTAAGTTATCTCCATACCAGCTGGCCGCATCGGTTTGAATGTGAGCGCGCCGTGTAGGCACGCGCTGTTACGCACACGCTTGCATATAGCCCATACTGCCGCCCCCTTATTCCCTCTTATTTTATGCTAGTGTGTGCGTGACAGCGCGAGCCTACACGGCGGACGCACACATTTAAACCGACAGCGGCAGATTTGTATGAAGATAACTTATTGGTTTTACTGTGATGTTTTACACATGATCAGGTGACGACGACGGACGACCCGGTGGTGCGGCGGCTGAGCAAGACCACGGGCACGGTGTACGCGACCGACGCGATCCTCGCCACCATCATGTGCTGCACGCGCTCCAACTACTCCTGGGACATCGTCATCGAGAAGATCGGTCAGTTCACTTCTATACTCTATACTATCTCTTTTCTGGCTAGTTTCGAATCAGATTTTTAGGTCGGATAGTCCGCGGCTGTTTTGTCATACACACTACAGAAACACACTTATATGAAACATAGGTATAGTAGTGTGGTGTGTAGGGCAAACAGCCGCAAATGATCCTGCTTTTTAGGTAGTTAGATAAAATATATAAGTAAAATTAACTAGCATGCATTTTTATTACCCAGACCCGTTTACACTTTGATTAGTAATAGGCGAGTTCATACATGTTCTGCGGGATTTACAGGGGGGGCGGCAGCCCTCCCTGGCCCCCCTGGGTACGCGGCTTAATAGTACTTAAAAAAAAATGATTTGAATTCAACAATATGACTATGGTTTGTTTAATATGAATGCGGACAAAAGGTCATTGACGCCTGCATACACTGCACACATTTTTTTCAAATGATATTATAAAACTATAGGAAATTGTCGCAAAATAAGTAATTTGGCATACCGTCTAGAAGGCAGGGTGAGCATGTGACCTTGCCAGACATTTTGGCGTTACATTATTTTTAATAACTTTCAAGAAAAGAAAGAGGTCAATGAACTTTTGTTCGGATTTATATGAAACAGACCATAGTATCAATCATTGTATTCCACAGGTGACAAGTTGTTCTTCGACAAGCGCGACAATACGGAGTTTGACTTGCTGACGGTGAACGAGACGTCAGTGGAGCCGCCCACGGATGACGGCAACTCCATCAACTCGCCCAGGAACCTCGCGCTCGAGGCCACCTTCATCAACCATAACTTCAGCCAGCAGGTACATTCTTACTAGCTACCTGCATCCGATACCGATACCGATATATCGGCGATACTTCGATTTTGCCGATATATCGGCGACCCTCACCAGATCGTCTGTCCACCTCGGGGGGGCCAGCCCGTCCGTACGTCTTCCGGCGCGCGGCCGCCATTCAAGAACCTTTCTGCTCCAACGGTCGTCGGTTCTACGCGCAATGTGCCCAGCCCATTGCCACTTAAGTTTGGCGATTCTTCGGGCTATGTCGGTGACTCTGGTTCGCCTCATTCCTGATTCGATCACGCAAGGAAAATCCAAGCATGCCCTCTCCACGATCTTACGATTCTAGCATGGACCAATATACTCGAGTATATTGGATTGGTCCATGATTATAGTAACACTTTTAACTGCTCAAGAAATTGGGGACTCAAATTAGCATTCTAGCAAGACATTCACACGTGATAGACATAATTTTGTCATGCGTATATGATTACCTATTGAAGGATATTTTAATATGGCGGGTTTCTCGCAACATTTTGACAGTTAATTGTCAGATAAACTCTTGACATAGCACTTCATGCTACGAAGGCTGAAAACTTTAGCTTCCTACTTATTTTTTTTGTTTTATCTGTGCATCTTCTGCAATGGGAACAAAATTATGGTTTAACTAGTACACTATCAATCCTGAGCGATCTACTATTTTGGAGCTCAAATTTGTGAATGTACGAGTATAGCCATAAGCAGAGGGAATCTAAGTTAGATTATTTTTAAAAGTAGCCGTCAAAACTGATAGCGACCAGCTGAATCGCGATTTCCGACAATTTACTTTTCATTCGTCTCTTACTTAAAGTAGAAAATCTCTGAACCCTACCAGTGCCTTATCATTTCATCATCATCAGAACCTAACATCGACTTTTGGTCAACGGTTCTATTATTATATGATGCCTATCAATTCTGTTCTCACATAGTTCAATCTATTTACTTCCAGGTGTTGAAGTCTGGCCCGAACGAGCCCAAGTATAAGTTCTCCGAGCCGAACCCGTTCGTGTCTGAAGAGGAGGATGGAGAAGTGGCGTCTGTGGGGTACCGCTACCGCCGGTGGAACCTCAACAATGGCGTCGTGAGTACTATGACTCATTTCAAATTAACTGTTTTATTATGATTCGACCCAAAAACGAGGTAAGTAACATACGGCAACTTCCACTTGTGCCAAGTGTGGTAAGGCAGATGCTAAAACTTACAGGTCCTTGTAATAAAATGTGTTAGTGGAATAACGTAAAAGCTTTTGGAGTGTGAGCCCTTATTCAGAAAGCTTTCCATCATACTTTTATTTTTAACTCGTCTTTTTTTTTTCTTGTTTCTGAAGTGTTTCGGAATAAAATTTTACTAAACGTATTATATTTTATGGACCTCTTAGCAGCTTTTCCAAAACACGAATAACTAGAAAATGGATTTAAAAATTCTCAGTACAATACAATACAAATATACTTTAATAGCTTTCCGCCCCGCAGCTCTGCCCGCATCAACAATTTTTCCCGTGGGCATGAGATATTTTCCCGCGATAAAAGGTAGCCTATATGTTAATCCAGGGCATTCCAGGGTGTCAGCTAACTCCATACCAAATTTTGTTAAAATCGCTCCAGCCGTTTAGACGAAGAAGTAACAAACATACACTCACACACAAACTTTCGCCTTTACAATATTAGTGTGGTTGACACTAAATACAGAAATACAATACACATACAGAAAAACAAAACATAACAAAACCACAAACCAAACATCCTCTGTATCACCTCCAAATCTTACTTCTGAACATTTCCCCAGGTGCTAGTGGCCCGTTGCGAACACGACGCAGTGCTGCAAGGCCCCCAAGGGGAGACCCAGTTCCTGACGATCAAGGCGCTCAACGAGTGGGACTCGAAGCTGGCCAACGGCGTCGAGTGGCGCCAGAAACTGGACACGCAGCGCGGCGCCGTGCTCGCCAACGAACTCAGGAACAACTCCTGCAAGCTGGCCAAATGGACTGTGCAGGTAAGCTACTGCTACTGTTCAAACACTTTAGTTTTTGACGTGACAAATTACAACAAATTATAAATCGATGGAGCCGGTTGCACAAAACATGACGCAATGCGGCGTTACCGCGCGGCTGAGGCGTTCCATTTAAGGCTTGAAGTGCAAGCGAGAGCGCGGAACGAGCGACAAAGAGGCACAATCGTTGTCACGTTCAACTATCGCCAGTAAACCGACTTTACAGACAACCGCTTTTTGAACACGCTTTTATTAGGTCGACCTGTATGTAATTAACTATGTAATGGAATCTAAGGTAACTAATTTAACTGTCTTCCAAGGGTCGTAGTGTTATGAAAATTGGCAGCTGTATGTAGTTCTGATGACAGTACAATAATATGGTACTGACGAACTGATCTGATGATGGAGCCGGAAGATATGAACTGGAACTTCATGATTGAAAAACGTGCATTTATAAAAGCGTGTTTTATAGAGTTTTTTAAACTTAATGTTTTAACCCTTTTGTTGGCAGTTCTAAGAAATCTTTGATTACTAAACTTTGTACGTGCTAAAGCGATAAAATATGATATGAATGTTTAATCGAAGATGGTATATACATAGTTTTCTTATTTTATTAAAGCTATACCTTTTGATAAATGCCAGGGAACACAGACTGTTATTCTGTCGGCGTTTTTTTGTTTGCTTTTTCCAGCTGATATGTCGTTAAGTACCGTGTAATTTTCACTGTCCTGTTTAGGGCAGTGAAAAGTGATCAGTGATCAGATCAGTGATCCCTAAGGGTAACGGAAAGGCGCTTACTGACCCAAAGGCCTATAGGCCCGTTACTCTTCTGCCCATCTTAGGTAAGATCTTGGAGAGGATCATTTGCGAGTGTACACCGGGCTTGTACGGTCGCATCTCCGAGGGCCAGCACGGGTTTGTCAGGGGTAGGAGTACAGTGACTGCACTGGGAGAGATCCTGGAGACCGTCAGGTCTTCAAAGTGCAAGTACGTGCAGGCTATTTTACTAGATATCTCCGGGGCATTTGACAACGCGTGGTGGCCAATGGTTCTGTTGAAATTTAAACAGGGCGGATGTCCGCCGAACTTGTACAGGCTGCTCTCGTCATATTTTGTCGGGAGGAGGGTGTGCATGTTCGCGGGGGACAGCTCGGGGTCAAAGCTGTGTACTATGGGTTGCCCGCAGGGATCGGTTCTGGGCCCCACGCTTTGGAATATCTTAATGGACGACTTACTCAGACTGCCGATGCCGGGTGGCGTTAAGCTGATCGCATACGCCGACGACGTGACTGTGCTAATTGAGGCCAACTCCCGGGTTGAGGTGGAGACTATAGGATCGTCCGTTCTCGAACGGGCGATAGAGTGGGGGGGAAGAAACCGCCTGGAGTTTTCCTCCCAGAAAACGCAGACGATCACCCTGAAGTGTAAATTTAAGGGGAGGTCTCCAATCATCAAGATGGGGGGGGCTAAGGTTGGCTCAGCCGCGTGTGTCAAGCTGCTAGGCGTCTCGCTTGACGAGAACCAGTCTTTCGCCGAACATGCCCAGGACATCGGGGAACGAGCGGCGCGGTGCTTCGGCAAGATGTCGCGCGTCTCGGCGTCTGGGTGGGGAGTCCGATATAAGGCTTTACGCCTTATTTACGTAGGCACATTCGTTGCGACAATCACGTACGCCGCATCAATTTGGCAACATCGGGTGGGTTTACACGTGGTACGGAGCAAGCTCTTGAGGGCGCAGCGCACGGCGCTGATACTTCTGACGAAGGCTTACCGCACTGTCAGTACATTAGCGCTGCCGGTATTGGGCGGGGTTCTACCGGCTGATATTGAGGTCGAGAGAGCGGGCTCTCTGGAAGCGGAACGCGTTTCGTCGCCAGTTGGCGCTAAGGAGGGGCGTGTTCGCCGCAAAGCGGCGTGGGAGGCGGCCTTGGATCGCTGGCAGGAGCGGTGGGATCAGGAGGAGAAAGGGCGCGATCTATACCGCTTCTTCCCGCGAATCAAGGACCGTATGGCGCGTAGGTGGGTCGAGCCCGATTATGTCTCGTCCCAAATGTTGACCGGGCATGGCTGTTTTCGGGGCAGGCTGCGGGATCTGGGGCTCAGCCAGAGCGGAATGTGCTCTTGTGGCGACGCGGAGGAATACCGCGACCACGTGTTGTGGGACTGTGCGCTGTACGAACAGGAAAGGGACGCGATGTTGGGGGGGCTGACGGCGGTAGAAGAGGGTCCGGTCTACTTCGAGCAACTGGTTTCCTCGGAGGCGAACTACGCGAGGTTCATGGCGTTCTGCAGGAGTTGGCACCGGAAAAGGAGAGTGGAAGAGGAGATAATGGAGATGGAGCTGGAGGCGCAGTAGCCGTTTTGTGACGTCATGCCCCAGAAAGGGGAGAGGTGACGCAGGGACATCAAGTCGAGAATTTGTAGGGGGGGAGTCGCGTCGATCATGCGCCCCCGACCCGTGTTTCGGTCGACACGGTCCGTATGACCGGGAGGTCGGTAGGACCATGGGAGGTTGGTGGGTGATGTCCTGTTTAGGTATTATACATATTGTTAGATAGAATGAAAAGGAATTTAAGTTAGTGTTTTTACTTACTTAAAATACAAACAGAAAAAATGACGTTAAACATAAACGAATGCTTGTCGGGTCCTTATAAATATCACTCATGTTTTTTTCACAAAACGAAAATTTATCTAAATGCGGAAGTTTATTATCCTCAGTTGTTTGTATAAAAAATTCAATTTGCGAGACTTTATCATTAAACCATTCGTCCATGATTCCAGGCGCTGCTAGCGGGCTCGGACCAGATCAAGTTCGGCTACGTGTCGCGCTCGCAGGTCCGCGACAACTCGCGCCACGTGATCCTCGGCACGCAGCAGTTTAAACCGCACGAGTTCGCCGCGCAGATCAACCTCTCCATGGACAACGCGTGGGGGATCCTGCGCTGCATCATCGACATCTGCATGAAGCAGAAGGACGGTCAGTACACACGCAGATCAACCTCTCCATGGACAACGCGTGGGGGATCCTGCGCTGCATCATCGACATCTGCATGAAGCAGAAGGACGGTCAGTACACACGCAGATCAACCTCTCCATGGACAACGCGTGGGGGATCCTGCGCTGCATCATCGACATCTGCATGAAGCAGAAGGACGGTCAGTACACACGCAGATCAACCTCTCCATGGACAACGCGTGGGGGATCCTGCGCTGCATCATCGACATCTGCATGAAGCAGAAGGACGGTCAGTACACACGCAGATCAACCTCTCCATGGATAACGCGTGGGGGATCCTGCGCTGCATCATCGACATCTGCATGAAGCAGAAGGACGGTCAGTACACACGCAGATCAACCTCTCCATGGATAACGCGTGGGGGATCCTGCGCTGCATCATCGACATCTGCATGAAGCAGAAGGACGGTCAGTACACACGCAGATCAACCTCTCCATGGACAACGCGTGGGGGATCCTGCGCTGCATCATCGACATCTGCATGAAGCAGAAGGACGGTCAGTACACACGCAGATCAACCTCTCTATGGATAACGCGTGGGAGATCCTGCGCTGCATCATCGACATCTGCATGAAGCAGAAGGACGGTCAGTACACACGCAGATCAACCTCTCCATGGACAACGCGTGGGGGATCCTGCGCTGCATCATCGACATCTGCATGAAGCAGAAGGACGGTCAGTACACACGCAGATCAACCTCTCCATGGATAACGCGTGGGGGATCCTGCGCTGCATCATCGATATCTGCATGAAGCAGAAGGACGGTCAGTACACACGCAGATCAACCTCTCCATGGATAACGCGTGGGGGATCCTGCGCTGCATCATCGACATCTGCATGAAGCAGAAGGACGGTCAGTACACACGCAGATCAACCTCTCCATGGATAACGCGTGGGGGATCCTGCGCTGCATCATCGACATCTGCATGAAGCAGAAGGACGGTCAGTACACACGCAGATCAACCTCTCCATGGACAACGCGTGGGGGATTCTGCGCTGCATCATCGACATCTGCATGAAGCAGAAGGACGGTCAGTACACACGCAGATCAACCTCTCTATGGATAACGCGTGGGAGATCCTGCGCTGCATCATCGACATCTGCATGAAGCAGAAGGACGGTCAGTACACACGCAGATCAACCTCTCCATGGACAACGCGTGGGGGATCCTGCGCTGCATCATCGACATCTGCATGAAGCAGAAGGACGGTCAGTACACACGCTGATCAACCTCTCCATGGATAACGCGTGGGGGATCCTGCGCTGCATCATCGATATCTGCATGAAGCAGAAGGACGGTCAGTACACACGCTGATCAACCTCTCCATGGATAACGCGTGGGGGATCCTGCGCTGCATCATCGACATCTGCATGAAGCAGAAGGACGGTCAGTACACACGCAGATCAACCTCTCCATGGATAACGCGTGGGGGATCCTGCGCTGCATCATCGACATCTGCATGAAGCAGAAGGACGGTCAGTACACACGCAGATCAACCTCTCCATGGATACTGCTCAGTCACGAAAGCTGATTTAGAAAGATGTTTATTAGCACTCAAATTATATGATTGTAAATCTGGTAAGTATAGCTGTTCGGTTACTAGGACTACCTTATGGTACCATTATCCTGAAGCTTGATCCGTCGTACTTTTTCGACTCAAGCATAGGTCAATTAAAAAAAAGGGTACCATTACCATAATGCAGGATTTTAACTTGCCCATAGATAAATGCATCTGGCATCCTTACACGACATTTGCTGAGTAGAATCACGCAGACTCTTCCGCAAATGTGTTCCATAGTTCCATTATGTTTCAATTTTTATCTGAACTTTAAGAGCCTCGAATAAACTGTATGAAATCCGAAATCTAGATCACATTAGTACGTGGCGGGGATCGAACCCTTGCGTCCCAAATGAGAAGCAATAGCATTAGTCAGTAAACCATTGACATAAATGAATTTCTTTAATATAATTATTTTTTTGGTTTTTATACATACTCGTATCGACGATCATACTACGGATTTCCTTTTTTATAATATTGTAAAAACGTGTGCAATCTTGTAGTATGTGATAAATAAAACTAAACTAAACATCGATTCATTGTTGTATATCTGAATCAAGGTTTCTCCTCACTTAGCGGTCTTCAATGTATAAAATGCAACTTCCAATTTTCCATCCCTACTTTGTTAACTACTACTACTTTTTTAACATAAAGGTACTATCTTGATGGCATCGTAGCCTAGTTGGTAGTACGTCTGCCTACGAAGCACAAGGTTGCGGGTTCGAATCCCGCCCAGGGCAAACACGTGTGATGAGTACTTGTGTTTGCCTTGTGTCTGGATGTTGTATATTTATATATGTATGTATATCAGCTGTCTGACACCCATAGTACAGGCTCTGCCTAGTTTGTCAGATGGCCGTGTGTGAGATGTCCCACATATTTATTTATTTATCTCCAGTAATAAACATGTCTCATTTGTTTTCACAGGTAAATACCTGATAATGAAAGACCCCAACAAGCCGCTGATCCGTCTGTACGACATCCCGGACAACACATTCGAGTCGGACGCTTCTGAAGAGAGCGGCGACGAACAAGAGAACACTCCATTCGCTCCTCTGTACTCGTACGGTAACACCAAGAGGATTTAGAACATTACTCGACCGAGTAAACAAGTATTTCGACTCCATTGAGCCGAGAACTAGTTAAAGAACTTCCGTATTTATCTGTATAGCTCAGATTTTTAATTCCGTTCTCAATAGTTTCAGTTTCAACAGGTAAAGGAATTGTTTATTGTATCACTGTATTTTTTATTCATCAAATATAATTGTATGGTCACATTCCTTGTTTGATTCACATAGCTACTTAAAATAAACAATAACAAATTCAATATTACTTTAAATGCAATAAGTAAATCACTATCACACAAATGTTTTAAGTTATCATACTATACCCACCACAGACAACATAATATACTATACTACTTGTACTCTCCGGGCTTACTTTATACATTACTAGCTTTCTGCCGCGGCTCCACCCGCGTTAACAGTTTTTCCCGTTGAAATGAGGCATTTTCCCGCGGTAAAAGGTAGCCTATGTTACTCAGGGTGAATTAAGCTTTCGAATGGTGAAATAATTTTTGAAATCGGTTCAGTAGTTTTTGAGTTGATTCATTACAAAAATACACACACAAATACAAATCTTCCTCTTTATAATATGTATTAGTACGATTGGTTTTTAATATTCATAATACCTATTAGTCTTTATTTGGCTTTTAACTTTGTACAATTGTAAAAAAATATCACTTATCATTACATTCTTCAGTAATATCCTGTCTAAACGGTTGCGCTTCGTTAGCCCGCGCCCCTAAATCGTCCTGGACTTCTTCCAACGTCTTCCCTTTAGTTTCCGGCACAAAGAAATATATGAAAAATACTCCTAGGTAAGCTACGACTGCGAACGACCAAAACACGGTATACAGTCCAAACTGGTCCTTAATACTTTGATAACATTTCGCCACCAAAAAACTTAGCACACAAGCTAACATTGTAGCTGAACTTGAAGCGACAGTTTTTACGTTAATAGGGAATAATTCGGCTTGCAAAACGTACGGAAGGTTTCCTATACCTATTGCGTATAATATATTAAAACCTAAGATTCCTATGAGAGGTAAAAAGGAAATGGAGGTTAAAATGTGTGAGCTGGCCTGCAGCGAATGTTTTAAGTAGAAGTAGACGCCGACTGTGGTGAGAGACACAGCCACGCCCAGGCATGACAGGAATAACAAGATGCGACGCCCGAACCAGCCAGCCAAGAACGTAGCACCAATGCCTGAAAAAAAAAAAGTTTGAATCTTTATGTTTGGAATTGTTATATTCCAAACTTATCGAAGACAATCACTATCGTTAATGAAACTAATCTATCGTTGTGCCCTTGATTCTTTATCGATCATCATTTGACATGGGCCTATAGAAAGAAACGCCCAACTAATTGCATCAATGAAGATTTGATCCGCAGGCAAAACAACGACCGAAATAGCCCAAAGAATAGCAGAGCGCGGAGATAAATAGCAACCCGAGCTCCGTTACAATAAAGTGCAATTCAGATCGCACGGCACTAGCTAAAACACGAGTTTGTGCGTCCCTTTCTATTGCATGTCGCGCCGATTCGCGCCTCTCCACTAACACGTTGAGTTCCCTATCTAAAAACCCCCGGGGAGGGGGAACGCCTGCCGAGGGAGCGAGGAAGCGTGGTTAATTTGGTGAGGGTCACGGGAAGCCGCTGGATTCGGGTCCAATAGAACGTGTCAATGTGGAGCTTCTTTCTAGAAGATTCTATCCAGCAGTTAGAAGATCTGTGCTTGTTTCAGACTTTCTCAGTTTCAGTAGAAGTGTTCTGAAATAATTCTAATGGATCTGATAAATAAAAAGAGATACCTGCGACCAACTGAACGATTCCGTACACGATGCTGACGTGCGGTCCCGAGATGGAACTGCTCTCTTTAAATATCATTCCCAGATAGGATTGTATGGCTGAGTTACCAGTCATATACTGTAGCACTTTTAAACCTGGAAGTAATGCAATACAAAACATATTAAACAAACAACAACCTGCAAAGCGTTATGGCAACACCTCCAGCACCTACAGAAACTGACGGAAAACTAAAATATCTCAGTACATACTATATTTATACTGTGTCTCAGTACCAAATCACTAAGATATGGATAGGATCGGGTCGCCTAATTTGGCGGCATAACATAAGCAAGTTTAAAAATGTCTTAAGGTTATGCTGGTATTTCACGGGAGACAAAAGACAGAAGACGAAAGGGACGCAGTTATGCGTTAGAATGAGATACAAATACACCGCGCTCACTCTTGCGCATAACTGCGTATACCTTTCGTCTTCTGTCTTTGACTATCGTGAAATACCAGCCTAGAAGCAAAGAAAATTTTCCGAGAGTCGCCTAAATACCCTATTAACGCAAAAAGTCCGATTCGTGCAGAATGTCCGATTCGCACAAAATACGTTAGTTAGGCAATTCTTGTTTAGTGCAAACGTGCATAAGTGACCTCACCTAGACGGTTCTACGTCATCCATCAGCGACAGACAAAGAGCAAAATATATAAATTATCGCAGTATTATAATACCATGGCTAGTAGTAATGAATTACCTATGACGATATACACAGCTTTTCTGTACTTCAAATTCGTAATGAGTTCTATAAACGTAGTTTTGTTTTCCATACTTTCTCTGACGTGTGTTCTGATCACGCCGAGTTGATCACCAGCCCACTGAAATAAAAGTTACGTTTTTATTTTACAAAAATAAGCAACACTAACTGTCTTATCAATAGTACTAGCAATGTAAGTGAGTAAGTGAATGTTTATTTCCTTTACAAAATGTATCAATTATATGGTCAAGAGGGGCAATAAAAAAAAACCGCTATGTTCTGCATAGTTGTTACGCTACGGATGTTAACCAGCAGTCCTGATGTCTGCATGGCCGGTGAACCTTAAATGTTGTTTTTATTCTAAAATATGAAGGAAGCATTCTTCTCGTCCTTAGAAGCAGTGGGAAGCAACGAGGAAGCAATGTATCGACACTATTTAAGAGCTAAATACGACTGTTAACCGGCCATTCTGACGGTCACGAAGAAAGATGATAATTCTATGCCTCCGAAGGCACATAAAGCCGTTAGTCCTGGCTACTATCTACGTTTGTTGTCGTTACACGAGCTAAGTTAAAAGCCTTTGGCGGCTCAATAATAATTCTGACACCAGGGTTTGTGAGGTAGGTTAACCTCAAAGCCTACACGACAAGCAAGCAATAGACATCATTACCTTTTCATCTTTAGTTGCTTTAATAACCATGAACTCTTTCTTAGCTTGCGCTATCCTTCCATCTTTAAGATGATAGTACGGGGACTCTGGTATCCATAAACATGCCACAACATAGACTACAGGTATGGTCAGTATTATAGAGTTAAGCGCAGTGTATGAGACGAATGGGCCTACTCCGTACATGAGCAGACTCCCAGAGTTGTTCATGACCTGGACCAGCATGCCTAGGGCCCCGCGGATCTCTTTGTCAGCTATCTCTGTTATGTAAATCATTGTTACCTGGAAACAAAGACGTTTTGATGTACATATCTAAAAAAAATATACTTATATATTTTGGAGTTTCTTCGGCGAGCTCTTCTCCACAAAAGACCGCACATTTTGCTTTGCTGAACTCGCCACTAAATGTAACTTTATTTGACTTAACTAAGTGATTTAAAATGACCAAAAGTGAAAATAAAATATTTCATTTCATTTCTATAGATCCCACTAGATGTCGCTAGTATGTGATTTATACAAAACAAGTTAGCAGTTTTAGTAAGAGATGTAATTTTTCCTTGAGCTTATACAATAACTTAGTGGCTGACCAGAATCCGTAACCGAGTGGTAACATACTCGTCCCACATTATGAAGGTATCCCGGAGGTACGAATCCCGTTGCGTCACTTGTCGAACAAAATATATCACTGAGATTTTGTCCCCGGATTGGTTAGGACATTGCTCGTTGAATCACCTGATTGTCCGAAAAGATCATAATTCCGTGCTTCGGAAGGCACGTAAAGCTGGTTGGACCTGGCTATACGGCGCATCCACACATGCCGGCGGCACGGCCGGCGGCAAGGCCGGCGGCTAACCCGCCGGCCGGGCGGCCGTGCCGCCGGCAGGTTTACGTGTCCTGCGGCACGCGCGGCTTTGGTTGCACAAGGCAGTCTGAGATGAGATAGAGAGAGATGAGAAGCAAACCCGGCGGCATAAGCCGGCGGCAAAGCCGGCGGCATGTGTGGATGCGCCAATAGATAGATAAGTATGTTACCTACAGGAACCAAATACCAGAGCCTTTATGTGGGATACTATAATTTTATTTACTTGGAAAAAAGTGAACTTACAACAGCAGATATGCCAGTGGTAATTCCCATAAGGATCCGTGCCACGATCATCAGCGCAGGAGATTTCGTGAACAATATTATTGTCTGAAAGTAAAACAGGAGACAATGTAAAAAGACAGTTTGTAACATTGAGGTTTAAAGTAAAGCCTGACCAAAGAAATAAGAAACCTGCTCTGGGGGCGCCACGTGTATATTTTTACGACTATGGCAACAATTTTTCTTATAAAATTAGTTCCATTGAAATTCCTCAATATGGCGAGGTTTCTTATTTCTCTGGTCGGGCTTTAGGTACTTAGCGGTATATGTATTAGATTTTTTCTCTATTAAAGAAATGGTTTTCATCATGCTAATTTTGGTTCTTTTGATTCCAATTGTGGACGTTAGATTTTCGCAACTATGGGGCCTACCTATTATGCCCTATCCAAATGTTATTCTTACACTCATCATTGTGTTGATAGATTGATAATGATGATACAGTGCATTTTACTTACGTATTCTATACTAAGATTTAATTTATCTATGACTAAGGTAAGAGGAGTAGGTATTAATGTGTAAATCCTAACCAAAAAAATGAAAATCTCGCCATATTGCGGAATTTCAATGAAACTAATGTTATAGTGGAAATTGTTGCCTTATACATAAAACACGTACACACGTGGCGCCCACAGAGCAGTTTTTTTTTTTCTGGTCAGGCTCTAACTATAATACTATAGGTTTCCTTTTTTCCTCTCTCGTGTAGTAAAGTAACACCCTGTATTTAGACCATTTTCAGTTTTAAAACAATAGCAGATACTTATTTGTTGCCGTTTTATCTTGAATTTTGTTATAACTTAGCAGCCTCAAATACCTACTTACATTCAGGCTGGGCTGCTGGCCCAGTGCGATTTGGTCAACTTCACTCACAAGTACTCACAACCTTTTGAATTTCTTCGTAGATATGTGTAGTTTCCTCTCAGAGCGTCGAAGATAACACAATTCACAATTATAGGACTTCGAAAATCGAAAACACATTGATAGGTGCCGGGGCTTAGGCTGCTTTTCCACCAGAGCTGTGCTAGGTAGTTAAGCGGTGTGCGAGGAAAAAATCCACCAATAGAATCGCTTCATTTTCCTAGCCTAGTGATTCTATTGGTGGATTTTTTCCTCGCACACCGCTTAGCTACCTAGCACAGCTCTGGTGTAAAAGCAGCCTAAAACCCGCCGCGCCTCCAGAATGGACGACAACGGCCATGGTCTAATGCCCTCTCATATTCGGCATATTTATAATAAGAGATATGAAAAATGCCATATCTATCACTAAGTCCATAACATAACCAACTCCAAAAGGTAAATTCTAGTCTATCACGCAACCTACCGCACCTAGTAGCCCAGGCGCAGCGGAGGCGTAGATCGTCCGTCGCCGTCCGATGCGCTCGCTCAGCTTGTGGCCGAAGTAGCAGCCCGGGATCGAACCCAACGACAGAATCGACACCACCCATGAGCTTTGTGTCTGCAAAAAAATATTAAGGTCTGATCCTTTTTTGTATGATTTTAACTCGATTTTTAATTAAATATCAGCATTGTGGTGTGATTTATAACATAATAACTTTATCTTCGAAAGACAGGATGAAATCTAAATAACAAAATTAATATTCAATGGAAATTTTGGTCTTTTTACGCAATATAATTTCCAGTATAAAACTGAGTACCTAGGTATCTAAGTATTTTTAAAGTTTACTACTCATTGAAACTAAAGACCTATTGTCGTAAACTTGATAGTAATACAATACTTACAGCGAGATCATTGTTTTATAATATTAATTAATAGTGAATAATAAACTTACGTCGGTAATTTCTAAATTAGCTTCCCCGTTCTTGAACATCGGTATAGCAGGTGAGCCCCATGATAGCACTGCTCCAGTAAACATAAACTCCAAGGATGCTAAAATATAATGGTGGTAATTCTTATACAAGATAACACAAAATTCAAAAATGATTCTATTCATCAATGAATAGGCTCCCCTTAATACAGTTTAATTCACTTAATTACGTCATTATAGAAGTTAAAAAGCTTTTCTCAAACGAATATACAAGTCTAAGCCACAACCTAAGCAATGAAAAAGTGATCAAACAATTTAAAAGAGGAGAACACAACAACACAGGTGATAAATTCTTATATACCTGACATAAAACGATATATTGGTTAGTAGTTATGTCTACCTAACAAACACGAAAATAGTCCATTTTCTATGCAACAATTTTTCATGTTTCTAAATGTTTATACAGTGAAAGTGACGTTCAAATATACCTAAATATATTTATTCAAATATACCGCCATCACCGATAAATATGTAAATATATACTACGTACCGCATAACCCGGCAAGATATTGCACTTTCCTACTACCTTGCCCACTCATTTTTATATTTGTTTAAGAATGTTTACTATCTTAAAATAGAAACAATAACACAAAACACGTCTTCACTTCGAAAAGTAACATACAATATTAAATTGCCAATTTAACCACCTCAAACTCGAACATACGTTATCAGCAGTAAAACAAAGATTGGGTGTGTGACCTCGGACTTCAAATACCACATTGCGTGAGTGTCGAGTCAAACTGAACTGTCATTTTCTTATCTGTCGTACATGGTCTTAAGCATACATGTATATGCGCACGCGGCTGCGTAGGTATATTATTTACTATTCGTGTTATCAAGGCGCTTTCGATGTATGTATTAGATAAGACTTTGGAATCTCACAATTTGAACGCTGTTTCATTCAGTTTACAGGAAGTAACGAACTCTTATATTTACCTTTTTACCCGACTGCAAAGGAAGGGTTATGTTTATCACGCGTAACTGTGTATGTATGTATGTGGTATTCTTTATACCCTCGAATCATCCAAACGGCTGGATGGATTTTAAAGAATGAGGTGTCGTACGACGGTTATAGGCTGGGTTTTGTTTTAACAAAACTAAAATGGCGGCCGAAAAATATAAAATGGCGGTTGAGACGAATATAAATTCTTGCGTACCATATTAAGTGGTACATCATTAGATAGGTCCTTCAAAATGAAGATGATGTTTCTTAAACCATTTTTTATACAACTAAAAAGTCTTTAATAAAAAATTAAATTTAAAAAATCTAAAAACCTAACTTCTTAAAAAGGGAACTAAAAATATGAAAACAAGATGATGTAGAAACATAGTAGCATGTATACCTAATTGAAACCCTCTTTTTCTATAAATTAAATTAGTGAATTTTTGTTATTCGTCTTGGGCCTGCCAATTAAATGGAGATAGATAAAGTCGTGGAATCTGTTAAAAAAAACATCCAATCAATATGATACATTATTGCAATCGGAGACATAAATGTAGCAGGAGTCGCAGCAAGTAAAATATGAATAATATCCCTCCGAATGCCGCAATAAGCAGTCGGGTTTTTAGATTTTTTGAATTTACTTTATTTTCTTTTTTTTTTCTTTTTTTTTAATTCAAAATATTTTTATTATTTACTTACTACAACAAACAGTTCAACGCTAGACTTAAGGCCACTCTCTTATACCTAAATCCCTATGCTTCGCAGGTGGGTTGGTATGGTTGGTTGGGTTTAAGCATCAGTTCGTTTGGTCCGTTTTTATTTTTATTGACTACAAAAGAGGAATTATTTTTCACTTTGTGTTGGGTGGTTATACAAGCTGATGCCCAGTATTGCCCATTTCCCTAGGTTATTCTACCCCTACAACTCCTTTGAAAACGATATTTAGATAGGCATGTGATATTTTAATATTTATTTGCAATATTATTTTTATATAGGCACACGGGTTTTATTTATATACATTGTTATTTGTAACTTAATAAAGAAACCTTTATTTCACAAATTAACAACATACTTAATTCGAAAAGTTCTAATAAACAGTAGGTCATTTATCACTAGATTCTTGAGTGTCATTTTGTCTTAACGCTTGTACTTCCATACTCTGTGCACCCAAATCATCTTGCACTTCTTCCAACGTCTTCCCTTTCGTCTCAGGCACGAAATAGTAAATAAATAACAAGCCAATGTAAGCAACCGTCGCGAACGACCAAAACACGAAATAAAGTCCAAACTGATCCTTAACACTTTGATAACATTTCGCTACAGAAAAACATAAAACGCAAGCAAATATCGAAGCTGCACTTGATGCGACAGTTTTTACATTTATCGGAAACAATTCCACTTGCATTACGTACGGTAGATTTCCTAAACCTATTGTGTAGAGTATGTTGAAAGCTAGAATGCCTATGAGAGGTAAAAAGGAAATGGACGTTAAAGTGTGTGCGCTGACGTGCACCGAATGTTTTAAGTAGAAGTAGACGCCGACTGTGGTGAGAGACACAGCCACGCCCAGGCATGACAGGAACAACAAGATGCGACGACCGAACCAGCCAGCCAGGAACGTAGCACCAATGCCTGAAAAAACAAGATTTTTTTTTATTGACTACCTACCTATTTATAATATCTTCTCCAGACTTGTAGGGGACCCCGTACCCCAGAGTAGCCATGTATGTAGGTAGGTACACTGAAAGATTCCCTCATCAATGAAAGAGTTTGGGATCTTCTATAATATTTAATTATTTCTTTATAATAGCAAATTGGTCATTTCCCGACCCGCACAATAATCACAATGATGTTTTTTTTTTGAACGCGAGACAATTCATAATTCAAAATCAAATAGTTTTTCTAGAATTACGGCATAAGCGCCAGTTACATTTAAAAGGAGTTGCAAACGCGATGATGCAATCTCCACAGTACCAACGAGTCTAGAGGCGGCCGGAGATAGCCTCGGAACGCCGTGAACATACTTCTCTAGGAAGGACCGCCTTTTATATACGTTGCTTTGTCGCGCCTGCGGGTCACCAGAACCTTGGCGAGCCGTTAAGAGCGGCTGAAGACTGAAGTTCACGCACTAGCAGTAAAACAAGAACGCTGAACTAATTGGGCCGAACTAGTTTAAATTTACATTTTATACTCAAACAAAAAGAGAGCGTCGGTAGCCAAGTGGCTTCCATTCCGAAGTTCGCGGGTTCAAACCTTGGCACGTAGGTACTGTGGAGTTCGCATTAATGCTTTTGCGGACTCCTTTCGAATGTAACTGGCGCTTATGTCGCTATTCTAGAAGAATGATATTATTTTGATTTGAGAATTGTCTCGCATGTTAAAAAAAAGAATATCTTTATTATTATTGAGATGGTCTGGAAGAGATCAATATTACTTGGAAGAAAACAATAAGGTGTCAACAACCCTACACTAAGCTCTATCCCCCCCCAAATAAAATTAATAAAGC
This sequence comes from Teleiodes luculella, assembly GCA_948473455.1. Lineage (NCBI taxonomy): Eukaryota > Metazoa > Arthropoda > Insecta > Lepidoptera > Gelechiidae > Teleiodes > Teleiodes luculella. Next base: position 11,143,168 of record OX419595.1, read on the forward strand.
AACCCCATTGATTTATTAATCATATAAAATTTTTAAATTCTTCGACGCTGTCATCGTGGATGATATTAAAATTATTTATTTAAATTAATTTATTTTATTTATATCTGAAAACAAACAAATCTGCATAAAAAGTTTCAATCATGGTAAGATAAATAGTCAGTAAATGTCAAAGTCTTTATGCTCACACTAACTCGTATCAATCATGAAAAACTAATCATCACAACAGTGTAACACAACGAATGTTACCTCACCGGATACATATGTCCATAAGTGAGTACATGCCAAATAACTACCCATAGTGTAGGGTTGTTGACACCTTATTGTTTTCTTTCAATGATGTCTTAACAACAAATAGCTTAGGGTTTTTCTTTAAAAAAAAAAACGATTAGTATGTTGCTGACGTTCCGGGATGCTGAACTTTGATGTGCTGTACGTGTCGACTCGTCATAATTTACGTTACTTGTATAATGAAGATACTAGATTCGCGCTACCCTGATTGATGTCAACTTAACTTAGGTTGAGATATTTAAGTATTAGTTAGGATGCGTGCGCCCTTTGTCTAATTGTTCGTTTGTCGTTGTTGGGCGTTGTTGCTTGCGTGTCCTGGTTTGGATTATTGATTATTATTAATATTTTTAAAACATTTTAATAAATTAATTCTTGGACGCTGGTTTCAACTTCTGATTTGACAGGTTGACTGTTACTCATTTTGTGACGCTGTTAGGACTAGAGTCTATTGGCTTATAGCCTCGGTGTTTGGTAGTCCAACCTGATCAATGATGCGACTGTCTTTTGGGACAGGTTTTGGCATTCGTTTCTTGTGCAATGGTCTGGTTTGTTTGCTTGCATTGCACCGGGAAGCTGTTAGCAACAGACTTTGTTGACAGGTTGTTATGTTAAGTGTTTATTTTGCCCTGTCCACTTTTAGGTCATGAGTTTAGGGTTGTCAACTGTGTTAAGCGAGACAATTCTTGTGACCGCGGGGGATGTGGAGTTCGCATTAATGCTTTTGCGGACTCCTTTCGAATGTAACTGGCGCTTATGTCGCTATTCTAGAAGAATGATATTATTTTGATTTGAGAATTGTCTCGCATGTTAAAAAAAAGAATATCTTTATTATTATTGAGATGGTCTGGAAGAGATCAATATTACTTGGAAGAAAAATATAAAATATATACAGAGAATTCCCTCTTTCATTATATTAGGGAGTTCTATAGTTTATTAGTGTACCAATGTGTTTTCTATTTTCGAATTCATATGTACGTTTATTCGACGCTCTTACGGTGAAGGAAAACATCGTGAGGAAACCTGCACACACCTGCGAAGAAATTCAAAGGTTGTGTGTGAAGTTGACCAACCCGCACTGGGCCAGCGTAGTCGACTAAGGCCTAAAGCCTACCCTGATACCAGGGTGAATAGTCACCCTGGTATCAGGGTAGGCTCGAGCCCCTCGGTGGGGACATTTGAGCTGTTAACGGAACTCAAACAAATCAACTCAACTAACTATACACAAGCTATATGATTTTATAAATGAAGAAATAATTAAGAAACACTGCCGTCAACCGGGAGTCAAGGCAGGCAAGAACTGAAGAAAAATGAACGAGGATGACGTAAGAGTGACGAAGGAATTCCAAAATTAAATGTCTGAATTTAGACGAGAAAGAAATGGAAAATATGGTGGAAATGAGGTTATAAAGCACCTCGTTCCAGCTCTACTTATAGTTAACTGATTCAGGCGTCACCGTCCATAATATGTGTGATAAATCTTAAGAAAATAAAATATATAAAAATAAAATATCTTTTGCGTACTCGGTGCATGTAATGTGTTGTCATTGCGGGCAGTACATTGCATCTGTAGAAGTATGTTTGAAACTTGCTAAAGATTTATCACATAAATAGTATATTTGTTAACAAAATGTAACAGATTCTAAGCTAATAACACTAAATTAAAAAATTTAATAACCCCCGACACAAAACGGTTACTTGATCCTTTCAACAACTAGAAAAGAGCTGATAATCTTCAAATGGCTGAAGATATTTTCTTGGATCATAGCTAAGAACACTCTCGATTGTGACACCTTCCAAACAAAAAAAACTAGATCAAAATCGGTGCATCCGTTTAGGAGCTACGATGCCACAGACAGACAGACAGACAGACAGACAGACAGACAGACACACACGTCAAACTTATAACACCCCTCTTTTTCGTCGGGGGTTAAAAATGGTACCTAATTACCTGCAAACAGCTGCACGATTCCATATACGATGCTAGTGTGTGGCCCAGAGATGGCACTACTGCTCTCTCTGAATATCATACCTAGGTACGACTGTATAGCTATGCTACCAGTCATATACTGCAGCACTTTTAAACCTGGAAACAAAATAAGAGAAGTGGAAATAAATTCACTTTGTGTAATCAACATCACAATCGCCCTGATGATTCCTAAATATCTAGCAGGAGGTTTACTACGTAACGCGCGAGAATAGATTGGAAAAATATTTATTTGCATTAAACTCGAGAAGCTGCTAAACACGACAGCTATGGTAGAGTTTTCATTATGTCGCTTTTGACAACTGTCAGATGCGAGGAACTCCTCGAGCTTCTCGCGCGTTACGTTATGCGCCTGCGCACGCCTGCAGATAGGTAAAGGCATTTACCAAGATCAAGATACCTACTAAAATCAAGATACTAAGGTCGCCCAGATACAGAGCGAGGAGGTTAAATTACCGAGGCCAAAAAAATCGTCTAAATTAGATTTTTTCATTCGCGCATTAAATTTTTACCTGCGACGATATACAGAGTTCTCCTATACTTCATATTTGTAACAAGCTCTTTAAATGTAGTTTTGTTCTCCATACTTTCTCTCACGTGTGCTCTGATCACACTCAGCTGGTCATCTACCCACTGAAACAAAATAAAAACATGAATAGAAAGGTACCTATTAAATAGTTTTACATTTCTATACAATAATAATACTCCATACGTAATGTGCAACAAAAACTTATAGCTATGTCAGAACTGTTACCTACTTTTATATATTCTATGCCCCTGCTCACTCCTTACGCATAATTTGAACGGACTCTCATGACAAGTAAAATTGCTAATTGTTTGTACAGTAGCTAGCACAAGCAGCTGGATATTTAAACCCTTAGAGTGCTCGTATTCCGTAGCGGTAGGATAGGAGTAACTTTCGAAGTGCGAGTGTCCAACTGCATATGCTGGTTTCTGTACGTGATATCCCTAATTTTTAGTGACATCAATGGTTGTACCAACCTTTTCATCTTTAGTATCTTTAATAACCATAAACTCTTTTCTAGCGTCAGCTATCCTCCCATCTTTTAAATGGTAGTACGGAGACTCTGGTATCCAAAGGCAAGCTAATACGTAGATCGCAGGTAAGATCAGTATTATAGAATTGAGCGCAGTGTATGAAACGAAGGGGCCTACTCCGTACATGAGCAGACTCCCAGAGTTGTTCATGACCTGGACCAGCATGCCTAGGGCCCCGCGGATCTCTTTGTCAGCTATCTCTGTTATGTAAATCATTGTCACCTGGAAAATTCAAAGAACGAATTTTAATACAACAGTACCTAGGTACTTCTATTACGGTAGGCTATTGGAAGATATTTCAATATGGCGGGTTTCTCATTGTATTTTGATAGCTCGATAAGGGTTATGTTTGTCACAGAGTGGTAATGCTAGGGGGCGAGAAGGGAAATTCACCTCCCGTCACAGAATAAATAATAGTACTGATAGTACTAGGTACTCCCGTACCAAAACGAGTGCCCTGCCCGACATTCCCACGCACCGCACCCCGTAGGCGTCGCCCGCTGGATGGTGTATAGTGGTACCATGGTCTAAGAAAACAAGGTCTTCCATTCGGACCACGTGACTGACACAAGCCTACGTCATTTTGCGCTGATCATGGTTTAAGAAAACAAGGTCCTACCGTTAGACCACGTGACTGACACAAGGCTACGTCATTTTGCGCTGTTCATCCTTGTCTATTACACGCATTCGACAAGGATGAATAGGCAAAATGGCGTATAAATGACGTAGGCTCGTGTCAGTCACGTGGTCTCATGGTTAGACCTTGTTTTCTTAAGACCATGGCGCTGATCATCTATGTCTATCTATCCTTGTCCCTAATGGTTAATAGACAAGGATGAATTACGCAAAATTACGTAGGCTTGTGTCAGTCACGTAGTCCGAATGGAAAACCATGTTTTCTTAGACCATGAGTGGTACTCAATCATTTTCATTTACGGTAGGCAGTTGTCCTATAAAAAAACTGTTGTTGTTCTTTGGAGTGTCCCGCCTGTGAGAATACATAGGTAGTGCCTTCAACGCTTGCAAAATAATTCATCATCATTAATTTTTTTCATTAACAGGTCAGTTAGGCTCTAGCCTACCCTGAAATCAGGGTGAATAGGCTATGTAGGGTGTGTAATTTTAGGCTACTTACGACAGCAGTCATGCCAGTAGTGACTCCAAGAAGAATCCTCGATACGATTATCAACGCAGGTGATTTAGTGAACAGAATTACCGCCTGAAAAGAGATATTATGTTAAAAACATAAGTAGGTAGCTATATTAAAAAAATTCAGCTTATTTTTTAAAGCCTTGGGTAATTTTACTAAATTAATAGATTTTCGTGCGCGAGTCACCGAGTACCTACTCGTCCTTCCTGAAAGATCAGATGCAAGTTTCAAAATTATGTTGTAAGTTAGGCAACTTTATACCACAGGAAAATGTCTTTTTAGGGTTCCGTAGCAAAATGAAATGAAAGAATGAATGGTTGGCTACGAAACCTTAAAAAGTGGCGCCATCTCTTTTCAAGTAGCAAAACTAAAACTCAACTAATTATTATTTTTTATCAACTTTAGATTTAATAGGTAGGTATTGACGAACCTACCGCACCTAGTAGCCCAGGCCCAGCAGAGGCGTAGATCGTCCGTCGCCGTCCGATGCGGTCGCTCAGCTTGTGGCCGAAGTAGCAGCCCGGGATCGAACCCAACGACAGAATTGACACCGCCCATGAGCTTTGCTCCTAGATACAAACAAAATATTTAGGTATCTGCCTTGTCAGTTAGATACCAATTACCAACTGAGCGTTTTTATAGCTAAGTAGATACCTGATATACTATGCGTGCCAAATAAGAATAGGACTGACGCCATCTTGAATTGACAGTCCCTCCTTTTCTTATTTGGCAAATTAGAAAAGGAGGGACTGTCAATTCAAGATGGCGTCAGTCCTATTCTTATTTGGCACGCATAGTACACGCGGCCATTAAACGCACTGTACAGTAGCCAGTACATGTAGCGCCATCATTTCGTAGTAGCTGTGGTGGTAGTAGTAGGGGCGAAACTCGTATAAGAGTGTCCAGTTCAGCCGAATGTGCTGGCTTCTGTACTATTGTATTATGTACTACATCACTACATAGTATAAAACAAAGTCGCTTTCTCTGTCCCTATGTCCCTATGTCCCTCCCTTTGTACGCTTAAATCTTTAAAACTACGCAACGGATTTTGATGCGGTTTTTTTTAATAGATAGAGGGATTCAAGAGGAAGGTTTATATCTATAATACATGCATAATATACTCAAGAATAACCCACAATAACAATAACCATTTTCCCGTGCGGAGCCGGGGCGGGTCGCTAGTGTTGTATAATCTTTTCCTAAACATAGGCAAGACTAGACTAAGCATAGGCTAGACTAGTGCATGGAGTTAGTCATATAATAATATCACAGAGTAGGTATTCCTATTGTGCGTAGTTAGGTTACATTAACCAAATCCTAGATACCTATACTACTAAAACTTACGTTAGAGATTTCCAAGTTAGCTTCGCCACTGACGAATTTCGGGATAGTTGGTGATCCCCAAGACATGACTGCACCAGTCAACATCCATTCCAAAGATGCTAAAACATACAATCTTAATCGTATCGTATTCAATGATAAATAAGGTTTCTTTTTTACTTGGTCACATTTAGGCGAGATGAGGCCGAAGGTGAAGCTCGGCAAGAAAATAATGCATGTTCATTTGGGTTATAATAATATAAAGCACTCGGGAGTACAGACTCCTATTCTCTATATAATAATACTGTAGAGGTCGAAAATCTGTAGATAGAAAAATATATATAAAAATTGATCAGGGGGATGTAAGTAGTGACATAGAACATATCCATGATTAAAAAAAAAATGTGTCTCCGAAACTGTTGGACCGATTTGAATGAAAATTTGCATGGTGGTACTTTATATCCCCGGTCAACATATTAGATAGTTTTACCGCGGGAAAATATCTCATTCCTACGGGAAACTGCACGGAAAAGTCAAAATACAACGCGGGCGTATCTGCGGGCAGACAGCTAGTTCTACATAACTGATAAACAAACAGTAAGATGCTTTAAAAATTATTTTTCTACGATGATGTTGTTGCCTCGTCGTTAAATATGTTGCCGCATGCCACAAACATATTCTATAACAATAACAAATTCAATATTTAAAATCACTTTAAATGCAATAAGTAAAGTAAATAACTATCACACAAATGTTTTAAGTTACCTATCATACTATACCCACCACAGACAACATAATATACCTACTATACTACTTGTACTATCCGGGCTTACTTTATAAATTACTATAGCTTCCCACCGCGGCTCCGCGCGCGTTTAGTTTTTCTCGTGGGAATGAGGCATTTTCCCGCGGTAAAAGGTAGCCTATGTTACTCAGGGTGAATGTAGCTTTCTAATGGAGAAAGAATTTTAAACATACATATAAACATACACACACACAAAAATACAAATCTTTCCTCTTTTTAATAGGTATTAGTGTAGATAGACTAGCGACCCGCCCCGGCTCCGCACGGGAAAATGGTTATTGTGGGTTATCCTTAAGAATATTATGCATGTATTATAATTATACATATAAACCTTTCTCTTGAATCACTCTATCAATAAAAAAAAAACCGCATCAAAATCCGTTGCGTAGTTTTAAAGATTTATGCGCAGACATAGGGACATAGGGACAGAAAAAGCGACTTTGTTTTATACTATTTAGGTAGTGAGTATAGTATGATATTATGATTTGTATCATGCCGCAAGCCGCACAATGTTGCTCCAGACCAGCAGCGTCAATAAGCCTATAAAAGATGGTTCACTTAGTGAAAGCACGTACAAGATCAACCACCAAGTGTAGATGGTATTTTACAGTGCAAAACGGCAGTGTACCTACTCCCGGTGGCAAAAAGCTAACAGTACCTACCTAAACAAAATTATTACCTAGGTACAGTAGGCAGCACATGCGGCTGGACATTATGACCTTAAGAGCCCGTATTCCGTAGCGGTAGGGGTGAATTTCGTAGTGAGTACAACCGCATGTTTTGGCTTCTGTGCATATACTTTAAAATAATATGTTCAGTTTTAAAATAATATGTTTTGTTCAGTCTAACTAAACAAACTAACTACTATACAGCAATAACATAAATATATATACAAAAAATATTTTTATTTAAGTAGATACATACCGCATATACCCAAAAGGTACTGCACTTTCCTACTACCTTGTCCACTCATTTTCCTAATTCACTGAAATCTGTCTAAACACTTCTGCCTATTTTACCATCGCAAAATTGAATTAATCGAATTAAATGTCAGATAGGTCTTGGTTGAAAGCGCAGTAAAACAAGATAAAATTTTCAACGACAGTTATTTTATCATTTACAAGATAATTTAAGGTGTGTGATAATACCCCTGCAAACCCAATATATTTCGGAGACCTTGCTCGATTACCACAGATTTGGTAGGTATTCTGTGCCACAGGTACAATACATTAATGCGGCCCAATTTAGGTCCAAACTAAAGACACCTATCAGACCAAACGAAGTATAGACTATCACATGACTAGTAATTGCAAGATGATGTTAATCATTATCAGCAATAAAACAAAGATAGCATTTTTTACCAACCAAAAATGATGATTTCTACCGTATCAATTTTGAGATAAATCTTTTTACTTATTTCTTTTAGAACTGCTATAGCCATATAATCAATTGGTCGTATAATATAATTAAAATTGCTTTTTGAGTAGTTACGTTTATTGATTACCATCATATTAATTAACACACCTATTCTAAGTTACAATATAAGTGGTAAATCAGACATTCGTTTTGGTACTCGTAGAAACAGACCATGGATTGTGTGAATACTTTTTTCCTTCAATTATTTTATACACCTAAGTTACATAACAATAAATAGATGAACTAAACTCATCTATGCTTACACCTAGACTAAGACAGTCTTGTTTTACATCGTCAGGTAGGGCTTTTTTATTTATCTTCATAATACTACTCAACAAGAATAATTAGGCGCAAGATATGAGAAGAAAACAATATGACTACAATTTATTTAGTAGATCAAATAAATTTACATTGTAGTCAAGTACGCACACAGCGATTTTCTCCCTTATTCGACGGACATAAGAACTGTCCAAAGTGTGTGTGAACATAAGTGTCTTGTATGTAATTATAATTGTAGAAAAAACTGCAGTTTCAGTTCTGGAAAAAGTAATATTATAATGATCGTGCACTTAATTATAGTGGTCAAGTAGTATAAATATTTGGCTTTTTTAAAATATGTGCAAATTGTGATGAATCAAATTTAAGTATAATTCATTCTTTTCTAATTTATGTGATACAATCTGATAGCTTTTTTTTTTCATTTGAGAAGTACTATAGTGTAGTTACAGCATTATTTTATCTTTTAGGATTTTACACAAATTTTAAAAAACCCAGTAACTAATATTAAAATAAAGTATCTTATTTATAAGTACCTATATACCTACTATAATCAGTAAAGGTAACTTCCTTGCATAACAGTCATGCTCTGTAATCCCAAGATCATTTCAATAACAACTAGTAACTACATTACATTATATGCCAGAGTGCAGTTGTATTTCAATAATAACTAGTAACTACATTACATTATATGCCAGAGTTCAGTTGCATTTCAATAACAACTAGTAACTACATTACATTATATGCCAGAGTGCAGTTGTATTTCAATAATAACTAGGTAGTAACAATATTACATTTATATGCCAGACTTCAGTTGCATTTTAATTATATGCCAGACTTATTCTACATTATATTATATGCTAGAGTTCAGTTGCATTCTATTATTAACTAGTAAATACATTATGTTTTATGCCCGGGTTCAGTTGTATTTCAACTAAAAGTAGTAAAAGTAGCTCTCTGAAATTTACATGATGACATTATAATGATATACCTAAATTTTTTTATCTCCTCACCCTAAGGTTGCCTGGTAGAAATTGCTACTCAGCAATAAGGCCACCTAAATGTACACTTTCGTTCTTTTTTGTGAATTTACTGATTCTGTTGTTTTTAGTGTGCAGATTATGCACTAAAGTATATTCTAATCTATACTTTAGTTAAGTTAGTTGGACTAATAGTAATCAAATCACTAAAAGTGTATTTAGTACTATCAATACAATACAAATATGCTTTATTGACACCCAAAGAAAACACAAAAGAAATAAATAATATGGATTGATAGAAAATTAAAATTCAATTAATAATGGTTGCTTTTCATATGGGTAATTAATAATAATAATATGTGAACGTGAGACATCTCACACATGGCCATCTGAGCCCAAACTTGGAAGACCCTGTACTATGGGTGTCAGACAGCTGGTATACTTAAATACAGTCAAAACCGTTTACGACGACACCGTTTAGAACAACATACCGGTTATATTGACTAAAATCATAGGTCCCGGCTGAATGCTATAGGATCGCCTTATAAAAAATACTGCTTTTTACGACATTGCTTATTACGACATACCGCATTAAGCGACTTTATTTAACTAATATTTGAGAATTTATATTTGTTATAACGACCAGTTGTCTTGTTAACAATTTGAATGAGTAACACTATCCACATCTGGTCCTAGTATAATGGGCAATGGCCATTAAGATCGCAAAAAGAAAGATGAGTTTAGGGTCTTTTGTAATTCTCCGAAACAAAATACACGTGCAAGCAGTATGCAATGGCCAAAATCCGCTTCCTCATACTATCTATTCAGTCAGTTGGTAACTTTTCTGTCTTACACAATTTGGAGCGCCAAAGCATTTTGTTGAGTTAATTGTGAACTTATATACTGAACGTGTGACTTTATTAATACAGAACAATTATAATTATACTATAAGTTTTTGTGATTTAATAAAACTACATATACTTACTTAACTAATAAAAATTACTTTGTATTGTACCTCAATAATATCACCGGATGTTACGACTATCGGTTTTTACGACCAAATATGAGTAGTCCCTTCGATGTCGTTATAACAGATTTTGACTGTATATAAATATACAACCTCCAGACAAAAGGCAAACACAAGTGCTCATCAAACAAAGGCAGACGCACTATCAACTAGCATTTTGTGTCATAAGTACAGACAGATTACATAATTTACCTTCTTAATTTCTTTCCATATCCAAACATTGATAGTATGACAAATTTCAGAATGCATTATTAGCTTTTAGCTTAAATCTAAACTTAGATTAATAAACCAGACTCAACGCTGATTAGGTAGGTGATGTGGTACAGATCTTGTTAAATAAACTGATATCAGTCTTGGACATAGCAATTAGGCTGAGTAGGCTGCCATCTTGAGTGACTTTAAAGAACCTTTATAAGGCAGTGGCTACTATGTTGCCACACAAACTTAAACTTTAAACCCCCAATAATATGCAGTTTAAAACAAAACCAACCAATTCCCATTTTATTATATAGAACAAGAGTTGTTTGTGAAACTGATATTATTAGTTATTATTAACAAGCTTTCAATAAATTTGATAAATACTGAGAATTTAGTTAATAACAAACTTCTTATAATTCATTAATTAGTACCTACAGATACATTTTAAAGAAATAGGCTTTACATAGTAATATTTTTTTCACTTCTGGATTTCATGGAACATTAATAATGTAGAAGTTTTATGGTTCAAAATCATCTGGCAATTTCTCAATCATATTCTTTATCTGCAGGGCTATAACTGGATTTTCTGCAAAGATATCAGATAAAGAGTAAGGAGACAGTATGTTCACACTGCCAACAACAATTTTATCATCCTCTTCTGTAACAGGAAGAAGATTTTTCTTTAACCATGTGATAATCTTTTTCTTCCTCAATGAAGTTTCTTCATGGCTTATTTTAGGAGATTCTTTCCGGATCGGCGGGTTCACATTATCTGGTTTTGGTAACTCAGTTACTTCTACTATAGCATGTCCAGGAATTAACATTGTTTGAAGAGTATTATTGTTTGGTACAGCCAAAATCATACTGCAATAAAAAAACAAACAAATATTAATATAATTATATGAGTCTGTTTGTAAAAGGATCATCATTATCATCATCCTATATGGCTCTACAATATATAGAATAGTACTTTGCAAGATTATTTACATAAACATGTAAGTATCACCTGGAAATACACATAAAATACATATAGATATTAAGGCAACACTCCCTTGGACAAAGATTGGTTCTTTAGGTTAGAGTTGCTAAACAAACATTTAGAAACCCCAATAGTAGCCTTTTTAGAACCAAATCATTAGGATACTACGTAAAAGTAAGTAGGATAGATAAAGTAAGATCTTTGGTACTGATTATTATCAAGTCATGCTGTGTTCTACATACCTCTTTGTAATGGGGTCAATAGAATGAACAAATCCATCGAAAGACGTGTCCTTTATAAGTTCCACCTTAACATATTTATCCAGCAAGGCATGCAGGTATTGTGGGTCCTCTTTCAACAAACTGTAGTCCTCACGTTTTGAAGAGTCGTCTTCAATCTCGTCCATTTAGAAAAAAACAATATGCTGACCTTCTCGATATGTAACAAAATATGCCACGATTGAAAATATAGAAAGATTAGCAAACCCGATAATAGTAAAGTAAGTACCTAGTAGTAATTAATTACCTTACATGAACATAAACCAAAGAGAAAAATAACTAATTGTAACTAAAATAATAAAATAAACCTAACCTCCCTGCAGCACACAGATTATACTGAGACTGACGTGACGTTTAGTGTTGCCATGCCATTTAATATAAAATATGATCGTAGGGATCGATCCGCGATCACTATGGGATTATGGGCAGGCAGGTATTTCACAGGCGACGACGACAAAAGACGAAAGGGACGCAGTTATGCGCAAGAGTGAGCGCGGTGTATTTGTATCTCATTCTAACGCATAACTGCGTCTCTTTTGCCTTTGTCGCCAGTGAAATAGGTGCCTTTGTTTGGCAAACACGGCATGCGTGTGGATTCGGCCATAGCCTTAGAGCAACGCCGGCCTTCCGTACCGGAAGGGAGTACGCATAGCGATTTTACTGTAGGCAAATTTTTCTGTCATTTTTTGGGGGGGGAAATGTGCACACAAGTGCAGTTCCGCATCCTTACATACAAAACAAATCACTGTAAAGACGATACTACAGTAACAATTTAGTGTACGGATGAGTCATGTCATAACTCACACATTGTCTTGTTTTACCATAGCAACCATAGAATTACGTTGCCATAACACGTATCAAGCGACTTTTCGGCGAAAGTCGGATTTATCGCGCGACCGATCTGTTTTTTGTACTGGCGGGCGGATTAGATGTTGCTGAACAAATTCGTCAACAAATAAGAATTAAATCTGGGAATTTCGTATTTAACTGTATTAATAGCTATAATACGATATGAATTTACTTATAAATGTGAAATTAACACTATCTTTTTGTAAACTTGATGTATGTACCAGACCTCTTTTTACAGCAAAAAACCAAGTAATTAGGCATTTTTGATACTACGGCTGTTCACTTGCGTGACTAGACTCGGTCTACGAAGAGATCCGACCGCAACTGGTTTTTATAAACGCACATGCCCATTGGGCATATACAATTGACAGAGGGGTAATGTGTCGTATGGCTACTCCCTTCCGGTACGGAAGGCCCGCGTTGCTCTAAGGCCATAGCCATACAACTAAAGCCTGCACTACACACTCGACAAAACCCGAGACGAGGTTATGCGTTAGAATGAGATGCACATACACCGCGCTCACTCTTACGCATAACTGCGTCCCTCATATTGGCCATGTCTCACTCTCGTCTAGTTTTGTGGAGAGGAGAGTGTAGTGCGGCTTTAACACGTAGGCCCGACCAAAGAAATATGACACCTCGTCATATTGCGGAATTTCAGAGAAACTAATTTTATAAGGGAAATTGTTGCCATGGTCGTAAAAATATACACGTGGCGCCCCCAGAGCAGGTGTCATATTTCTTTGGTCAGGCATTTAGACTGTGACATATCACAAAAAAAAAAAACGTCAGGTTTTATTTAAAAAATCCTCTTTGTACAAAACAACTGAGCACATAATATCACAGAACTTATCAAAACAAGATAGAATGACCACGATGAACAATTTTAGCAGACGTCATACTCATACATGGCAGTACAAGTACAACTTCTCTTTGAGTACAACAGTACAATCAAGTACTACAATCCATGCGCAACCCACACACAGTAAAAGTGAAAGATAAGATAACGGCTCCGGGTGATGTTATTGAGAACAGTGCTATTTGTTGCTGCGAATATCTTCAAAGTAAGTGTATCTCAAGATCTCAATATGGCCAAATCTTTGCCCAAAACCATGAGAGCTGTCGGCTTTTATAAACACTTGGATATTACAGACCCTCTAAGCTTGCAGGATGTGATTGACTTTCCCTTGCCAACTATACAAAGCTCTGATGTTTTGGTTGAAGTAGTAGCAACGGCTGTCAATCCAATAGATACGAAAATTCGTACTCCTGCTGGCAAGACTACAGTTACCTTGCCTTCTATGAAGATTTTAGGTTGGGACGGTGCTGGTATAGTAGTAGACAAGGGGAGGGATGTAAAGTCTCTTGACATAGGAGATGAAGTGATCTTTACTGGGAATTTGCAGAGGAACGGTTCCAATGCACAATATGTAGCTCTGGATCAAGTTTTGGTGGCACCTAAACCAAAGAATCTGAAATTTGAAGATGCTGCAGCAATGCCTTTGACCTCAGTGACTGCTTATGAAGCATTATATGATCGTATGGGGCTGAGCAAAAAAGATGCAGGGAAGACGCTGTTAATTATTAACAGTGCAGGAGGTGTTGGCTCTGTGGCCACTCAACTTGCAAAAAATCTTGGGCTAAAGGTCATTGGGACAGCATCACGCCCTGAGACACAAGCTTTTACTACCAAATTTGGTGCTGATCTTGTCCTTAATCACACGAAAGACCTGACACTGCAACTGGAAACAGAAGGATATAAAGAAGTTGATTATATTCTTGTAAATTATGATCCATATCCTTATTGGGATTTTCTGATGCGCATCATAAAACCTCAAGGCAAGATTTGTCTGATAGTCGATTGCAGTAAGCCTGTGGACATAAGACCTTTAAAAGATAAGAGCATCACATTAGTTTCTGAACAGATGGGTACAAGAATTAAATATTCTACACCAGATATCTATAGGCACAATGAAATTTTAAGAGAAGTCTCCAAAATGCTTGAAAATGGAATATTGAAAACCACATTAACTCAAGTTGTTTCCCCCATTAATGCAAAAAATTTGAGGGATGCTCATCAGCTAATTGAGAGTCAAAAAATGGTTGGAAAACTGGTACTAAAAGGTTTTTAATATACCTACTAAATTGTTATTATACACAAGTTGTTTGTTTGTTACCAATATACATACTTAATTATTAAAAAATTGTTTATAATACACATAAAATGTAATACCTTTATTTGCAATAAATATTGAAATGTTCATCATAAATAACAGTTTTGTTAATTGTTTTTAAATATAGTTGGATCAAATTCTTTTCCTTTGAAAGGTGAACCTTCAGCATTCCATGCTTTCTTTAGGATTTCAATGTTCCGTATTTGGTCACTAGTAGGGAGGCCTTTCATTTTTTGTTCCTGGTTCCATTGCAGTTCCCTAATCTAAAAGCAGAAACAGTATAATCACTTACAATACAATGGTTACGAATACATATAAACTGAAAATAAGTGAGCACAACTTTTATACAACCATCTAACTGCAACTGTAAATATTGGATGTTTTTATGATAATAATTAATTATTGTCCTTTATTTCCTTTCCTTACCTTAGCCACATGATCATCAGGTAGTTCATCCATTTGTCTTGAACAGTCTATTTTAGATAGGTCTATATCCTCTTCATTGCTCAGAAGTTTAGTCCACCATCGCTCTTGTACTTTTTCTGGAAGTGAATATGTAATTAATAAAAACTAATTAATCACCTACATTAATTACTATTTCACTACTATCTCTTAACTTTCTCTCTTCTCTTTTGTTTATATTATTTACTTACCCAAGTGCATGCATAATTTCCCCTCACTAATGCTCCAGAAACTGTCTATGGCCTTGATTTTAAATGCCAGAGAGTCATTAACCAACACTTCACCATTACGCAAATGGACACAAATATCTCCAGGGTTGATGGCAACTCTTAGGTCTTTTGATGACTTAATATTAGGGGGAAGTTTAATGGTGACATCTGAAAATAAACTTTGCTCTAATAAGCTATATCATAGCACTGCAGTTTTTGAGTTTGAAGCATCTTTGCAAATAGTTTAATTTAATTTTAATATAAACAGTGATACTGAAAACATTTTTATTAAATATCAAGTTTTACAAAGTTATACTTTATTATGTTAAAGATTGCTAGTTTACCTAAGTCCATGATAGTTTGAGCCCAAGAATATGAGTCTCTCTGTGCTCCATTGTATGTCTCACTATTCCTTTGAGTGGGAATTACTGGTGGAGCATTATCAGCCACTGGCATTGATTTTTCAGGCTTTGGAAGAGTCTTGCTATGTGTGTTAGGCGATGTCGTAGTTTTTGGTCTGTTTTCTGTGGTTTCTCTTGTGCTATAACTGTGTTCTACAAAATTGTTTGTGGTAGTGTTAAAACTATAATTATGTTCAGAGCTGATATTTTGGTTATGAACTTCGTTTGTTTCATCAGATTCGTCATCAGCTACGACTTCTACTTCTTGCGCTACAGTTGAGCACATGATCTCATTATTGATATCATCTGGATGTTTGTTGGTACTAGAATTTTTGCTGTGGTTCGGATCGCATGCGCGAAGTACTTTAACCACAAGCTCTTCAGCTACTCCTGGTGGAAAGCCCATGCTTTCGTTCGGCTCGTGAGGGACATAGTAAAAATCCGTACTGAGAACAATACAGTTAGGGTGCAGTTAAAGAACAGTTCTAGTTTTAATTATTTATGACAACGAACTTTGCTTTGTCGTTTATATGAATTCTAATGGATACAACTCACCGTCTCGCCAAAAAGTTGAATATCGTGGACAAAAATCCAAGAATAGACTTCTCGTTCACTAAAATTTGTGTAAGAACCTCGTCGTACTGCATAGGATTATTCAAGTCCGCCATTCTCTTCTCAGTATAGGTATTATCATGCAATTTAGAAATGTAACACTAAACAAAAGGAGGAAATCCCGAGTAAGAAATCAAACAAACACAACACAAAACAGTTTTTTGTCGTCCGTCTTGTCAGTCAGCTGTCTGTCACTGTTACGATTGCCAGATCCAAATAGTAAAAAAATACTAAAGTATATAGCTGTTGAACGAAGTAAGTTTTTTTATTGCAAGCTTTTATTTAGTTTCACCTGTCCCGTAGTCTATCTACCTCTGGGTCTGTCTGTGATAAAATCTTGCAAGTTAAATTTAAAATACTAAAAAGTAATAAATATATCTTTAACTTTATCTTTATCTTTAAAAGTAAAAAGTTAAAATTCAAATTAAAACCTGAAAAAAGAAATAAGAAACCTGCCACGTGTATGTTTTTACGACTATGGCAACAATTTCCTTTATAATATTAGTTCCATTGAAATTCCGCAATATGGCGAGGTTTTTATTTCTCTGGTCGGGCTTTAAATTTTATGGTTTGTTTCATATAAATACGGACAGAAGTTCATTGACCTCTTTCTTTTCTTGAAAGTTATAATACAACAATCGCCAGTCAACACATTGCACCCTCAACATAACTAAATTCGCAAGAAATGTTTAATCTGGCATCACTGCTTTTCTGTCACTTTTGACAGTTCAATTTTTTAATAAAATCTACCACTGGCAAAGTATAAATTCTTTTATTCCTTTGAATGGATGGATGGAATGGAATAAATAACTAAAAACTGTTTAGTAAAAATAACCAAAAAATCCATTGAGTAAATTTTTAATAACAATCAAAAAATATTGTGATACCAACTTTAAAAATAAATTCTACCTATTTTTGTTTCTAACAAAAACTGGCAGCACAAAAACCCGTTTGTTAATTGACATTCCCGCCACTTGGAGGAGTTGCTTCGCTTTCGAAAGTTTCACATCCGCAAGAGAGCGGGCGGCGAGGCAAGGCAACAACGCGAAGTAGGCAAAGAAGTCTCGCGCGCGAACTCGGTACGCTGCAGGCGATGACCGCATTCATATGAGTTTTTATTATATTGTGAGTGTGCTGTCGTGTTCTCCGTTTCAATAAAGTGATACGAAAATGCTGCATAGGTGAACTATCGGATACAACAAGTGTAGTGTTTGTGATTACTTTTCTATAGCTCTTCTGTCTTTTACTGTCTAAAAAGGTTGTAAAAATGCCTTGCTCAGCGGTTACTCTGTCTATAGCGACCATTACAGCGATAGTTGCTGCTGCTTTGATGGCAATAGCATTCTCAACAGATAACTGGCTTTACATCGAAGTAAAGCGCACCAATATACAGGTAAAATTTAATTATTAGGTTTTTTTTTTCTGTAACTACCCGAAAACATTTCTAACTTTTTTTTTAAATATCTACCGTTTACTTATTTAGTTATTTTTTTGAGTCTAGAGGAGCGATTGTAGTAATAGGATACGCCGTAGCAAAAAAATAAACAAAGCAAGCAAACATAGAAAACAAAGACACTTTCTTTTCTCTAACGGGGTGAGCAGAGTTTTAGTAAGCTCAAACTAAAACCAACTTTATCTTAGTGTTTGGGTTAATATTCGGTAAGCAAAGTAAGCAGTAAGAACAGAGCAGAAATAGATTCTTTTTTAAACCATAAACATCTACATTTGTGGTCTAAAACAATAGACAAACAGTTAAGTTCTCAGAATTGACGGCGGAAGCCGGAAGCTTTGGGCGGAAGGGAGGAATAAATAAATATGCAATTTAGTTAACTACCCCCGCAAATTGAAATTACTAATCGATTTCTATTTCTATCTACCTACCCTATACAATATGTACAATTGCTACATATTTTTAGAAACGCACGAACTCATTAATTACTTTTTTATTTCACGTACGCCCCCTCCGAGGGGCTATATATCAAAGACATCAAGCCAATTGCACTTAAATTGCCCAGTGCGGATAGATCGAGTTATACAAGAATACTGTTCTGAGCTTCATTTAATTCATTGAATTCACAAATACAAAGCTGATCATCGTCAAAATCTCCAAACAAACAGTTGCTACATTTCCTCCCATTCATTCGGTCTAATTTGCAAAGCGTTAAACTAAATAACCTGATCGAATACGTCGATAAAAATATTGTAGCACGTTCTTTTCGAGTCCTTGTGGTGTAACGGTGCCCACAGACACGTAAGGCATAAATATTCACATTATTCACGTATTAAATGGCACGAACAAATGTGTGCGTAACTGTAATATACCGTGAGGCGACTCCTGCGCACTCATTCGTGCAGATAAAGAACTGAAGATTCATCTTTCTTGCAATAGAATGGGTGATGTGAAGAAAATTCGCAAAAAACCTGCATCACATTTATTTAACTCGCTGGAACTTTCTGTTATATATCGAGAGAGGATGCTATGGAAGGCAAAGGAAGAGATAAAACATGGATAAAACCCTGACCTAAAAGAGATTTGATGAAATCAATCAAATCAGAACATTATCCAATCTGTCAGATGTAACGTTTAGAAATAAGAAGTGTTTTTTACTTCCTAAAAGGGTCTGACTTTATGCTGGCTGGCATTCTATTTTTTTGGTGACCGAACAACTTAACTCCACACTTTTTATATTTCTACCTGCTGTTGCTATATTTTTTCGAATTTAAAAGGAATTCCTTTTTTACTTTTGTCTGTATTCGCATACCGCCTTGCTTATTTTGCAGTAATGTAGGTATTTGAATGACAGTATGACCAGAATGACATGACTAATTCATTTACAAGTTTACAACTACATAAATTATGAAATAAACTAGCTGTTAGGGAACTTTTTAATTTTCCGCGATAAAAAATATCCAAAATGTTGACCGGGGATATAAGATACCACCATGCAAAATTTCATTCAAATCGGTCTAATAATTTCGAAGATAAGCCCGTACAATGTGGTGGGCCGTATGAGTTATACTATATCGTTTTTTAACTATCCAACGGGAACTTTTTAATTTTCTGGGATTAAAAGTATCTAAGATGTTGACCAGGGATATTAAGGTACCACCATGCAAAATTTCATTCAAATCAGTCAACGGTTTCGGAGATTAGCCCGTACTTGCAAACAGACAAACAGAGAAACCAAAAAATGAATAACTCTAATCTTCTATATATCGCTTCTTACATCCCTCTGAATCGGGTTTATAATTTTTTTCTATGTACCTACAGATTTTCGATCTCTACAGTTTTATCATATAGATATGATATACTATTAGATTATATTATTCTGCCGGCCAAACATGGAAATTGACCAAAAAGGAAAAAGTCTAGCACATTAAATGTTATAGGAATTGTAGTACATAGTTTTGTTTTGTTTATTATAACAAACCCACATATCACAATGGTTTACTTTGTTATGGTCCAATTTCAACGAGAGATAAGGATAACCATTCCAAGTTAACTTGTGATTCTTCTAATCTCAGGGCTTACCCATTTTAGCAAAGAGAGTGTGATCTTTGCATGTGATATTACTAATATTCTTACAGATCGTTACACAAATGTTACACAACTTGTCAACAAACGCAGTGGTGTCGTGAAATACTACTTACTAGAAAGCTTAAGAGAAATCGAACACGAAAGTTATAAAATGTGAGAAAATATTTCTTCACTAGCTGTCCGCTAGCGTTGTTTTTTGAGTTTTCCGTGCAGTTTCCCGTAGGAATGAGATATTTTACCTCGGTAAAAACTATCCAAGATGTTGACCGGAGATATAAGGCATCACCGTACACAATTTCAGAAATCAGAAATCGAACAAAAAGGTTCTGTATCACTTCTTACATCCCCCTGACTCGGTTTTTAGCATTTTTTTCTATGTACAGATTTTTGACCTCTACAATTTTATTATATACTTAGATTATGTTGATATGAGCTTCCTAATTCTGAATCATAATAATTAAGAACGTAATCTGTTGATTTTATTAGTATAAAGAAAGGATATATATAAACGTAACGCTATAAAACCGGGGATTGAAAACAAATCACGAATTGAAAATACTATGTTGAGTGGAATACAAAATTAACGAGCATCCAAAAAAGATATTTTTTTATACAGGGTTAGTAATATGGTAAGTTAACGCTCTGAATAGGTAGGTTATAAACTGCTGACTAAGAACCTAAGTAGTTAAATTAAAAATAAACAAAAAGTGGAGCTCAATAACTTGGATGTATGTGACTGAAGCAAGCAGAAACAAACAGGAAGAACGAATGTTAAACAGCCGAAAAGAGTTCCTTTGTTATTTATACCTGCACAGACACCGGATGTTCTGTTTGTTTACGGCCGTTAGAAATAGACAAAAAACGTGGAAGACAAACTTTGGGGCTTCGGGGTGGCTCGGTGATTTAGTAAGTATAATGTTGCAGTCAGAGTCAGGATAGATATTATACTTCACTGGTTCGAACGAGTAACGACGCCTATACTAAAAAAAACACCATGAGTACCTGCCCATTAATATTTATACTAAGTATATTCTACAGCAACCTATGACAGAGGCCTGTCCCTCGGTCGAGAGGCGTTGCTAAATTTTACTGCTTCCCCCCGTAACATGCAGTGCTATGACAAAATTTTGTCGCACATTTAACTGTCAAAAAACCCGCCATATTGAAATATCCTCCAATAGGATAAGAGAATACGTGCGACAAAATTATGTCTGTCACGCGTGGACCGGGCATGTTAGAGGGGCTGGTAGGTTTGCAATTAAAATCTTGTTGTGCCTACCCAGTCTTTGATGCAACAGCTAATAACAACGCCACCGGGTAGTAGGTACCACAGAATATTTTATAAAAGTACTATTGTATACTTCTGTCACGCCACATATCAATTATAATTGAACGACACACGAGTGTCAAAACATCGGCCCTAAATTTCGAGCTTTTTAAAATTTGTTGGCCCAACAACCCAATCTAACATTGTTGAATAATTGCAATATTTTAGGGAATACAAAGTAGTTTTTCTAACGTGATCACTGCTTGCTCAATCGCCTAGTGTGACTCTCTTCGGAAGAATTGGACAAGTCCTCCTCTAAGCCGGGAACCACAGGTTTTGTTTTTAGCACACGCAGCTTCTACAAAGATCGACAGGTCTTTGTCAAATGTCATTAAAAGAAAAATAATGTTGATGTTGACGGCGCGGCGCGCGGTTGTCTGTCACCAATACTCCTACGTCATCAACAATAGGTGATTAGACCCGATCAACCTGCTTTCTTGGTAAGACGCCACCCATTTCCCACGACTTCTTCCTCAGGCTAAGAGCAAAATTGTATCCTATTCCGCTTTCTTGTGAAGAAAACATAGCATTAATTGATAAATACTAACTCCAGTTTAAACATTTTAATTAGATAATGCGAGGCATAAATTTTGTAGGTTTTCTCATTAAACTTAACCAACTGCCCTATTCATACTTTTTTTTATCAATGCACATGTACGGTGAAATCTTGTAGATAAAATGCTACATTGATGTATTTAAATACTTCCTTACACGTGACACTGTAGTTCATGATGTGATGACCATGTATCTTTTCTATTTTCTAACATCATCATCATCATCATCATCTCAGCCGAAAGACGTCCACTGCTGGACAAAGGCCTTCATCACCACATACCTAAACGTAATTATAATTTGTCTATTTTATGATAAATAAATTGTTACAGGAACAACCTTTTAAAGATGTAATCACAATATTATCACAGTATGCGTTTTTCTATTTATTATTAAATACTCGAAAACTTATACATATTTTTTTTAAGAAAAACATAATGTAAAATACATATAATAAAACGGTATATCTTTCGATTTCCATCAGGAAAATTTAAATCCCGATATGAAATGTTCAAGTAGGTAACTCGCATTAATATTTCTTAATACATCTTTACCCTACTTTATTTAGTTAAGGCTGCTGCATCACTCACTGTTAAGTTAACCCACTGAATAGAACTGTACTGCGGTATACTAATGGTCAAACTTGCGGTACTTACTATCTGTTAAAGTAACCGACAATTTGACCAATAATAAAAAGGCATAGGCATAAACTAAGTTTATACAATAAATAAAATGCTGAATGTAATACATTTCGGGCAATACTATTTATTATTATTATTTTTATCAATTGCAGTGCATTTGAATTTACAGTAGCCAGCACCATGAGGCTGGACAATCGGGTTACGAAATGTGCGCCGCTAAGTAATTAAATTACAGCGCTCTCAAGGTCATGTGTTCAGCTGCACTACAGACTACTGGCTACTGTACTACAAAGTTACCTTGTCCTTGATAGCGTTCAAAAGCCTGTCCATAGACTAGACAAAAGCTTCTCCCAAGTGTTTCTACCTACAACTACAACGTATTTTCTAAATCCAACAGCTGTATCTATCGCTGATTGGAATAGATTGAATATTGTTAACTAAAATATCTAAATATGGATACAATAAAAAATTCAAGAAATACTAATCCTGCTATGCGACAGATAAAGTAGTGCTTAAATCTAATAGTCATGATTTTCTCGTATTCACGCCTTCAAATCAAATACGCAAAATGTTGGGCAACAGCCGCCTTTGTAACAGTGACATAACATGGTACAAACACACCGGGCCCCCCTCTACTTCTAAAACAAATAAAGTGAATCTTGGAAAGTGTAAATAATCTTCATTCATTGAGTACCTTTCACGCTGGCTCTCGGCCACGGCCTACAGTTTCCGAACCTTTCACTGAGCTCCGATGAACTTTGGCCACCACACTCCGTGGTTAGATAAAATTATCATTGGTAATAGACTGGAAAATATGGGCCGAGTAGACTATTTTATCTTATTAACTTGCGTCTCAGTTATCTTTCTAACCAGAATTATCTCCATTTTTTTCAATTCATGGAACTGTAGATGTACTCAAACTTTTTCTTTATTAATCATAGGTTTTTTAAAACACATAATGATCGTAAATAAGTAGTACCTAAAATTTGTACCACTGGTGTCATAAGAAAAAAGGACGCATCCCACAGTTTTTTTTTAATTAGCTGAAAATAGGAAACGATTCTTTAGAAAACGGTGTATTTAACCTAATAAATAGAAAAATTGTCAGTTGCTCCTTATTGCTTTATGGCGACAGACTATATGATGTGAGTAGCATATCAAAAACTGTGATACAAATTCACACATGGATTTACCACTCATTGTATGTACCTATACAAAATTTTGTCTAGTTTACATTTGCGATCAGCAAAGTTCTTTTTAAATTAATTTTGCGCTCTCTCCTGCAAATACTATTCGCTTCGTTTTGCCAATTTACAAATCACTCGAATGTGAAATGAACCTAAACGTTCTTCTTACGTAAACGGTTTACACTTCGAAAGCATTTTCTTGTTGACTTAACGTTTTATGACGTTTTATAAGCAATAATCTATCCCAAATGACAACTTTCCAGGTTATGCGTAAAGTTTAATGTTCATCGCCTTCTAGAAGTTTAGTACTTTACTTTCATATTTATACTGATAATCCTATAAAATAGGCGGCTTACTTGACACTGAGGTCGAAAGTCCTTAAATTAATAAATACGTACATAATCATGACAGTTAGGGACCTTCTTTTACGAAAATGAGGCTAATTAATATTTTTATACTTAATACTTCTAATAATGATCTTTTATTCTACTTATTAGTTATCTATCTTACATTTTTACAATAGAAGTTTCTCGTGACCTTCTCAACCTCCACGTCTCTCCATTGATTACTCATTTTTTAAGTTTTTGGCTTTTCTGCAATAGTTTAGTAATTTTTTATCTTTTTTTAGTCTTTTACTACAATGTCTGAAGCCTAAGGCGCTAGGCGGTTCTATAAATTCGGACAACAGGGTTTGTGAGGTAGGTTAACCTCGAAACCCACATAATAAGCAAGCAACCTACAATATATATTCCAGGTGTCGTAGTCGTAAGATATAACATTGACTTTGACTTTATATCATTTAACAAATACTCCAGGCCAGGGTATACGCATTTACGACACTTGTCATCTGTGGATCAACTCTTACCTATTATAAGCGGTGGTATCAGTCATGGTATTACTTGTACTTTTACGGTCGATCATAAGGATAATAGTACTAATACTGATTACAAGTGAGAAGATTTATTATAGTGATCGCTGTCGTTGTCGTCTCTCTCTCTCTCTTAACTAGCTGGCTTCATACTTGAGCGAAACTTGTCAATCATTGTCGAATTAATATAAGAAATGTAATATATCTTGAGTATTCATCTAATCTAATGTAGTTTCATTTACATTTTTACCTACTTTTTTATTTTGCGATTCTATTTTTCTGTTGTAATGCCGGTCTTCTTACTTTGTTTGAAAATTGTTTCCCTGATACATATTTAGAGAACATGTTTGTTGTTTATTTCTTCTATAAGTTGTTATTGTTATAAACAGTCATATTTTGCAAGTTTTTTATTAGGTTTACTGCTGGATTGGAAATTCAGGTCGCATATCATTAAAGTTTTTCTTTTGCCTGTTTGAATCTAGTTAAAATTCTTGTGTTCATTATACGGACACCAAGGCTGGCATTTTTCTCGTCATAAGTGTATTTAGCTCCCATTGTCTTGCAGTTCCAAAGGTGCACGTCGCATTTATCTTCACCAAGATTGTATAGCCAATCGTATATGCTTGTCTCTTTTTTTTCTCTATGGTAGAAAGGGATAGATATGATAACATCGGCGTTGTGTGGAGCAAAAGGTTCAGTACGCATGCCAGACTGGTTAGCTATAAAATTATCTATGGATGTAGCAGATGATGCTGCCTGAGGCAGGTGTAGGGTTATTTCTGTACTCGACGCGAGCTATGTTATATACCTATGGTATTCCATGTAAGTAACTTAATATTAAAAACACACATCTGCTAAGCTTCATTGGAAATATTCTTTTAACACATGAAACTAAATTGTTAGACCATGTATTTTCTGGCAGACATGGTTTTTCAACATTTTTGTCTTATAGGCCGGGAGATGATGACAGAAATTTTTAGGTCATTTGTTACAGTATGGCGGTTTTACAGGGGTCTTAGTACGCAATGACAAAAAGAAAAATGATGGTCATAGCGCTGGTACTGGCGGCCCAATCGCGAAAAAAAAAATTGCAGATTTTCGGCAGTATGGCGACCATTTGGAGCCATCCGAAAAGTATGGCATGGTGATTTTCGTAAATGGCTGCACGAAGATGATCAAACTGTGCAAAAATTACCCTGGTACAAATGGTTGAATTTTTATTCTTCGCGTCGGTATGGCAGACTGTAAGTCACACCGGAGAAGTATGGCATGACACTGTAGTCTAGTTATTTTTTACGGGCTATCGGAAAATACTAAAATTTTTGTGGTAGGTACAAATCGTTTAACTTTCGTAATTTATCCGACTAGTTCACTAACGCCCACGCGATTGGGCCGCCAGTACCAGCGCTATGACTATCATTTTTCTTTTTGTCATTGTGTACTAAGACCCCTGTAAAACCGCCATACTGTAACAAATGACCTAAAAATTTCTGTCATCATCTCCCGGTCTATTAGATACAAAATTAAATGTCTGTATATTTTGATGAGCTAATAATAAAATCTTTTAATATCTTATACCGTACTCGCGATCACTCAAGGTTACCAAGTTTTTTATCGTCTCGTTTAGATGATGTTAGCTCGCTTAAGTACATGCTTACATAAAGTAGTATCTGCATAAAATATGATATTATTTTGAACAACATTCACCGGGAGGTAATACAAATAACATTTATGTATTGTAAAATAAAATTAATAGTTCAAAAAACTCTAGAAAAACACGCTTAAGATGCTTACTTGAAGAGTTTCACTATCTAACTTTGGGATCCTTCATCAGACCCTGGTTAAGTGGTCACTTCACCTCGTCAATATAAAGGTCTTATTTAGACAAATGAAATGTGCCCAAATTCGGGGGGTTTACTAGTAGCCGTTGAAGAGTTCCACCATCCACCTTCCGGCTCCAGCATCAGATCAGCTTGTTTGTGTCAAATTATTGTGTTGTCATCGGAATTACGTATACATTCCAAATTTCACTGCACGCTACGACCCTTGGAAGATGATTAAATTAGTTACCTTAGATTCCATTACATACTTAGTTACATACAAGTGGACCTAATTATAAAGCGTGTAAAAAGGTTTTCTTTTGTTACAGAGGTTCTGCTAGAATCTCAGTGTAGTACTAACTGATAGATACGCATTACTTTAATCTTCAAAATATGACTGTTCCATCCACGTAAATTTTTTACTCTAAAGTATTAGTACCTTGACTCAACAGTAAGTAAAAAAAGTGGTAATCGGTTGGGGCAAGATCTGCGTCACCCACCATACTCTCCAGATCTTGCCCCAACCGATTACCACTTTATTCAAAATTTGGATAACTTTTTACAAGGAAAAAATTTCAAATCTGATGAGGCAGTCAAAACCGCCTTCAAACAGTTCATAGACTCTCGCTCCCAGGATTTTTTTCCAAAGGTATCAATGATCTGCCTATAAAATGGCGGAAGTGTATCGATAACAACGGCGCATACTTCGATTGATTAAATAATAATTTCATTAAAAAAAACTTGTTTCACTTTTTTGATACTGAACGGCAATTTCATATGTAAGGACCTAATATATCCAACGCATAACTATACTTCTACCTGCTATACATGATAATATGCAGGTACCCATAGAACGGCCTCGGCCAAGAGCAGCGGTGGGGTGAATACCTGCGCTCGGCATTGCAAGGTGAACAGGATGCATTTCACGAAAATATGTAACAACTTACGCCCACAATTTCGTATCCATTGCGTATCCAGTTGGTCTCAAATGTAAACCCTTGTTTTTGTACCATATTGACAACGTAATGTACTTTGAAATAATTTATAAGTTGTAGTTTCGTGAAGCAGACCCTGGACGCGTGTGTAAGCGCAAACTGACGTTCTTTTACTTAAAATGTTGGGATCGTCAAAGCTGACGCAATTTTCGAATGCATGTAGTAGAAAAAAAGACGTTACGAAAGCGGATTATTTTTAAATAAATTTTGTTGTTAACTTATTTAAAACCTTTAAATTACGATCCTCCTGGAGTTTGCTGGGTACATTCGTAAATGTTTTAACGGGCTGAAGATAGGATAGTCATATTAACAAATAAGAACTTCGTCCAACATCCGACTAGTAGTATGTCTCCATTAATTATATTTAGATACTAGCTTTCCGCCCCGCGGCTCTGCCCACGGTAAAAAATTTTCCCGTGGGAATGAAGTTTTTTTTTAAATTTCTCCGTAAGAACCATCCTTGGACTTCAACAAACATTTAAAAAAAAGAATTGGTAAAATTGGTCCAGGCGTTGTTGAGTTATGCGTTTACCAACACATTTATCGATTCATTTTTTAGATACATGTATCTATAATATTATTTTAAAAGAGGTACGTTTTACTACTATAACTTCTTTTGCTGACAAAGGTATTGACACCACAAAGAGGCCTATACAGCATTCCGCAGTACGTGCCCAATCATAACCTCTCCGGACGCGCAAGCAGTAAGGCATTTACATAAATATGTAGTTGCAGCTCTGCAGTCTGTAGATTCCATTGGCATTAGAACCTACTCATTTATCTACGTGACTTTGTTTGGAAACTCACTTAAACTAAGGTATTCGTAATGGATTGACAGCATAAAGTAAGAAAACTTTGCTTTGTTTACCAGATCACAAAGATAGATAACTAAGGATTGAACATGATCTCAAAGTGTCTTATAATCAAAATTTATTTCTAAATTATAATTGGATAAAGATTTGTATGAAAATATTAAATTAACGTATTGCTAGAAAATCCAAACGCAATCTTCAAGTAAAAGACATCAACGCGTTCGATTTACTGTTTTCCTTATTATTTATTATATATCGTATCGTTAAATCTTAAAAAATACATTAAAATGCATATAGCAAGTACTATAATTCAATAACTTACCTGTTTGATTGCTGAAAACAGCGATTGCAGTAACAAAATAGTTATAGTTGCAATTTTATGATGGAAAGCGACTGTTTCGACGTAATATCACATTATTGGATAAATTACTTGGTATTTGACTTGACGTTTCCTAGTTGTGCTGTTTGTAACCACCTGTTACTTATGTAACTGAAGACAATACTGGTACATTTCTTGGTTCCGGTCAGATGAATTTTGCGGCACTTCTGTAATAATATTGTTCTGAAGTGTGATGCGACGACTCGACTATAGAATAGAAAATGCAGCATGGGAACCCTTTATAACATAAACATTTTGTTGAATTATCATACTTTAAGGGCATTGGGATAAAAATAATACATAAGAGTTGCCTGGTGGAAATAGACCTTAATAATAATTGCGTTTTTGTACACATATTATTGTTGAGAAAAATATTTTTTCTTTTAATTTTATGTAGTACCTATAATAAAGTAATTCTGTTCGATAATTGCACGTAATATTATTAATAATAACTGCAGTTATAATATCGTACCTATAAATAATTTGCGCTGCTAGGTAATTTAACATGATAATATGAATACTAACCTGTGTAATTTGAGAGTTTTCGTATTACAAGAGGCTGTTTCGGCTAATTAAACTTTAAAGTTTGGATCATACTGTACTGTGATTTATAAAACCTACTACTATCCTACTTTCTAGGCATAAAATTAATTGATATTATTTACCCTAACACATCTGCAATCAACTAAAATGGCATGATTGGTACATGTAAGTGGTTCATGCACGATTTTTCTAAGACAGTGGCCCTGAGTGTTTAGTTTTAACATAATAGAATGTTTACACGACAGCCAGCGAAAGTCGAAGACAATGGCTGGTCCGCAATTAGCGGTCGTGGGATGTGTCGAGCGAAAGTATGACCGAAATTAAAATGTAGGTGTCATTACAAGGTGACAGCCGGTTGACCAAGGATGCGTGCCAAGGAATGTACTTCCTACTTACCTGATTAATATGCTGCTTTTCAATTTTGGATGTGCCTAACAGGCAGTGTTGGATCAAAATTAGTGACAGTATATAAAAAAATGAATAATTTAGCTAACAATTTAATAACAACTTAGTTCAAATGAAATTATTTATTTTTAGCTTTGGGACATTTTACATCACTTAAATATAGTTACATTTAGTGGCGAGTTCAGCAAAGCAGGTCTTATGCAGAAGCAGCAGAAGAGCTTCAATCAGCTATAGTAACCAATGTATTGAAAATATTTGTGACAAAGCCCAACAAAGTTAGAAAGGCTCTACAGGTATGAATGAAATCACACGCGACGTTTAAACATAATTCGATTCACGCAAAGACATTGTTCAAACATCTAACTAGACATTTTATAATAGTTTGCAGTGAAATACCTCCACGCGAATCCCAAAACTGGATGGATTATCACCTGCTGCTGCATTGCATTTCAAACTGCATTATTTCAACACTGTCGGTGTTCGTACATGCATACATGCATAGGAAATGTCACCGGTCATGTGTTGCATGTCGTTAATATGCAATTTTTTGTTTGTTACTTTACATCATTAATTGAATGTGGAAACAGCACTTAACTCTACTTCCTTTTCTTTTATTTCCTTCACTGTTGGTAAGAGAGAAATTGATAGAGAGTCTAAATAAAATGTATAAATACGTTAATTTGGCAGTTAAAATATAATATTAGAGGTTATTGTGACCCTAATAATAAAAAAATTGGAAATTAACAAGTTTTACGTAAGATGATGTAATTGTAATTCATAGGAAGAGTACTCCGATTTTGACTGTTATTAACTGACATGCAGAAATTGTGACCAAACAAATATTAAAAAAGTTAAAATAACTTTACAGAAATGCACAAGTTTTTACTACTTACATTGCCTTTGCCATCACCACACGCGCCATCACCTAAGTAAGCCTTAGAAAGTACTCCTAGTTTACGACAACTTAAATTTTATAAGCATAATTAATAAATAATTCATCGGGCGTTTCTTATTGTTTGTTGAGCTTCAGTCAGATGTTAAAATTATGCGTTGAATATCGGATATGAGTGATATTTGCTGACTTTCTTCGGACTTTCCCATTGGCATTCGACACCACCGCGTAAAAAAACGTGGATCGACGAACTCACGAGTCAAGGAACGTCGCGGTCGAATGATCGATCTATCGACATTTTTTCACAACACTTAATGCTCAGGCACTACGGCTCATTATTGCGTTAGGTAACTAGTGTAGTAATGTGGTGCATATTTGCGCAAATTGTTCGTGGGAATGCGATTGGATTCTCTATTTCTCATTGCGTAGAAATGTCGCTGGTTGTGTCGAAAATGGTCTCACTTAAAATTTTTGTAGGTATGTGTCATGTTATTTATTATTCTGCACTTTGGACTAAGTATCAGTAAGCATCTTTAGTTGATTCATCAATTTCCTTTCGTTGATACCACATTTGTAGTTGATACCAGTTCAATAAACAATATTTATATTTCTGAGCTACCAATAAAGTTTGACAAAGAATTTTATCGATATATTGCATGCATTTTTATCGATATCATGTTTTCTATCAAGTATTCTTGCAAACTTGCTTCAGTAATTGCCGGGTCTTTGTCTAACAGGTCTTCCATCCACTCCACCTCCCCACCTCCCCCCTCTGCGAAGTAGCGACTGGTTTGTGTCGACGACGGTGTAAACAGACATTTCAATGTTATTCCAATACCTCGTATTAACTATCAGCTTGAGAGAAAACAAGCACGCACGCCGCCTTTGGGCGACAGAAAATTACATTCATGAGTAAAAGGGAAATTCTGAGAACTGACACGGTGGTAGTTCAAGATGGAGAAAAGTTAGAACGGAAATACACTAATGGTCGTTTCGTAAAATCTTGTGCGATTTTTCTTGTTATTTTTACATCTAAAAAATATTGACTTAGTCATAAATCATACACGAAATATTTTCGTTTTCAAACATTCAATGTCTCTAGGGAAGAACATCGGGCCTAGTGTTGCGCCTTGAGAGAGGCCCAAGTCCAGAAGTAGACTGACACATGTTAATAATCTAATGAATGTCTCAAGGTGAATCAAAAGATACCAACATTTAAACCACTCAAGTCTTTCATACATTTTTCTTGATCAAATATTGAATGTCTTCAAATTATTATAACTTCAATTGTTCGATTGTACAACAATAGAATGTTGCTGTACAACGATTGATACAACTCATTGTGACGTGCGAAGGTATGAGAGAGGAAAACATTCAATGCAGTACATACTAGACATAAGTTTTGTTTATATCTAGGCTCGCTATTAAAAGGTTCCTTTTAAACTAAAAATTACAGGAGGATATTAGAATAAGGCAAAAAGATCAGCCGTTACCAAAAAAAAGTTAGACGCGCCGCGCGTCGACTGCATATCTAAAAATTTTCCATTATATTTTTAATACAATACAATACAATACAATACAATATATTTTTAATACATGACTTTTTAGACAATCGTTTAACGTGAGTTTAATTTTTTGTGGTAATACCACTGAATTTCAATCTGAATGCAGAGCAGACCTACACCTTCATTACAAAGTGTTCTCTTGAGACAGTTTCCAATATCCGAAAACAATACAATACAATACAAATATTCTACAAATATTATACCTAACCTGCAGGTATTCCATTAACTAAAAGAAATTTAATACAAAGATGACAGCAATCGCAATAAATTCCAAGATGTAAAGTCAATTTTAACAACGTCAAGTCCTTACAACAGAATAGCAATGGATCTTTCACAATCCTATAATGAAACAGGTAATATTAAATCGTTCATTAATGTCAGCTTAGGTGTATCAAACCAGACAGGCTTTGTCCAGTTATTGAGTCAGAACCGGTCCAAAACTAGTCGAATTCGTAATGAACGTGGTACCGTTGCTGTTACCCTTATAGAGTGGGAGGCCTGGGAAGAATTACAAACTTTACCTACCTCATCTAAAGCAACTCAAAACATACATTAAAATATATTTTCTCATGGTTTTACCATTATATTATAATTTGATTTTGGTATGTTAGAAAAACTTGTTGATTTTTTGTTTGGTCTAAAACTAAAAATATTACATTTGAAAAAAACCACTGGGCAATCCCTCAAATTTTTAATGATGTTTGTTAACAATTAATATTTTACAGTTTGATTTTCAAGGTGACCAAGAAATATTTTTTGTTTAACAACAACTTCATATAATTTTATATCTACCAAACAAACTTTACTAAAACTTACTTTAAACGTACTATTAATTACGAGGATTCATTATCTTACAAGAACTGATGATCTCTCATTTCATACAACTTGTATTTAGATGGCGACCAGTGAAAATTACCACCATTGTTTGGCCCCTTTCGCTGAATAGTTTGTAAGTGAAGGAGAGGTCACCAGCTCTATAGCATCTTGCCGCCAATGCCGTCCTTTAATGTACCGGGATTCTCAAGGTGATCAAACCGCGTCCCTGAGAGACTGGTCAGGAATGCGGGCCGACGCGCCGCCTTGGTTCCGCTTTGTAATCACCTTTTGTCCACTGCCTTGCTACCGGCTATTATCCACTATTATGTTTGACTACCTATTTAATTCATAACGATGTCTATGTCTTCTTTTTCTCACGAGATTGGAATTTTTGTAATAAGAATCGGAATTAAAACTAGCGACATCAATATCAATATTTTAACAAGTCCGGTGAAGCTTGATCTGTCGTATTTTTTCAACTCAAGCATAGGTCAATTAAAAAAAAAACAATATTTTAAAAATGTTAATGTTAGTGAATTTTGTAAAGCAAAGATTTATCTACCTTGATAGTAATAGAATTTACTAGGCGCACTATGATTGTCATTCAACTTCTTAACAACATATTTGAATAAATAAGTACTGGCTCCTTTTAACATTCTAGCCTTAATTAAATCCGTGTCTTCTAAATGGCCAACTCTTGACATCAACTTGACTGTTACTTGTAAGCGCTGTGTGACGTTCTTTACGGGATCTTACAATAATGGTTCATATTTTTGTTCCAGCAATATGCGGCGGAGAACTCGGCGGGCAACTCTCAGATCTTGGAGAGTCTGAACAACAAGTACTACTTCTACACGCGGACGCGAGGCCTCTTCCGCATCTGCTACCCTAAGGAGCGCCCGCCTACCGGTAAGTTCCCTCATCACCATCATTCAACCGAAACACGTCTTAACTGGAAAATGGTTTCTAGGGCAAAGATTGCTTGACCACGTGGTAGTTCTCCCATGCGGTGGACCGACCAAAGTAAAACCATTGGGCCCAGATATTTTTATATATATAACGTTTACAAATAATGTTCCATTCCGCTAGTCCCAAACGGACTAGTAACTCGGATGAGATTCAGTACAAATT
This sequence comes from Teleiodes luculella, assembly GCA_948473455.1. Taxonomy (NCBI): domain Eukaryota; kingdom Metazoa; phylum Arthropoda; class Insecta; order Lepidoptera; family Gelechiidae; genus Teleiodes; species Teleiodes luculella. The sequence goes on from OX419595.1 coordinate 11,177,106, forward strand.
GAGCAATATTCATCCAAAATGATAAGCGTCGGCCTGTTATGCGTCGAAAAGCTTCTGCCTTTTTCGGTAAGCAGCATTGTACGCGAATTATTGACCATACGCTATGTAACTCAGTGAAGCAAAAGACATCACATGTCATTCTCGTAGAGGTGCGAGTTATTAAACTAACTTCCTCATCGAATCTAGTCACCCAACCGTGCATCAGTTTATAGTCACGAGCCAACAATAAAACATAACATCGCAAATATGGGCGAAGCTGATCCATGGCCGAACTATTCAACCGTGGTCGTTTACAAATACACAAAGGTCAAGAGTAATTTGCCGATAGAAATGATTGCTAAATCTGGCGCCGCAGCAGTTACGACAATAGCAGTTTTTGTTTGACTGTTAACAATATATTTTTAAATGACATGGTAGAAGCGTTTGCGGTGTTTACTGGATTTCTGTATAGTGTTGAAGTTACTACTTTTGCGTATTACCACTCCACTTCTGGACTATAGTCTATAGACTATAATTCCCAAGATTAGCAGGCGAGTTTGGATGTCGCATATACAGGTGAATACACCCATATTCTCATACCTTTAGCACCCTTCATGAAGGGATGGGTCAACCCAACAGAAATCACTACATATGGTGGAGTTACTATTGCAAAAATGATAGAAATCTACAATAGAACAAACTCGCTGCAGTTAGTGACTAATGATTGTGTAACGGTTACAATATTTTCTGAATTGACGTTAATATCGTAGGCGATTCCATTGACAAAAGCCAAACCGCAAATGATAGATAACGGTGCAGAAACACCTGTGTTCAAATTGCGCTAAATACCTGCCGCGCTCATCAAAAGCAATGATTATATGTTCCGCAGTTTCTTCGAAACGTGCAAAACAATCATAGTTCTTACTTTAATTGATCGAACATACATGGTAATTATTGGTCTAAACCCATTCGCGCGTAACTTAGCACTAACCCAACTAAAGCTATTGTAAATCTTCTTGATGATATATTTAAGGATGTAAGTCGTTTGAAGGATGGTACTGGCGCGTAACTTGGTACTCTACACTTGGGCAATGGGATAGTGTGTCTTAATGATATGTGTGCAAAGATGAAAGTCAAGTGAAGATATCGTGGTCAGTGGAACAGATGGTATGGTACATAGCTCGGAAGCAGGTGCGTACCCGTTGTAAAGAATACGATAAACATTATCAACGCGTGATGGTTAGAGACAATGTTACGCTCCATATTAGTAAATACTGTTCTGCTTAGACAGTATATTATTATAGAAAATATTTCTGATATATTCCGGTACCGACTTACTTCGTTAAAGCCCCTTAAAAATTATTCAACTAAAACATATTATAATACCTAATTATATGGCTGACGGATTTTACAGTAAACTTCTCATCATTAACAAACCATTAAAGCCTTGAATCAAATTAATATTCAGCTCACAAATTAGCTTTTCTGTTACCAACTCATTGAAGTTGAGTTTCTCTTTAGACCGGTTTTAGATCCTTATGGATTACTTTAAAATTCAACTAAAAACGAGTATATTAGATGATGTTTCAGTACAGATAGTCTATATTTTCTTATCTCTATCAGTAAATGAAGCGTAGTAGACGAAGACAATAAAATCAGGTAGTATAATAATAATATTTATTCAATTATTCAAAGCTTGAAATTTAATAAACTAAAATCTGCTTTCATTGACGTATAAGTAGGTAATCAAATAATAAAAGGAAATTAGAGCGAATAAATGAAGCAGTCAAGGCTTTAGTGCGGGTCAGTTGGAGAAATTTCACTGGAAAGCTAGGTTGGACTATTTAGGTAACAACCACGTATTACCACAGAATACCAAATAGTAGTCCCTACAGAAGCTCCACTAGGCGACATAATTCAAATAAATTGCAACCCTATCTCCGTTATAATAAAGTGCAATTCAGATCGCACGGCGTTAGGCGAAAAAACGAAGTTGCTGCATCTCTTTCTCTCGCGTTGCGCTATCTCTTTTGCCACTCTACTAACACCTTTAGGGCTGTCGTCTTTGAGAAAATAAAACATCTGATTTATTAACCTATAAGGTACCTACCTTTTACTCAAACAAATGATGGTTCAAATAAACCAATACTACTACTATTTACTAAGTAATAGTATTACTCGTATTATAATGTTTGCAAACTATATTTACTCGTCAGTAGGTAGGTAAGTACTTTAGTTTATGAAAATACGTCATAATGTTACTGTAGGTTTGTCAGAGAAAATTATGAGGACAAGAAAAGAGATCTAAAAAAGACATCCGATCCAGTCCTTTTCCTTTTATTTTTGCATCCATAAACACATCAGCATTTGTCGTATTGTTGTGAAGTCATTTTCGTAATTTGAGCGAACGGAGCGGCGCGTAATAACGACGCGTCACGCGCGCCCGGCGACTGTTCGCGTACTGATGTAGCTAGCCCTGCCTTTCATCGGCCGGGGCGATATTTCGCCCGTCATACCTATTCTCACGAGTGGAACCCCCCTGGTATTACATGCTACTGAGCTGTAAATGCTTCGTTCCAAACCAAGTGCTTGCTAAACTTGTTTTTTATTGAAATGAGGTTACGGTTTCAAATTGATGAAATGAATGTGATAGTGCTACGTTGTGATTGATGCTATACTTAAAACATGTCTTTGTACACCTAATTAATAATTTACTTTCTTCAAGTTTACTTCACTAACTATGTTATCATCACTAACCACTTTATCAGTCATCTGCATACCAAAGACGAAAGTTCCATGAACTCTCACATTCGGTCGCCTTCAATGTTGTTCGTTTCCGGTGTCAACCGGCTTATTCGAAAGTCAACTTTAATGAATGATCGTATATTCTGGTCGAGTAGGATTACCTTTTATGTAATCCTGGGTCTTGTCTTCCAAGGTTGGAATGTAAACTGGGTACCTAACAACCCCGAAGTTGTGATTGGAGCGTGTGGCGAAAGCAATAGTTTAAAATACAATGCAGTTTTGCACCAGTTGTATACAGAACTTGTAGAAGATAAACAGCAATCGATATTTACTATTGATTAATGTGTAGATATTTATTGATCAAATGCCGTTGCGCGTAGGTGTGACATTATTAATGTTTTGCATACTGACTAGAATCTAGCCAATACTGGATTAACGTAGGTCTAGGCCGTTGCTTGAATATTTTTATCAGTAGGTCAGTTTTTTGTACCTAGTTCTTAATTTGGAAGTCCAATATTGGTAGACTGTATAATGTATACACAGCTACAGTATCAGCTGGTTCCTATTGGTAGTCGTAACTGATTCAAGCTGTTGGATTTGGTTCGATATTAGATCCCAACTTTCACTTTCTTACGTGTTTTTGGGTTGATGAATATGCATTGTGTGCATTCAGTTAGTTCATTTCTACTCCATTTAAAATTATGATGAAAGTTACATATTATAATTCTTAAGTAAAGGCTAAACAGTTGGAACTAAAAATCGTAAGTCGAAAAATTTTATAAGCATTGACATTTAGACGAGTTACCAGTAAAAAAATCGTTCAAGTCCTGTCTATTTTGTTTCAGTTCGGTGAAAAAGCTAAATATTTGTTGTAACTCGATCTCTGCGCTGTAGCGATATTATCATCAAATAACCATACTTAAATAATGGAAATGGACTGGGAAGTTCAAACAAATCCAACGATATTATTTTAGAATATTTTCTCATTAGCAAATGGAATGTAAACATCGATAATACTTATAGATTCTAGACTAGTCATTGGCGCCATTCCTCCCGTGTGAATTGTTATACGGCAGTGTACGTGCCTTGTGACCTAAGACTGATAGCTGATGTTACAGAATCTATAATATTAAATTCAATCTTCACGTAAGCACAGACGTAAGTAATTGAAGTAACCTCAGCTCTCAACGATTGTAATTAATATCTATATCCTACAAGTATCTATAGTCTATTTTTATGTTGTTCTCATGTAAGTGGGATTATGTAGTTACAGATTTTTTGATGAGTATAAAATATTCTTTAAACCAAAGTGTCTTTGCTCATATACATGGCTTTTTTTAAACCCTTGGTATTTTAGATGAAAAGTTTTGTAGAGCTATTCTGATGTTATTCATCTCTATTTTTAGAATTTTTTAAGTATTTAATTCCGCGACTGTATTACCACAACCACTACTGAGATACAGATAGTAGTTGGATAAGCAAGAAAGAAAATCCGTAACTAGTTAGTATTAAGGACTTCTAAGTATGTCCAAGAGACAATGGGTTCGGAACTTAAGGCCATCGCCCACAGAGCACTGCCGGCATCCGAGGTCAGGGCCTTGACCCCACGCCTAAAATTCTCATTAAAAATCAATCAGCTTAGATTTAGAAGAAATGAGTTTGCTTATAGGGTTAACATAGTCTATTATTCAAGTAGAGTTGAGCTTTTTCTAGTCTACATAGATCCTTCTATTGGTTTTAGTCAATATGACTAACGATTTTTTGCATATTTCGAAGAAGTAAGTAAGTAAGTAAAGTAAAAACACTACTACACACACACTACTTGCAATAAAGAACATAAAACGGAAGAAATGCTAATAAATGAATAAATATCTCACGTTAGTTGCACATGTTTACGATTATCGCTATCCTATTTCAAAACATATTATGGAATTAGAAAAAAAAATACGCAGAGTAAAAGTCATTACGTGGCAGTAATAAATGCTTACAATAAAATGGTTGGTATTGCTACTAGATGAAATTATTCAATTCATTTCTAGCGGATGCAATATGAACGCAGTCGTGACATACCATAATTTGAAACTCAGACATAATAAATCATACTAATATGGTGAATGCCTACCAAACTTATAGTCATGATTCAGTCTTTCGTAAGATAATAGTAAGAAAAGTAACATTTATAGTAGATAATATGTATGATTCACAATCACTGCAGTAAAGAAACATTTTTCTTTTTCTTTTTCTTTCAGTAAAAATAACTATTTGTATATTTAGTCCATTCTAAATTTACTAAATTATAGGGATCGTCATAAATTGATCTAGGAAAAATACTTAATTTGTTAAAATAAAAAATATTCCAAACCTAACCTAACCTTCTTTTTAAAAAGAAATTTGCTTAAAGAGTATTGGAGGCCCAACAGTAGTTGGTTGAAATGAATAGAGAGAGAAAGAGAAAATATTATAAACTTACAAATTTCACAACAATGATAATGATATTTCTAGCAACCAAGTAAATCACCTGCGTATGAGTGAAACAATACCTACCCTCGATTACACCTAACAGATAGATTGAGTAACCATTGTGCATGATCCACGAGCCGTAAATTGCGAGATCAAAAGAATACCCTGACCCTGACTGATCCTACATTACCCAATTTTATATCTTGCGAACAGTGCAAGAAAGTACAAAATTGCATCGATAGTGCGGAAGCACAAACCAGTAAAGAAGAGGAACGCTTATTAAAAGAAAACTAGGACGTTAACATTGTCAGTAATAAAAGCTCATAAAAATCTGTCGAGGAAAGGCGTCAATGACATAATATATATTATGGGGATCTATTTTGGACCATGAGTGAACCCTGGCTGATTGATTGATTTCTGGCTTTCCACGGAATAAATATACACCACAGAGGCCTAAGTTTGGCGTAAGTAACAAGTTTATTCGAGGTATCTTATATGATCTTGTAGTAAATATTTTAAATAGCAATAAAATAAATATCTAAATCAACGTCTTATTTTAAAAAAAATATTGCACATTATAACCCATGTATAAAGCAAGCAAGTACATATTTGTTATATTGTATTGTAAACCTTGGGATGCAGGGAGCTGGTGCTAGCATAAGATTAAAAAGTAAAAGTGTGCAGCAACCTCAATATCACCTGCGTTCGTGACAGCACTCTTGGGCAACGTGGCCATTGTGTGAACACTGCGTAATGGTTGTAGATCATGCGATACAACACTTTGTTCGATGAGATTCGGATGTTGTACCTTTATCGTCGTTATCTCACAACATGTCAGCAGACCATTTCCGAAATAACTTAAGCTTATTGTAGAAAGATTGGGGGCGAGTATGTGAGCCTTCCGGTCCGCAAATCCGGTGTATAAATGTCGTTTCTCACAGACTTGAGCTTCACTGGACTTTTATCGTGTCTAAGAACGGCCAATGACCTATTCTATTATATTCCAAAAAATAAAATTCATATTGTTTAAACTGTATATTTATGGTCTAAAGTAAACGATATTTTTTTGCATCAGTCAGGGAGGTGAGAAAAGCGCGCTTCGCATCAATCAGCTATATAATGTCTAATAGATAGCACTTGAACGAGTATTAGAGTATTCCAAATAAAAATAGCCAGATATATTACAAAGTACTTGCGATAGCCAAAAGTGGAATTCCCTGTAAGAGAGACATGTCCATTGTTTGATCAGGCGAACTGACCCACTGGATTTGCAGTTCTTAGAATAGCGTTTAAAGATACTTTCTCGGTAAGACTAAATATAAACGAGACGACGACGTTTTTAGTACTAATGAATGACACTAATAAAATTATGTTGACAAAATATAAATGTATACATACTGATAGGTGCTCTAAATTCTTTGTACACAATCGTGCGTGCTTTAGCGATAGCCATTATGGCCTTGTGTTGCTATAATCTATCCTAGTTTACAGTATTCTACAGTTTCTCTCTATACTGACAAGATTTCACTATATCCGGCCTTTATTTTGTTTCTTTATGAATATCATCATCATGAGTATGATAAATGGATATTTCCATAAATTTAGAATCGTCCGCAGTTTGCAGTAAAAAACAGTGAATTAGTACCTACTTAGTTGTAATAATATTCATAGGGTATTTCTAAAGCGATCAAGTATTCTGCAGACCCTTGAGTTTGGAAGGATGTTTATCTTTGCTTTTTGTGTTATTTTGAGCAAATAACTACCAAGTATGTGGGTTACGTTGCGTGGCACGGTTGGCACGACGCGACTGGCCTGGCATTTGTCAATTAGCAGCCACCTGCCAACAGAGATGCCATGTCGTGTGGTTAACTCATGAAGCTATAAGCTGAGAAATTTAAAATGTATATGTTGTCTTCTAATACACGAAATATTTTATTCGTCACATCTTTTACAAGAACCACGATCTTCTGCTGTGACACTTGCAACATTTGATTGGATGACACATTATTGTGAAAAGCTTACGTATTTCACAGAAATATGAAGTAGAGAAATAGGTGTTGTTGATATTCTAATGAAAAAATGTATGAAATATCTGTTGCTAGGCGGATTATATCGTATGCACCTACATTTTTTGAAAATTACTAAGCTAGAGCATAACTAGGTCATACTGTCCTTATACTCTGTACTTTTAAATTTCACAGCAGACCTGAACCCACGACTATTAGCATCATATTCCCACTAATATCAGAATCCCGCGGCTATAACAACCGCCACAAAACGATTCTATCAAACATTGTCTGCAGGCGATTACTGACTCAATTCTACAACAACACAAGAATGGTATTGTCCAAGCTACTCTGTTGGTCACAGTATGTACAGATAAGGCTCTTAGATAAGTCATACAACTAGCAACAGAACACAGATTATTATCCCGTAATGAGCTGTTTAAATACTTAAGTAATTACTAAGAGTCCGATATTTTGTATGATACGGTGACTCATTTTGGTAATGTCAGAGTACCAAAGTACAGTTAAATAAAACTGTTGTAAATGGACAGTACTTGTATGCATTTTTATGTTAGTAGGTGACAATTTGTGGTTTTCTAAATAAAAGATTTACCAAACAGCTTAGAAAGGGTCATTATGCAAACTACTTGATAAAAGTTTGTAAAGAGCGTCGTAAAGAAATAAGTTCAGTTGGCTTCTCATCTATTTTAAGTTAAGAGCTAGTGTTGTAATTCATACTATAATTATAAATGCTAGTCTTTAATATAGGTAACCTTGTATTACTTAAGGTTCAGTTATCTGCCTACACTACACCATAAATTAATGCACATGTCCTTTGTTTAAAGCAAAATTAGCTGTAATAATTTGCTATTGTATTCAATATCAGACGAACACCAACACATAAGGTGACAAAGTGTCGAGAGCTAACTTATCTCATCATCATTTTAATTGAAAGATGTCGACTACTCGAATCTGCCACCAGAATCCAGCCAGACCCACTAATAGTGTGTAAAAAAATTAGGGCAAAATACTTTAAAGCAGTAACTTACCCATGAAACTGAATAATTTTCCTTAAGGAACTTTAGCTGAAATATGAAAAAAAAACGAATCAGCTGATCACATCACCGCGCCTTTCAATTCTACTTCAGTAATTATTTCTGTGCGTGCTCGCTACCCCTATACCATGGTCTAAGAAAACAAGGTCTTACAATTAGACCACGTGACTGACACGAGCCTACGTCATTTCTACATCATTTTGCCTATTCATCCTTGTCGAATGCGTGTAATAAGGATGAATAGCGCAAAATGACGTAGGCTTGTGTCAGTCACGTAGTCTAATTGTAAGACCTTGTTTTCTTGGACCATGCCCTATACCAATACTCACATACTTATACTTCTACTACTACATGAACAGTATCGTAATGTCAATTATCAGTTTTGTTTTTTCGTATTTCAGGCTATGTTTCTTAAAGAAAATTGATCAGTTTCATGGGTAGGTTCATCTCTTAATATATTGTGCGCTAATAAAGTAATACCGTAGATGGCTAGTAATTGCTCGCTAGTCGCTACTCTGCCTCAACAATGGCTATCTAAAAGTAGTCATAACTTAAGCCCGACTAGAAAAATAAAAAACTTCACCTAATGCGGAATTTCAAGATCTGCGGGTGGATCATAAAATATTTTAATGCAGTTTCCAAGCATAGCTCACACCATTTCCCTTTGGGGATCTTGTCTTTTCTTGTGAGGTTATTAAATGGCCAGTGTGTCCATGGCTTATAATTTATTCCATACATTTGAATTTTACAATTTTAGCTTTTTCAATTTGAATCGGTTGCAAGTCATAAAATTACGCGCAAACGCGTCTTCTTGCGGTCGAACCTGAAGGCTGTTGGAAGGTCTCACGTCTGACCAAATGACGTTTCACAAATACACAAGTAAAGTAATTATAGCAATATTTGTCGCGGTTTAATACGACTTAGACATGCAACGGTAATTTGCATTCGGTCTCAAGGATGTGCGCAACCATTGAGAATAAATCGGTCTTGGTTTTAGGTGTCACGTGAGAAATGGGTGTCGATTTAGCACACCTATTGATTCTTTTGTTGCTTATGTTAGTTTATTTTTGCATATTATTTTTTTACTGAATAAAATTGTGATTAACTATGCGTTTAAATAATAAAATTTAGCAGTTTGTTCAATTTACATTTGAATATTTCTTTCAAATTAGATAATCCATTGTACTTTATTCTAAGCAAAAGAGTAGTTAGAGATAGATATGAAGCGCAGATTGAAAAATCTAAGGTAATATTTTGGTAGTCACTGCGTCATAAGCCTAGTGGCTTTACGCTAGATTCGGATATTTTAATATACATGTGTGTGTGTTACATAATATAAATGCTTTCAATATTTAAAACTTAGAGTATAAATAGAAAATTTTCCAACTTTTTTCTCTATGCATTTATTTATTTATTCCCAATATATATTGAATCTTAATGTATCGCATCGCATGGCATCACCAACAACATACCCAGCGGAATATTACAGGGTTTTGAAAATACTATAATGCTAGTAGATCATTTTATACCAAGTCATGGCGAGTACTAACAGCGATCCACAATTACCAACCAAACGCTACGGTTACGGAACCCTAATAGCACGGTTCAGAAGGCCAACTCGAATCACTTCCTGTTGCAAAATGCAAATACTCATCATAACACAACGTATCATTAAAATAAACAAAAACAATACGAGCTCGGTATTTAGTGGTTTATAATGATGATGATGATCTAAACATTATAATTAAGTATTTTCCATATATTTGTAATCTAACTAAGCCAACAATTGACAAATAAAATAATTCTTCGAACTGCTGGAGGCAGGAAAAGAAAATAAAAAGGAAAGAATGAAATTTTGTATCGTATAATCATATTTAGTTTAGTGTAGTTTTATATATCTCATACTACAAGATTGCATAAATTTTTACAGTATTATAAAAAAAGCGGCCAAGTGCGAGTCGGAATCACCCATGAAGGGTTCCATAGCAGCCAGTAACATAATATAAAAGTTTTTGTAGTTCGTTGTGACTTTGATCGATGTTTTAATAATAGTGAAAGGTAAATTGCGGTTTACGATTTATGACGTATTAAAAAAAAACTACTCACTAGATCTCGTTCAAACCAATTTTCGTTGGAAGTTTTCATGATTTGCACATCATATATTTTTTTCAGTTTTATAATTCTCTTATTTTAGAAGTTAGAGGGGGGGGGACACACATTTTTCCACTTTGGAAGCGTCTCTCGCGCAAACTATTCAGTTTAGAAAAAAATGTTATTAGGAACCTAAATATCATTTTTGAAGACCTATCCATAAATACCCCACACGTATGGGTTTGATAAAAAATTTTTTTTTGAGTTTCAGTTTTATGTATGGGGACCCCCTAAATTTATTGTTTTTTTTCTATTTTTGTAAGAAAATCTTAATGCGGTTCACAGAATACATCTACTTACCAAGTTTCAACAGTATAGGTATTATAGTTTCGGAATAAAGTGGTTGTGACATACGGACGGACGGACGGACAGACAGACAGACATGACGAATCTATAAGGGTTCCGTTTTTTGCCATTTGGCTACGGAACCCTAAAAAGGACATCTGTAGTATGATTGTCAATACGAGTATGTATAATTAGGAAAATATAACTAAAGAAATTCATTACATGGTAGGATAAATATTAATTATTTGGATAAGTTTATCTTTCTAATAAGTATCGTATTCAGTTGATATCAGTTACCCATTTACCCATGATTTTTGATAACTCCGCAGCACAAAGTGATGTCATTATTGTTTGCGTGATGGAATCACCTGGTGTGGGCAAACAGCAAACAATGATTTAAACTTAATAACCCATGATTATCGTGGTTATCAGAATCATCTAATATGTAGTACTTATCAATATACCTGAGAAAAATGAAGTATATAGGGACCTGCTTCAATATTTCTGCTTGATAGGTAGTATAGGTTATTTATATTGGTTTAAGATAAGGTATAGCCGCTTTATTTTTTAGCTCGAAGAGGCAAAAGTAAACATTTACAAGGTAAAGATTTTAAAGCCTTTTTTATTACGCTCGGCTCTACTCGCAGATACTTATTTTTATAGGCGTTCGTAGTGCGAGTGTCCAGCCGCATGTGCTGGCTTCTATTATAGTAAATCTAAATGTAGTACATGATAAGTTAGATAGTCTCATTTTAAAATCTTCTTTCTTCCAACAGTTTATAAAAAAAAAAAATATATCGGACTGTAAGTAGAGTCCACGTGATTGAGCTTTTAAGCAAGGATTGAAGTGGATTGAATTCATTTGTATCTAAGCAATCATAATTAATAAGTGAATCGTAACGTCTCACATGAGATATTTTGGGTAACCTCTCAAATTATTTTGAGCATTATCAAAGTCCAACTTCGGCTTTTACGGGTTTAATACTTAATTTTTGTTTCAAAACGTTTTTTTCAATTTTCTTTAATTGCTTTGAATTACAGTTTTAAAGGTCTTATAAATATTTTGGTATCAGTAGTACATGAACCCTATCTAAAGGAAATTGCAATTAAATACGTGGTATGCAAGTCATTAAACAATTTCATAAATTAATCATAATGTCAAATCATCAAACATCTATCGAATAGGTATTTTCTTTAGAATTTCGTATCGAAGTGTATCTAGGTAGGTTTTGTAACCAGTCAACATACCGTGAAGGAATGCTGGTCGACTGGTGGTGGGTGAGTCCGATCACACTCTTACGTTTTATTTGAGCAAATCGCCCCTTATTTGCAGTACATTGGCTCTATAATATCGGTGGATGCCATAATGCTCTTCACATACACATCAATGGACAATTAAGCTGGTGTAGAAAAATTTCGTGGCTGTTTGCTTATTTCTGTCAGGATTTTACTATTGACTTGGTTGCCGAAATTTAGGTTCGTTAAAATAGTTTCTTTTGCATAAATAACGGGATGTTTTAAAAATTCTTTTGTGGAATGATTTCAATTAATAAAACACTTAAGGAATTAATTTGTAATTAAAGTTAGGTATGTTTTGTTTGTAATTCTTGTGATACACGATACATAGGATGTTTCCTAATGAAGTCACGATGTGCTTCGTTAATACGATATAACGGTGATGCCACGTAGAAAAACGTGCACGATTGGACCGTGCGGATCTATTAGTAGTGATTAGTAATTCTTAGACCTTCCCGATACCTAATTCACAAACAGGTAAATTGTTTAGTCACATAAATGTTTTGACAAGATTGTGGTCACTTAAATTGTATTCTTGTCTTCTGTAATTTAATTACCTGTTAATGTGTTCTACAGATATATTTTGTATTTTTCCACCACACCACAATCAACGTAGGAAAGGAGTCAATGAATTAAATTCCAAAAAAGAAAAAACAACCTGTGGTAGAACAATAAAAATTACAATTGGTATCGGAAGACACTATATAAATTACATAATTGCCCTACCTGTAAGAGCCACAGCATGCGTTACAAAAGATTAACAAAGAATGTCTTATGGACACTTTTATATAGATAAAGAAAAAAATACTTAATCTACTTAGCACAACTAAACTTAAGATTAAACAATATTTTAGATTTAAAGTTATAGAGGGTATCATCAAAAATATCAACAGTATCACTTATGGTACCATAACGCAGATTTCTAAGGAAGAGGTGGTCGTAATACATCGTGAAATTAAAAAACTGGTTGGTTATCGGCAACATAGTGATAGTAATCGTTAAAACTGAACAACTTTCCTTAAGAAACATTGGTTGAAATCACCAAATTAAAATTGGACTTCACATAGAAAGTCCAGTCACGTGTCTAAAGATTATAAAATTTTGAGATTTCAACCTATGTTCCTTAGGGAAAGTTCTTTAGTCTCTTGGAAACTATTATTATGCTGCGGATAAACATCCAGTTGAATTTCACGGTGTATAGTTTTTCACAGTGGTGATACCACAGAGGCAGAAGTTTTAAGATGACAGTATCGAAATCAGTTAAGTATCAACCGGACGCGCGACCTCGGTCACGCTGCACAGGCGACAATGTGTCCTCCATTGTTTTATTAACAGTTGACACCATCAGTTTCCTTGTTTGTTTATTCGCATTGTCTCTACTACTGCTCATTGAAACATTGGCAGCTGAGCGCTAAGCGATTTGGAAAATATCACATTGTTCTAATGAATAGTTAAAAGATAAACACGATGATGGCGAAAATGCAGAAGAAAAACGATACAGTGTTATTTATCTATTTATAGTCTATACTAGTACGTGGTTTTTTAAGAAAAATATTTGGTTTTTTACTGTTGCTATAAGCTTATCCAAACATAACAGTTCTACATTCGTTTATTTTGGGATTATGATTTTTAATTTTCATATATTTTTAATTTACTTTCGTTTCGTATCGCAAAAATCAAATTATAGAATAAAATGTACGGTGAAATTTATATTTGTACACTTTATTTGTATGTATTTAACTATTATTTAAGTACTTTATTTTTCCATAATAAATAAGTATAATTATATTTCTTTTGTTTTGTGAAGTAATTTAAAAAAATTGGGTAAAGAAAGAAAATCGTACACACTGAAGGTTAACAATTTAATGAAGGCCTTTTCCTTTCCGTTCTGAAAATGTTAACGTTTTTTCGCCTCATAAATTCTAAAAGACATGCACTTATCAGATTTTGTAATTAAAAATAATCATAGTGGATATAGTAGAGAGTAAAATGTAGGTTTCTGTTATGCATACGGTGTATAGCAAGGTGATCTACACAACATCGGTATTTCTATTAAAAAATATATGAGACGAGTTTATATTTTATTATATCCTCTAAATTGGAATCTTGTTTCAATGTTAAAGGTGCAAGTACCTACCAGTGAATAATAAAACAACCTTGTACAAATACTTATAACCAAAACTTGATTAGGGGTGATTGGTGTTGCTCTCTCAAAGGTACAGTCGAACTTGATATTATATCGATGCATGCATATCCTCACTGAAATTTTAACTGGACTATATTATTACGAGCCATGTTAGGCAGTTCAATAATCCTGACACCAGGGTTTGTGACGATCTCGAAACTCGCGCGGAAGGAGAATAAAAACATTTACTTGTTTGCCATTTCTTAAAGTGTATATTTCCTTGTTGTCCAGCGTATACAACGCATTTCATATGCAATCGCAGCGTTGTTGGTGCGCGGGAGTCCCGTTGCTTGACCGACGCACGCGCCGCGAAAGTTACTACTCCGTCTTCATCGACTGTCGTCTTCTGATTCTTATCTCACTGCTCAATCATTAATTACATAGCGCATAGTTCAAAAGATATTAATTATTTTGAGAATGCTATTATGTATTCTATGTCGTTAGATTTATTACAGTTATGAGATATTTTATGAGCCATTAAATAGTCTTATGAAGCCCGTTAAAATATCATTTCAATATTATGATAGTTTCCGCGAAAGTAAGATTTTTTAAATTAATTATAGTACCTACCTATATATTCATAAATTCTTACAGATTAAATTCTGAGATGAATGTCATTCCAAACGCGGCGGTATATTTTGAACTATCGAAAACAGAGTCTGTTATTTTTGATCGATCTTACGTATGATTGATTGATCTAAAATTAAATCAGTCCGTATTAAAAAAAGAAGCCTTTATTATCATCTCTATGAATTAAAAATATTAATTTAGGACTCCTCAGATACTACAAGGTCCATAATACAACAAAAGTATGTCAGTTAGTCTGTGCGTCCGTCTAGTCTACGCCAATACGGATCCACCTAACCCGCTTGCTTACGTAGCCACTCCATCGACACACATACTTAAATAATAGGAAAATATTGCCGTAGGTATTAGCGTTTTAAAACAATTCCTAGCTGTACAAAATAACTAATACGCAAAGCGATTCTACGATATATAATCACGCAAACGCGTTTGCATATCAGACTATGCATGTTCTAGATCTTACTGGTGGTCCAAGTCTAGAATGTTGAGTATTTCCTCACTTAATATGAAAGATTGTAGTAATGGCTGCATTTGTGCCAATTACTCTCACTTAATGTACTATATCGGTACACAATGTTAGTTACTGTTATAGAATTACTGACCGTTCTTTGTTATTATCGCATTAAAGAGTAGAATAACTGCTTTAATATTGTTGACACCATTAAGCTATGTAATTCCTGATAGAACAAGACCAACATAATCCCTCTCACTCAACATAACTTGGACCCCGATGGCGCTAACTCAAACGACTTAACAAAAAGTAAACTGTAAAGCCCGACCAAAGAAATAAGAAACCTCGCCATATTGCGGAATTTCAATGGAACTAATTTTATAAGGGAAATTGTTGCCATATTCGTAAAAATATACACGTGGCGCCCCCAGAGCAGGTTTCTTATTTCTTTGGTCAGACTTTAACTAAAATCGTCACGCAGTACGGGATACTGCATCTATTAGCAATTTTGGTTCAAGTTTTTTGGGTAAGTTATGATACCTCCCTTTTTAACCCCCGACGAAAAAGAGGAGTCTTATAAGCTTGACGTGTGTGTGTGTCTGTCTGTCTGTTTGTGGTATCGTAGCTCCTAAACGGATGCACCTATTTAGATCTATATGTTTTTTTGCTTGCAAGGTGTCACAATCGAGTGTTTTCAGCTATGATCCAAGAAATTATCTTCAGACATTTGAAGATTATCCAGCTCTTTTCTAGTTGAAAGGACCAAGGAACGGCTTTGTGGCGGAGATTTTTTAAAATTTAATGTTATAAGGGAGAGGTTTTAGCGGAGTAAACTGTTTAGTTGTTATATTGGAGTTTTTTTATAGGACAAAAATCCTCATCGCTTGGATGAGCCTCAGACTCATGTTCATCCTAGTACTTGTTTGAAAAAGCAATCACGTTATCACGATTCATGTGTTCTTCTTCTGTACTTGTTGTTCTAAGTCGTGGATATAATAGTGCGAAGTACGTGTTAAAGAAGGTTACTCACGAACTTTCGTTGGTTTGTATTTAGCGTTCTATTGTCATTTATTAAGACATGTCAATTTTCTTAGTAGGTATTTAATTATTTAGGTCAGAAAAGATTTAATACAGGAATCGTTCAATGTAAAAATGAAATTAGCAAAACGTTATATCTTTGACTAGCTTTCCGCCGCGGCTCCGCCCGAGTTAACAGTTTTTCCCGTGGGAATGAGGAATTTTCCCGTGGTAAAAGGTAGCCTATGTTACTCAGGGTGAATGTAGCTTTCTAATGGTGAAAGAAATCGGTTCAGTAGTTTTTGAGTTTATTCATTACAAACATACACACACACACACACACAAATACAAATCTTTCCACTTTATAATATTAGTATATGGTGATGATGATGATGATTTATAGTCCAACTACTTTGATTTGTCAGGTGATTACACATTTTGAACATGTATAATTTTGTCCAATACAAAAGACTTCAACGCGCCCTTTTCCGTGTATCGGAGGATAGGTAAAAATAATTATATATAATATTAATAAAAATCCTGTCTAGATACTGTATTTCTTTCCCTAGAACGTACTTCATCACTTTAAATGGTAATCAAATAAATCTGTGCTAGACAGGAAAGAAAACCCGAGTCAATATTTCCCCCGCACATTTTCCGCCAGTCGCACCCATCGGAATTTACTTTCACTACTTTTCCAGTGTACTTGAAAGGCTAGTTAACTGGCATGGCTCCTACTTGCTGCTAATTGAGCATGCTACAAGTTTTAGGATATGGAAGTATTATACACATATACAGTAGGAAAAAATAGACATCAAATACAATCATAGAAGAATCAACTCGTTTGCTGCCAATTCCTAGAAATCAAATAATTTAAAGCTTGTGCTATACAAGGATCAAATAGACAGCTAAATTGTAATTTGGTATTTTAGTTTTACGCACAAAACTAAAATACTCTTTGTAGGAATATAACTAAAGTTAAAATTTTGATCCAAATATGTTTTACTTTAACAATCATTTGTACAATACTACTTAATATTCATATTATAAGTAGACCATCACTTGAATATCATTTTGTCATGAAAATAACGAAGTTAAGAAGAACTGACCATAATATGTGATTACATTGAATATAATGCCTTATTACGACTAAATAACTTGATAAAATGTGACAGAAATTTAATTTTAGAACCTAATGTAAACAATAAATTAATTATAAGTTACCGCTCCAGTAACGCTGAAATAGATAACGTTAGTTTTCTTAACATCCCCTGGCCAAGTTAACTAATTGGCTTGATTAGTTTCATAATGATTTATCGACTTATATCACGCTACAGTATGGTCAAGCGTACGATAATATAATCGACTCTAATGCTAAGTAATAAGGGTGATTTTAATTTATAATCTTCCTGTTCTGTTGGTGTTTGAGAAGAATGAAACCATTTTAATTATCGTAGCAGTTTTGCTTCAGCTACAGTTTTTGCTTCAGCTACAGTAGTGTAGCAAAATGTCATTACTATGACAGCATTAAATTTTACAAATCAGTTTTTGTGTTTTTTTAGAGTACGAACCTTGTAACAATATTATTGAAATAATATTGCCTGTTATATTGAAAATATTTGTGACATAGATGAGTTTATTAATGGTTTAAAACTTAAGTATTTTTACATTATTTTGTATATTTACGGGTCTTTACGCGATAATTTTAAATAGGCGTAGTAAGCGCGAAAGCCTTAAACAAATAATTATAAGGTATTTTTAATGTCACGTATTTGATTTTCATCCAAGATTTAATATACCTACGTGTTGTTTTTGCCATGTGTAACTAACGAGCACCTACTAAACTTTGTATATAATTATAATAACTCATCATCTTGCTATAAAAATTTAAAAATCTTTTGTAAAAAAAAAAGGTAACATGTTGCCATAGGCACTCTTGCGCACACGGTGGCTGTGCAGTGTGCACATCTCTGCGATCCCCATTGTCTTGACATTATGAATTTTATGTAACACTTGCATAATATTAAACGAACGAGGAAGCTGCGAACTGCTATTTTATTGTTATTTAAATTGGGATTGTGCACATAAACTATGCGGAGGTGTTAGAAAGGCATTAGAAAGGTTGTATTACCTAATGGACTGATTAAATTCATAATTACACATTGGGTGGACCGACGATCTGGTGAGGATCGTAGGAAGCCGCTGGATGCGGGCAGCGCAGGACCTATCATTGTGGAGATCTTTGGGAAGGTCTGAGATGATGATGGATGATGATCGAATAAAATTTGACTAAAACTAAGAGATGACGAAGGATAATAGTTTATTGATATACCTACAGCATTCTGATAGCAAATGGCTCATAGTAAACATCTAGATTGTAAAGATTTCGAATCCAGCGCATCTTACTCTTAGGAATTATACGTATCTTAGGTATTGTTCTACTTATTATTGGTGTAACTAAAGAACTTTTATATTGTATCATAACAAATGAGACCATACACAATGGTCCCTGAATATAGACGCCCTATCATTGTCATCACTTTAATGAAATCTAGTCCAAGAAACATGACATCAGTTTTCAAGAATGCCCCGTTACCACCTGTGTTACAGGTTTTCTCGATTGGAGAGACGCCCCCCCTGCCTTTCTCTACATTTTGCGGCCTCTGACACTACTTTATTATGAACCTTGAGGCAAAGATATTATTCCGTGAAGACGCTGTCATCTTGACATTAGCCAAGCCACCCATCAATCTTTTAAGTGTAGTCCATGTGTAGTCTAAAACCAGTCGTCACTGGGCCGCAGTAGAGAATATGCACGTTATTTTTAAATTAATAATATTATGTATTTAAATCTACATAACAAACCGAATTGGAAATAGTTTTTCAAAAATACGAATTATTTTACGAGTTATATTTATTTAAAGTGGTAAATTAGAAAGAGAGATCCAATTGTAAGATGACATCACTTTACATGTCCGCCATATTAATTTCATACAAAAAGTTATTTTGCAGAGAGTGACAGATATAAGCTTATAAATTGTAGGTTTTTTGTTTTTTAATTTGATTTTTTCTCCATGTATATCCCTATTTCTTGATACACTTCGGATCTTAACATTGGTCACCCATCAAAGTCTAAAATCAATAGTCAATGGGCCACACCACAACTCCTTTGTAATCTTCAGATCTTCAGATTACAATAATTTGTTTGCATGACAGCAGAGCCAGTACGCAGCCACCCTGCTATGTTATAAGACACGCCCATAGCTTTCTCTCATACGAACATATCGAGGAAATGTGAGTCAAGTCATCGTGGTATTAAAGTTATTATAACAATCGTCACAATCGAGGGCAGATGTAGGCTTGTCATGTATACAATTGAGCTTAGATTCGAGCGTAGAAAGAAAAAGTTAAGCATAGCATAGGACTGTCTTGTCAATCTTTAATTGTTTTGCTTTTTAGTTGCTCAAAATATTAATATACCATAAATTATTTGTAAAATGCAGCCTACATGTACACTTTTAAGCCGTTTGTTAGAATACTGTACTGTTTTCTAGTGTGCCAACTAATTTATTAACACTAAACTAATATTGATTAAACTACGTATTTTTTCTATTTTTATATAAGTAAATTCATTAACAAATACCTACCATATTCAATGTTTTTTATGGCCCGTTTGTGAAGTTGCCCGATGTTCTAATAACCTAGACTGGACTATCTTCTACACCTCAAGTTCCAAGCCAACAGGCTAATTACAGTTGCATGATAAATAGCTACTGTCCCGCCTACTATAATAAGTAGTATTACCTACACATAAGGACGCAACGTGCGACTTTCTCTAGCTCGCGCCTGCGCCTTTGGGCCGAAGCCTCCTTCTGAAATGTCAACTCGACCCGGTCACCTATTTGCACCAACCACCAACTCATACGCATGTGGCATGCGTTAGAAGCGATTGTTAGATTTAGAAAGCAATTTTTTGGTTTATCATCCATCACATTATGTGGGTGATAATAATTTTGTATGATTATTTAGTTGGACAGTAAGTAGGTATTGCGTGATTAGATCCCTCGTCCACCGTGGTATGGTTGGGTAGTCCGGCCAGCCGAGATTTCATTGGCAGTTATTGTGTTAAATTGAGATTTACATTAAGCACATGGATCAAACAGAGAAAAAGCTTGTCGTGAACGACGTGATTATAGTAAACAGCTTAGCTATAAAAGGGTTTCCTTATAAGGTTATGAAAACCAGGCTAAATTACGGCCCTTGTACTAAAAGAGACTATTTCCCCGTATTAAATGAGTATTGAAAAAACTTGTCCCAAGTAAATTTATAGTAAAGAGATATAACTTAGTACGAAATCTATGACTTTTGAATCACAAAATAATTATATCGGACTATTTCAATCTGTAGGCTATCAAAGCCCTATAAACTTGTCTTCCCGCTATATTTACTACTTTTGCACCACATAGGCAGTCACCTAGCGTCTCAGTCACAGATTGCGTCGCATTCCTGTACCTACGTGGGTTGAACAATAAAGCTGAACATTTGTGTTGTTGCTAATAGAATATTCATTATGTTTACTCTCAAATTATTCAACACGCCTATTGTAATTTGGTAGGTCAATTGATCTGCAGGTTATGAATCAAATGATA
This sequence comes from Teleiodes luculella, assembly GCA_948473455.1. Classification (NCBI taxonomy): domain Eukaryota; kingdom Metazoa; phylum Arthropoda; class Insecta; order Lepidoptera; family Gelechiidae; genus Teleiodes; species Teleiodes luculella. The sequence goes on from OX419595.1 coordinate 11,197,970, forward strand.
AAGATGTTATTGGACTCGTTCTAGACGAGAATCAATTGATATACACATGCTAATTAACAAAAAGTTTCTTAGTTTAATGTTTTATTTTTTGGTTACGATTGTAAATTTATATTTTAAAATTGAAATACTGATGATTGAAGTAAAATAAGTCTCATCAATGTGTAAATCAGAAGGTTTCAGTTACTGTATTGATGGTGCACAATTTCATGACCTATCTTTTATCTCCGAAGTTGTTTTTTTTTCTGACAAATAAAGTTCCGTTTAAACGACTTTATTTCTACTTGAAATCAACTGTACCAACTTCAAAATTGTTCTAAAAAACAAAGCAAACTTTTAAGTGCTTTTAGTTTGTAACTTCATTGTTTCATCAGAACTCCCACGTTATAAAGTAACTAAACTAAATCAGATTGGATGCTAGACTATTGGTGAAACTCTATAATTATTACACAGGTGTAGGAAAGGAACGCGAAAAGTAAACGCACTTTCACTTATTTATTATACGGTACACATTAGCGAAATGTGCTCAGCAATCTTCGGTGAAATAAAACTGGTTTGAACTACAGTTTGCCATCGGTTTTTAATAGCACGACCATTTTCTCTTCACATACGTTTGGCTGTTTAGTGACTTTCATACATTTTTATTGCGCTTTATTTTTATATTTTTTTTGAAAAAATTGTTTTGAAAAGTAGAAACCACTTGTGTTGTATGTAATCCTTATGTTTTTTGGAGGCTTAAGAAAAAACTCAAGTTCACCAATCGTTTCTGTTCGGCATCTGTTAACTGTCATCCGTCACTTTCTCGCAAGTCGTCTGTTTGTATGTGAGAAAGGGATACTACGACATCGAAACCTGTGCTAAGTAGGCCCCAGCTGTGGGAACTCAAGTTACAAAGCTCTCGTAATGTCTACGAAATTATCTTTTAATCGGCGCAACAAAAAATGTGGGTTTGTGGAATGATTCGCGTCGAGATTATTACCGGTTTTCATTTAGTGCTGATGCATCTGGTTAAAGAGTAATCAGATTCATAGAGGCCACGATTTAGGTAAAAATCGATTTACTTATTTTAGAATTGTTTAATAGAAATAACTCTTTCTTAATTTGACTTTCTTCCCCATCTTCCGAAACTTCCGAAGACATCTCTGTAACGCTTCTGACGAGCTGTATTTAGTTTTGCGGTTAAACCTTTTTTGCAATCGAATCTTGGATTTGGAATTTTGAATTCGCTGTTTAAATTATAAAGCAAAACACTTTGTCAATTTTCTCACACTATAACATAACATAATTACATAGGTACTCATTGATTCTTACTAACAGTGCACAATACGACCGAAGAATCTAAACATATACATTACCCATCTCACAGCTATCCCAGCAAAATTGCCAACGACAAAAAAAGGTTACAGTCATATCAAGTATAATATAGTCTTACAATGAAACAATGGCTGTCAAGTTCTCCGGGGTATTGTGGTGTTCCCGGTTCACCGTATCGGAAACTATTAGCGTAGGCATTCGCTGGATACTAGAATACTAGCGAAACGAGATGATTCCAAGCAGCAAGATCGCTAGAACAATAGGCAGGAACTAGTGGAAAACAATCGTGTGTGATGCACTCTAGGTCATTGCAAATTGGTTTTTTAAGTTGAAGTAGAGATATAAATGATTTATTACGGCTGATGATAATTATCTGTTACGAAGTCTGATCTAAGTAAAATATTGTTAATAGCCATATGTCCCCACTGAAGGGCTCGAGCCAGCAAGTATCAGCCAGTTTTAATTTATACTTCGCAGCATAAGCCCCATATGAGCCCAATCTTACAACGCAGACATTAAACTCTAAGTAAACTGTATAAATCCCTATTTTGCTACTATGGTCGACTTATAAATAAGGTCTTACCTTATTATTCAAAGTACACCTCATATCGATTCTCTGTGGGCATTAAATTTAAGCTGACATAATATATAAAGGTAATTAGCTAGATATTGATTCTCATGAATGGGTGATGGTTACATTTTAAGTTATTCTTGTACGATGAAGTATGGTAAATCAGTGAAGTAATAAGTAAAGCTATAACTGGAGTAGTATGTAAAGCTATAGAGTAAGCAATTCTGTACTTCATTGCTTACAGTAATTTCATGAGTAATATTGAGCCGGATCAGATTGTCTGACCGAATATGAACATGACTCAATCATTTGGCATTTAACTTGTAGGCAATGGTTATGCCCATTGAAACTTCACACGCTATTCTTGAATAGAGCGCTAAAAGCAAATTATGGGTTTACTTTTGATAACTATGTACATTCATAGTTATCGAAATTGAGTCATCATCATCATCTCAGCCGAAAGACGTCCACTGCTGGACAAAGGCCTCCCCCAAGGATCTCTACAATGATCGGTCCTGCGCTGCCCGCATCCAGCGGCTTCCCGCGACCCTCACCAGATCGTCGGTCCACCTCGTGGGGGGCCTGCCCACAATACGTCTTCCGGCGCGCGGTCGAGAACCTTTTTGCTACCTGTCAAGAGTGAAGTGTCGTTTCTCAGTGCCAGTGATTTTAAATGGTTTTCCAGTGCAAATCATAACTTTTAGTGCCAAAAACATCACAATTACAAAGATTACACTATAAACCGTTGAAGAACAAAAGAATTCTGTGATTGCGGAGTGTAAATGAGGTCAAAAAGTGCGAAATACGAGGCTGATTTAGTATACATCCATATAAATTATACATATAACCTCTTGCAAATAAAAGCACGCACCAATTTTTAAGTGACCGTTTTCTATTTAAATGTGTTCAGTTTTCTAACCATCCTCTCTTGTCAAAAATTCGTGCTTTGCATGCCTGTGTCGAAACTTCTAATTATTGGCGACATAAATCTATCCCTTGTCTCGTTGTAAGCTACCGTAGATATCTAACTATTCAGAACCGATTGCACCGTACCCTTTCATTACCTTTATTTGAAAGCCAATTTGAACCTTTGACTTTAGCACCAGATGTATATTATGATATTGGTTTAAACAAATATGACGCTGAAGGGAACATACTTTTTCTTTCAAATATTGATGAGCATAATTGGTACAACTATAACCATATATTTACAGATGCATCGAAAATATCTTCTTCAGATTGCGTAGGTGTGGGAGTGTTTTATCCTAAACTTAATCTAGTGCAAAAAATTAAACTACCTCCGGAATCCTCAGTTTTCACCGGAGAGTGTTTTGCTCTTCTAAAAGCCGTAGAGTTAATATTGTTGATGAAACTTAAAAGAACAGTAATTTTCACAGATTCTAAAAGTGCCTTGCAGGCGATTTGTAAGTTTCCATTTAAACTAAAACCATCCTACCCCACCGTGATAGAAATAAGAACAAAATTGCATTTGTGCGCATCTCAGGATCTCGCTGTTAAATTCGCTTGGGTTCCAAGCCATACTGGTATAAAAGGCAACGAAAGGGCCGATCAATTGGCTAAAGAAGCAATAGAGCACGGTGATAAGTTTCCTTATATAACATATTGCCATGACTTGGCTTTACTGCCCAAGGTTTATCTCCAGGAATCTTGGAATAATCTTTGGGCAGAAACCACCCAACTTAAGGGTAAATCGTACTTTAAGATCCAGAAGACTATCCCATCAAAGCCCTGGTTTTCAAAAATAACTTGTGATAAATTAACGACATCAATCATCACTCGAATGCGGTTAGGACACGTATGTACTCCGGCTCATTTATCGAGACTCCGCATTTTAAATTCAGATATTTGTGAGTGTGGGCTAGATGTAGGTGATTTGGATCATATATTTTTCTCTTGCCCCCGATATGACCATTCCAGTGGCGGCGTAAAGGGGGGGCGGCGGGGGCGGTCCGCCCCGGGTGCCATGCACCAAGGGGTGACAACGGGGTGACAACTCAACAGTAAAAAAATAAAGGTCAAAGCTAGTTTTAAAATGATTTGAGAATTGCACCATTGGCGCATCTGTGGCGCATCTGCACGACGAGGACGGCGCGGGCGGAAGGGACAAGTCATTTCGGGCTTTCACCCCTCCCGCGCCGTCGTCGTCGCGAAACAATCACAGTTGGTCAGTCAGTGTCAGTGTTATTGTTTATAATCGTCGCGTCGCGTCATAGAAGTCAATAAGTACTAAATTTACTAAATAAAGGACTGAGTGGAGTGAGTGTATTTGGCGGATGGCGAATAGTAGATCGAGATCAAAAGGTAAATTTTATTTGAAATACACCCCTATTTTTTACCATATAATTTAATAAAGTTAATTTATCGGTTTTGGCCGATCTGATATATAAGTTGATATAAAAATTTTTTTTAATTGACTTATGCTTGTGTCGAAAAGGTACGACCAATCAAGCTTCACCGGACTTGTGATATAAATTGTATAATAATCACGACACATAAGTAAAATAAGCAGTATTACGGTTTCATTCATACATACAAATCAAATGGCCGAAAAGCGCCTTATACCTATCTATACTTTCCTTGGTATTGGTATAGGTACCTAAATAGTACTTCACAGCAGTCGCAAGTGCGCGTTTTTGGTAGCCGTATTTTACCTCGATTGTCGGCATAATTCGTAACGAAGATTCTAAAAAATTCGTTCTTTTGTTTATTGTGATTGCCTTGCACGTGTTGCCTCAGCTGCGACTGTCGTCGGTAGGTTGTATTGTTGTATTATATGCATTATCTGTACGTTATCTATCATATTCTTAGTTGCTCATAATCTTTCAAAACACAATTAAGTTATAAGAGTAAAATAATGTTGATTTTTCTTCTTTCCATTTAACGACTACTCTCAATAACGCCATAAAATGCACAGTCCCTTCAGTGTCGCGATGTAGAGTTTACACTGTATTAAAGCTCAACATTTTTGAAATAAGTAATTAAATTAAAATATTATATAAGAGTGAAGTTTGTGTTTGTTATTGAAAAATATTAAAAAATATATAAATGTAATGCGTTTCTTTTTATTTTGTTGAGTTCAATTATGTAATGCACGAGATCAGAATTTTTATAATATATTTTTATACCTTCACTAAGAATTCAAATTCATCCAACTTAAATGCACGTAATACCTATAATACTGCCGAGACGTTTTATCTTATACTTACTGCTTGTCTTACTTCTACTGTAAAATGTAATATAGTTTAATGCAAAACAGAGCAAGAAAAAAACTGTAAAAATTAACGAGTATTAATTTATTGATCTTTACAGAATAAAACTTTAATATGAAGCGAAATAGACCTAGTGGATTTCAGCAAAGAAAAATAAAGAAATCAAAAGAACTTGTACGTGAATCGTTATATGGATCAATTTTGAAGTATGTAGCACCTTCGGCTTCTCTGGAACCAAATACACCCCAGCAAAATGTTGAAAGTGACCTTCTTGATGAAACAGATGATGCAGAAAGACGGTGCCAAAATGAGTTGGATGGAGGGACGCTGGAAAGAGAGCCTGACACACAAGAAGAAAGACAACGTAAAGAAGATCAGCATCAAGAAGAATATGACCAAGAAAAAGGACGGAATAGCGACAATGAAGAAGAATCACAGCAAATTGCGAACGATGAAGAAAAGCTGCATAATACCACTCGTTTCGATGTTGCTACTTGGCCATTACCAATGCCTGATGATTTGAGAGTTGATATTGTTAAGACGGGAAGTGAACCCTATCAAAATAGAGATGGCCCATTTTTAGATACTGTGCAAAGATCTGGAGACAAAATAAAAGGAAAGAGCCGACATTTCAATTCAGAATGGTTTTATAAAGCGTTACCAAATGGAGAAAAAGTACTCAGAAAATGGATGGTATACTCTCCAACAAAAAACAGTTTATACTGTTTTTGCTGCAAACTGTTTACGCACCATGAAAACAGAAATCAGAGTTTTGTCAACGGATTTAATTCATGGTGGAAACTAAATCCTAAAGTGTCTGAACACGAGAATTCTGAGAGCCATCTCTCCTGTTTCGAAAAATGGAAAATCTTGGAAAATGGATTGAGGCTGCAAAAAACTATCGACCATGAACATCAAATGGTCTTAGACCAAGAAAAGAAGAAGTGGCGTGACATTTTAAGTCGCCTTTTAGATGTTATTCTTTTTCCGGCGCGTCAAAATCTTCCCCTTAGAGGGCATAGAGAAGGGATTTCATCAGACAATAGAGGGAATTTCTTGGAATTAGTTAATCTATTGTCGAAATATGACCCAGTGCTAAAAGAGCATATGCTAAGAATTGAACATGCTATCGCCTGTACAAAAAGTAAACGGGCAGATTCTTATTTGTCTAAAGACATTCAAAACGAGTTCATCAGTCTTTTGGGGAAAGAGGTGAAGAATAACATTCTGGACGAAATAAAAAAAGCTAAATATTTCGGAATTCTTTTTGATAGCACTCCAGACATATCACATGTTGATCAGATGAGTTATGTAATCAGATATGTTCATATTGAAGGTGATGATGTTGAAGTGAAGGAATCTTTTCTAGGCTTCTTCCCTATAGCTGGAAAGACTGCAGTCGAACTTACTGAAAATATCCTTACGCAGTTGAAGAGTGATAACTTGGACATACATCTATGTCGGGCACAAGGATACGATAACGCTGCAACCATGGCAGGAGTTCATGGTGGTGTACAAGCAATAATCAAAGAACACAATCCTAAAGCATTGTTTATGCCTTGTGCTAATCATTCGCTAAATCTGTGTGGAGTGCACTCTTTTGGGAGTGTTAGTTCAATTCAAGTGTAACATTTTTTGGAACAGTAGAAAGAGTTTACACGTTCTTTTCGTCGTCCACACATCGATGGGAAATTTTAATGAAAAGTGTAGGCGTATCGGTCAAAAGACTAGTAGAGACAAGATGGAGTGCTCATCACGACGCTGTTAAATCACTGAAGAATAATTTTGAGAAACTTGTATCAACACTCGAAGACATGTGTGATCCCAGCAGCAGCAGAGAAAACGCTGATACAAGAGAAGCAGCATCCACACTCTTACCAGCTTTGTGTGATTTCAGTTTTTTATGCTACCTTTTTTTTTTGTGTGAAGTCCTAGAAGAAGTTAACCATACACAAAAGTATATACAAACACCTGGACTATCGCTGGAAAAGTGTGTTATAAAAATCAAAGCCCTCAAAATTTTTCTTCTAAGTCAACGTATTAACATAGTGGAAAGAGCTATTTCCTACGCAACTGAAAAATGTGAGGACATGCATATTTCAATTGAAAGAAGAGGAAGAAGGAGATTTAGAAAACGTATGCCAGGAGAAATGGCCCGGGACGCTGGACTAACATTGCCAGAAGAGTTGCAGAGAGCTATGTTAGAATGTCTCGACAAATTTCACGAAGAACTAGAGCATCGGTACAAAGCGATGGATGACATTCTAATAACTTTTGGGGTGGTTCAACCTAAAACTCTGCTTACGTCAACAGAAGAGGAACTTCGTGATATAGTTCCAAATTTGACGAAGATGTATGATGAACTTTGTGCAGAGGACATTATTTTGGAGGTTTTACGACTGAGGCGCCACTTGGAAGCCGCGAGCATTTATCTTCAAGAAGCGGTTCAATGGACCACCCTCGAGCTTCTGAAATTCATAATAAAATGGGACTATTCTGAGTCTGTTCCAAGTCTAGCGCTATGTCTAAGATATTTTTTAACAATTTGTGTTTCGGTGGCTTCTTGTGAAAGAAGTTTTTCAAAATTAAAGTTAATAAAATCTTACTTAAGATCCACAATGAGCCAAACGCGACTTACCAGTCTTTCTATATTGTCCATTGAAAAGGCCAGGAAAGTAAATTTTGATAATGTGATCGAACATTTTAGTAAATTAAAGTCACGTAAGCACGTTTAGTTAGGCGTCAAGTGTTGCTGCGCCGCGCCACGACGTCTTGCGATAGGTCAGACGTGTTTCTATGACATAAGCCGCGATTAGACTACACAATTTGTCGGACACTTTTTCAGTTAGGTTCCTTAGTAAGGACAAGTGTAATTGCAGTTAGTGTCCTAATTATCGGATCCTTACTGCAATTACACTTGTCCTTACTAAGGAACCTAACTGAAAAAGTGTCCTACAAATTGTGTAGTATAATCGCGGCTTTAACATCGTAAAAGTACAGTCGCGTGGTAATTATTTCTAGTAATATAACGTATTTCTTTGTGACCTGCTCATGATAAATGCCTCCTGCCGTAAATGACTCAGTAAAACATATTTTAAAAGGTTACAATATTATTATTATTTTTTAGGTTATATTGATGTCTCTAATTTATTATTGTTTATACAGTAGGTAACTATGTAATATAAATATAAACTTTGTGCTTTTCTCAGTAAATTAAGTACCTAATCTTTAGTAATACGCTGCTGGTTCATGCAAATAGTGTATAGGTAGGTAGTTAGGTAGGTACCTACAATATACATAAAATTACTTGTTTTAATTTTGTTTTTATAAGTGATTGCTTGTTTGTCTTTATCGTGTGAGTTTCGGTGTAAATTTAATCTAGAAATAAGTGTATATTAAGTGTTAAGTGTAAATATAGGTACTTACAGACAATGCCGAAAAATAAATTAGGTATTGACTAGGCACACAAAGTGCCATTATAGATTCATATCGCACACGCTCTTGAAATTGCAATTTTTATTTTAAATAAAAGTGTTCTTGCTTGACGAAATAGAGCTTGGCTACTAAACTAATTAAGCTATAATAACTATTTCTTTGTTGCTCGATAAATCATATTTATGAGCGGAAGTGTACCTACACCTGCGCGATCCCCTCCAATTTTTTTGGTCAGGGCTCTTAATCCGCCGCGCGACCTGTATTTGTCGTTTTATTTTGGGGGTGCTCAATAGAAAGCCGCCCTGGGTGCCAACCCATGCTACGCCGCCACTGGACCATTCTTCCCTTCTCCATTCTCTCCAATCCCTTAACGTTCCGTTACCCACTCGTATCTCGTGCCTTCTTATGTATCCACTTGTTTATTGTAATATATTATCTCTATTTATTTTAAGTAATAATATTAAGATTTAATGTTCCTCTGTTTTTATATCCCTTTCGATATCTTTTAGTTTAACTTTTATGCAATTTCTATCTAACCTGACCTGACTATCCTTCCTTTTCCCTTCCAAATTCCGTTATAGTACCTATTCTCAGTTTTAATCGCGTTCAGTTTCCCTACCTTGTTATTAAACTTGACACTGGCGCAAAGTTACACTAGCGCCAAAACCAGAAAAAAAAAAAAAAAAAAAAAAAAGCACGCACATCCGGTTAACTGTCAAGTGTCAGTCAGTGACAGCTGCACTTCGTTCGGAAATCTTCTGATTGTCAACTAAGTGTTGCCAGAACGCAAAAAAAATCTACCAATTAGTAGAATTTTCGAAAGCATCAAAGATGGATTCACAAATGGAAATTCTGTTATCTAAACTGAGAGAAGAACTGATACTACAAACAGAAACAATTAACTCCAACGTAGCTAAGACCATCAACATAGCTGTAGATGAAAAAATCAAACCCCTCATAGAGGAAAACAAAATATTAAAATTGGAGATACAACAACTTAAACAACAGGTGTCCTCACTGGACCGCGAGTCAAGGCAAAACAATTTTATTATACATGGGATACCAGAAAAAGAGAGATCGTCCATGGAATTAATACAACTTGTAATAGAAACCCTCAATAAAGTTAGCAAGAAGGCCAACGTTGATGATTGGGACAAATGGGAAATAAGCAAGGCATATAGATTGGGCAAAAAATCGGACGGAAAAGACAGACCGATACTGATAAAACCGACACTAGCCTGGCGCAGAACTGGCAGAACCCAGGTCCTGAAACTGAACAAACTGTTTCCTGATAACATGTATGCAACTGAAGACCTCCCCAAAGATATCATCATGAAAAGAAAAGAGCTGCTGCCCAAAATGAAAAAAGAGATTGCCAGTGGAAAAATAGCATTTATCAGATATGACAAACTTATTATCAAAGAGAGGACTGGGGAAAAAAGGAAACGGTCACCTACAACCTCACCATCCACGCCCGATAACAGAAGAATGTCAATGAATGGACAAACTCGGAAGGTGTACAAAACAAATGTTTTCTCCCACCCAATAGGACAACCCAATTACACACCTGGAATTAATGACACAAACGAGCAATAGCAACTAAAACCTAGAAAAGGCAACCGAAAAACCAACACGGATATTAACACATACATACAAAACAACAAAGCAACTCTCCCACCACTGCTGGTCCCAGCGGGAGTAGTAGACCATCACCCTCCAACTTACCATAATCATTCTACAGCAACCAACTCTTCAGCAGATACCGCAAACAAAGGTTGTTTATTCATGCCAAACAAATGTGATTCGATATACATATGCACGCTAAACACTAGAACACTTCGAACTCCCGAAAGCCTACAGGAATTGGAACTGGCCTTATTCAGCATAAAATGGGACATAATAGGAATAAGCGAGATGAGAAGGGAAGGGGAAGGAATAGAAGAATACAAAGAATATATAATGTTCCACAAAGGCGAAACCGCCGGCCAAAAAGGAGTAGGATTCCTAGTTAACATAAAACTTAAAAACAGAATCAAGGGGTTCGAAGGAATAAACGAAAGAATAGCAGTGTTGCACATAAACATTCCTAAATATCGGAAAGACTGGACCTTGATACAAATTTATGCACCTACAGAACAGGCCAAAGAGAGTGACGCTGAATGCTTTTACAACACCCTCGCGGAGATAGTGAGAAAATACTCGAAAAACCACTTGGTTGTTATGGGAGACTTTAATGCTCAGGTGGGAACTAGAGAACCAGGAGAAGAATTTATACTGGGGAAATTTGGATACGGAAAGCGAAGCCCCAATGGGTGCAGACTAGTCTGTTTTCTTCTAGAAAACAACCTCACATTGCTGAATTCTGTCTACAAGAAAAACCCCAAAACTAAATGGACCTGGATATCCCCAGATGGGAAGTACAGAAACGAGATTGACTATGTTATAACCAACAAGGTAAAGTCATTCAGCGACACCCATATAGTGCAAAACCTAAACTTCAACACAAATCACCGAATGGTACGTAGCCGCCTAAATCTTGTACCACCAAAGCCGTCTAGAAAAAATATACTACCGAAAGGTAATACAGCAACAGAAAAACACTACAGAGACCTTGGGAAAACATCATCACGATCCCTCTTGGAAATTGTCAACTTGGACACAGGCACTACAGAAAAGTACAATATGTTTGAATCTGAACTCATAGAACTGACAAAAAGAACAGGGAGCAATACCAAAGAAAACAAGTTTAGCAAAGAAACAATGGAACTGATAGAAGTAAGGAAGATATTGATGTCAATGGAAAAGACCAAGGAAAACCGAAGGGAAATAACTAACATAAGCAAAAAATTACGTGAAAATATGCGGAAGGACAGACAAAGAAGAAGAAATCAGACCCTCCAAGAACACATTGAGAAAACAGGAGGCACGAAAAAAGCTTTCACAAAATTAAGAGAACAGTGTAAAGAGTGGATTCCTAAATTAAGAAACAATCAAAGAAGTACTACAAATAGGGAAGAAATTCAGAGAATAGCTACAAATTACTATCAAACTCTTTACTCCTGGAACAACAGGAATGTAGCTGATGAACAACAAGGGGAGATGCTATCAAGCTCAATACAACCAGATCAAGAACAGTTACCAAACATTCTAGTATCAGAGGTTGTGAAAGCTATCAACTCGCTGAAAACAGAGAAAGCACCTGGCCCTGACAGAATACCAAATGAACTGATGAGAGGTACAATAGAAGATATAAGTCCAGCATTAACCAAAATATTTAATGACATCTTGCTCACAGGTTCAGTCCCAGACAGATGGGGAGAATCATATATTGTCCTTATACACAAGAAAGGAGCAAGGGATGATATGGGTAACTACAGGCCGATAAGTCTCATATCTAACATTTACAAAGTGTTCGCAAAGGTGATTCTGGATAGGTTGACAAATGTACTGGATGAAAATCAACCCATTGAACAAGCGGGATTCAGAAAGAACTATAGTACAATTGACCATATCCACACCATCAAGCAAATCATGGAAAAATACAACGAATACCAAAAACCGTTATACATTGCGTTCATAGATTATTCCAAAGCCTTTGACAGTCTGATTCACGACCAGATATGGAAAAGCCTTAAAGAACAGGGAGTACATAGCACCTATATCAACCTATTGAAGGAAATATATAATAAAAGCAAAAGCTGCATAAAGTTAGAGTCTAAGGGAGATCCATTTCCTATTAATAGAGGGGTAAGGCAAGGGGATCCACTATCTCCCAAACTGTTCTCGGCCGTGCTCGAAAGTATCTTCAGAAGACTAAACTGGGAAAACTACGGCCTTAACATCAATGGAAACCGTCTAAACCACTTGAGATTCGCTGACGACCTAATCTTGTTGGAAGAAAATCCAAACACACTACAAGTAATGATACAAACTCTGGCCAACAAGAGTAGAGAAGTCGGACTAGAAATGAATTTAAGTAAATCAAAATTGATGACAAACTCTACTGAAACCGAAATAAAAATAGAAGGCAACAAATTCGAATATGTAAAAGAATATGTTTACTTAGGACAAATAATTGCACCAACGGATCTGATGACTAAGGAGGTGGAAAAGAGAATAGCTGTGGGATGGAAGAAATACTGGGCCCTTAAAGAAGTTATGAAAAACAAAGACTTGAACATACATATTAAAACTAAAACATTCAACACATGTATCCTACCCTGTCTGACTTATGGCTGCGAGACCTGGTCACTTACTGGAAAACACAGAGAGAAACTAGCAAAATGTCAGAGATCAATGGAAAGGAGTATGTTGGGGATAAAACTTAATGATAAAATAAGAAACACCGATATAAGAAGCAGAACCAAAGTCACCGACATACTGTCTAGGATTGACCATTTGAAATGGGGCTGGACAGGCCATATGTTGCGCTGCCAGACAAACAAATGGAGCCAACAAGTAACACTATGGTACCCAAGGGACAGTACCAGGAAACGTGGAAGACCCTTGAGAAGATGGGAGGACGAGCTAAGGGTAACTCTGGGACCGTTCTGGACAAGAGTGGCGCGGGACAGACTACAGTGGAGGCAGTTGGAGGAGGCCTATGCCAAAAGGCACACAGAATGCAGAGATATATTGTAAAAAAAAAAAAAAATTAATTTAAAAATGTAAACAGTGTAAAAAAGATTCTGGAATAAAGGCTATTATTATTATTATTATTATATATGTCCCCACTGAAGGGCTCGAGCCAGCAAGTATCAGCCAGTTTTAATTTATACTTCGCAGCATAAGCCCCATATGAGCCCAATCTTACAACGCAGACATTAAACTCTAAGTAAACTGTATAAATCCCTATTTTGCTACTATGGTCGACTTATAAATAAGGTCTTACCTTATTATTCAAAGTACACCTCATATCGATTCTCTGTGGGCATTAAATTTAAGCTGACATAATATATAAAGGTAATTAGCTAGATATTGATTCTCATGAATGGGTGATGGTTACATTTTAAGTTATTCTTGTACGATGAAGTATGGTAAATCAGTGAAGTAATAAGTAAAGCTATAACTGGAGTAGTATGTAAAGCTATAGAGTAAGCAATTCTGTACTTCATTGCTTACAGTAATTTCATGAGTAATATTGAGCCGGATCAGATTGTCTGACCGAATATGAACATGACTCAATCATTTGGCATTTAACTTGTAGGCAATGGTTATGCCCATTGAAACTTCACACGCTATTCTTGAATAGAGCGCTAAAAGCAAATTATGGGTTTACTTTTGATAACTATGTACATTCATAGTTATCGAAATTGAGTCATCATCATCATCTCAGCCGAAAGACGTCCACTGCTGGACAAAGGCCTCCCCCAAGGATCTCTACAATGATCGGTCCTGCGCTGCCCGCATCCAGCGGCTTCCCGCGACCCTCACCAGATCGTCGGTCCACCTCGTGGGGGGCCTGCCCACAATACGTCTTCCGGCGCGCGGTCGAGAACCTTTTTGCCCCAACGGCCGTCGTCGGTTCTACGCGCAATGTGCCCAGCCCACTGCCACATCTCTCACTCATCGAAATTGAGTGTACCTGTATTATTTCGGCTTAAAATTGAAATTAGGACCTAACCATCTCTTATACCTGTCGTATAAAGCAACTAAAGAGAACAGCGTTCACCTGTGTAACTTAAATGTGGGTATATGACAATAACATTTACAAATTTAAAACAGTAGAATAAAATAAATAAATGTAATATTACAATAAATCTCCAAATTTAAAAGTTTGGTATCGAGGTCTAAGATATTTTAAAGTAGACCTGTTTCAAGCACACTAAGGGAAACACACCCCGTCAGAACAAGTAGTATCACTACATACTACATAGTATAAAATAAAGTCGCTTTCTCCGTCCCTATGTCCCTATGTCCCTATGTCCCTTTGTACGCTTAAATCTTTAAAACTACGCAACGGATTTTGATGCGGTTTTTTTTAATAGATAGAGTGATTCAAGAGGAAGGTTTATATGTATAATACATGCATAATATACTGAAGGATAACCCACAATAACCATTTTCCCGTGCGGAGCCGGGGCGGGTCGCTAGTTTACTATATAAAAATGTTTATCCACAATCAAGCGGAAGCCGATCTTGCGGTGACTTGCCGACAAGCCCTTAATCGCCTTTCCTTCTTAACCGCAAACTTATAATTTTCCTTAAGGTTTTTCTGATTACGCATGATCCTCATAGACTTTATTTTAAACTTTGTTTATGCTCACAGACGTGTTATTTTAATTTTGGTTTTTTCTATCTGTTCCAGTGGAGATTTACCTATCGCCAGTGGAGACGCATTGCAGCAATGTGGACTACTTCATCCCCGACGAAAACAACGAGACGAAGGGCCTGTCTGATGACGCTATGAACAGGTATAAATCTACTAATATGAAACCTTTCAATAATGCATGGTATTATTTGGTTAAGTTTTTGATACGGGAGAACGTCGATAGCTTAGTGGGTAGGGAGGCCGTTGTCTTCCATTCTGCACCGCTTTAAGTCCCGGCATGTACTAATTTAGTAACGATATTTGGAATTTTTAAAACTTTCACGGTTGTTTTCATAACTATTAAGATTGTGCATGCAACTGCATCGAAATATCGGGCACTCACACAAAACAAATACCACAGTAAAATATCCCGTTTTAAATCTTAATAGTAACGATATTTGGGTTCATTTGTACATTTATTCGACGCTCCTTCGATGAAGAAAAACATTGAGAGGTAACCTGCACACACCTGCAAAGAAATTTAAAGGTTGTATGTAAAATTGACCAACTAGTAACTGGGCCAGCTTTTTGGTTCGACTAAGGCCTATTCACCCAACTTAATCAATTCATAATTTAACATAAGCTTGTTACATATTGTCACGAGCTTTCACTGGTACACAATACACATGCTCGTCTTATAGAGCCCTTACATTCAACATGAAACAAGGAAGGTGCAAAATTCAATATGCATGATGTTCTTAACTGCACGCAGAAATATCGACTATCTCCACCCAAGTCGTTAGCTAGAAGCTAGAAGGTAGTCGTAAAACGTCGTCAATGTATTTGGCCGGGGTCGGTCACCTTGTGCTAGATCCCAAATGGCACAATAGCCAATAACTCGCAACGCTGAAACAAAACTAATCGATCCATTGATTTTGATGATTTACGATTTATCTAAATTGTTGATTGAAGATTGTGTTCGGTATAGAATATAAAAAATGTATTAGGCGGACAAATTATAAACAGGTTAATTTCGCTAAGTCTTCAATTCAGTTCAATAATTGTAGTGTGTCTTCGTCATTTGCTAAGTCTTCTTTGTCTTTTGTTAGATAATAATTCAATACCCACCCATTAGGTTCTAAATTTCATATTATGAAGTTATTTTCTTTCATCACTACATAGTATAAAATAAAGTCGCTTTCTCCGTCCCTATGTCCCTATGTCCCTATGTCCCTATGTCCCTTTGTACGCTTAAATCTTTAAAACTACGCAACGGATTTTGATGCGGTTTTTTTTAATAGATAGAGTGATTCAAGAGGAAGGTTTATATGTATAATACATGCATAATATACTGAAGGATAACCCACAATAACCATTTTCCCGTGCGGAGCCGGGGCGGGTCGCTAGTTGAAATATAAAACCATCATATCGTTATTTTAATATACTTATTGAAATATACTTTATTCAAACGGCACACATTTATGTCTAAAACCGAAGCTAATACCATAGATTTTTACTCCACCTCTCTTGCACTTCTTTTATTCAGACTACCAATTATAAATAAAATCACAGAGTTGTTTGTGTAGTAAAACTATTTTAAATTAAAAACTAATTCAATTCTTTGTTGCCAATCGCATTTCCTTCCTTGTCAATGTCTACTTCTGAAGAAAGGCCTCCCACAAGGATCTCTACAACGACCGGTTCTTCAACTTCCCGCGAATGCACTTATCTCATGATACGTTTATGATTGCCACTTTTGAACCGTTCTGCCCAAGCGATCGTCAACTCTCCGAGCAATGTATCTCACCCAGTGATTGTGTCTTCTATTTCCAGGCTACACATGGCGCGATCGTGCGTGGCGCTGTTCATAGTGGCGTTCCTATCACTGTTCATCGCATTCTGGACCGGCGTCGTGGGCTGCTGGAAGCGCTCCCCGGGGAACATCACCGCCACCGCCATCCTCATGCTCGTCACATGTGAGTTTTCATTCCTTCCGGTCATGTTGATGAGGTCAATGACGCGGTAGAAGCAGCTGAGGAACATAGGACACAGCAGAATCCATTTAGTTATAGGTAATAACCGTCCGTGGTTGAAGGTCCAGGCAAACCAAAGTCAAGTTTTGAATTTAGAATCAAGCGCTGTCAAGAGTTCAGGATTTATCTCCGTTCTTCTTCTCGACAAACTATAGCGCCCCTAGACAAAATGTAAACTTCTCAGATGCAAGGGTCTTTCGCACCGCGGCCAAATTGGTTCGATACTCTGACCTCATTTGTAGTTGGGAAATTTAGCCATAATCGGCACGGGAATCCCAAGTATTATTGGTTCCATACGCTATAATGGGCATTCCGTGGGTAATGTTCCTTTAGTCACCGCGAATGACTTCCACATTCAAGAGTTTGGATGATCCAATTATAAGCTGGGCATCACATGACAGTATCTCTCTCTTATTTTTGTTGTTTATTCTTCGTTTTCCAGGTCTGCTTTCTGCGGGTGCAATGGCGCTCTGGCACGGAGTAGAGTTCTACGAGAAAGAAAAGGTCGTCGGCGAGGAGTTCTACCAGCAGTGGCCCAATGTAAGCACCAAACCGATACTACGCCACATTAATCATAGCATATAATAACCATAAACATCTACCACCCATCCATCATTTGCAACACCACCGCCCAGGGCAAACCTTTGCGTGATGAGCTTAAGTGTTCGCCTTGTGTTGGACCGCTATTTATCTGTAAGTAATTAATTCCTGTATGTAGTATATAAGCAACAGGGTCTTTTTTACGGCCTTGGTTATTTTGATATTAATTCGGCATTGTGAGAAGTCAATACATTAAAATACAATTATTTTTATGGACATTAAAAGAGAAAAGCCACCACTTAGAGTAGTTGCAAATGTTGCAATCAAACATTACGTTCATAAATACTGTCTATTGATATTTATTTTGTGTCTCAAATACATAAATACCTAGGAGTTTTAAACCTAATTTAAAATGAAAATAATAATATGGTATCTCAAGTCACTAGTCATCATCATCACCCTATTTAAGGTATCTGTAAATTTAATATTTTACCCTTTCACGGAATTCTCTGTGACGAATGGCAACAGGTGCTAAAAGACAACTCGTCGATATGGTACGACTGGTCGTACATCCTGGCGTGGCTGGCTGTGGGCGTCTCCTTCGGGAGCTCCGTCCTCTTCGTCTCGGCCGCCGTCTGCCTCGGCAAGGAGAAGCGGCGCGAGCAGCAGAATAACGTGCAATACATTATGCCAGGTCAGCCGCCATCTTGTTGACCACAGGCGACCGCCATTTTGCGGCGCCATTAGTCATAACGCTTGGCGGTTACGGCAACTTTTCCCCTCCAGAATAATACCTAGTTTTAAGTTCAGGTGTAAGTATTTTAAACTAACAAAATGCTTTTTCTCTCTTTTCATGTTTCTATGAAACTTGCTGCGGACGGCGGATATGCGACCGAATTAACGCATTGTAAAACGCGCTATTTCTTAATATCTGGTTTACGCCAAACGCAATACTAACACGCTTCCGAAATTATAACTGGTGTTGTACATATTCAACTGTAATCTACTAAAACTACAAACAAAATTACCTAAAAAATATTCGACACGAAAAAACAAAAAAACAACTACAATACAAAATTCCATCAACGCAACACAACACATGACCGCAAAAATCCGGTATAAACCAGATATTGCGAGATAACGCCCGCGTGTGGTACGACTGGTCGTACATGGTGGCGTGGTGCGGCGTGGGACTCTCGCTGTTGTCCGCCATCTTGTTCTCCTCGGCCGCCATCTGCCTGCGCGGCGAGCGCGAGAGGGAAGAAGCTCTCAATATGCAGTATCTCATGCCTGGTAAACTTTTTTTAAAACAATAAAGCAGCGAACTTGGACTCGGGAAAGAGCGGGCTGCGGGACGACTACGAGTTTATATGCAGCCTGTCCCATAAAAAGCAGGCGCGGTCTGTGTTACAGGCTGCTTAGTAAACTCGGATTATGTTCCGCAACCCGCGCTTTTCCGCGTCTATGGGTTCGCTTCTAGCCTACTTGGGTTAGATACTTGATTGCTCACCAGCCAACTTCCTGGTAAAATCTCCACCATTTTGAATCCATTAGTGGCCAGTGATCTCAACAGCTGCTATACTGCCGGGTTGCCTCCGTACAAATCAAGACGCGTCTCGACTCTCGACAATAGACCAGCCAGTTACCAGATCCTTCATAGTTTAATTAAAGCTTTGTATATGCAATGAATTCTTGACCGATCTAGAGTTTACTGGCAATTTACTGTAACTCAGCCTTTGATCTTTATTTGAATGATAAAAGCAAACTGAAATCGATGCAATGAATAAATTTGAAGAAATCTTAGTTTCTAAGTTACGCAATGCTACGCTACGCTCTGGCTTAATATTTTTGGGGAGTATTGTTTTTTACTGTAGGTTCTGTATTATTCTGTGATGTTGTCTTTTTCTACATAAAGGACTCTTCCGTAGTTTCCGTACCTATATCTTTTGTAAATATTCGTCTTTTCTTATTTATTATGGGTGCTTCTAGCATGCATTTGGGTGGGTAACTGAAAACCTAAAAACACTATTTAATTTAGCTTAATGAAAACATCTAAGGAGACTAGTTTACTTAACGTACTCTATTCCATTAGACGACAATGCTATTGTTCTTGTTCTCGTCGTCATACCAGCTGAACGACGTCAATTTCTGGTCAAAAATCTCCCCTAAGGTTTCCTTGACGATCAGTCCTGCATTGCTTGAATTACCGACTTATTATCATCCAAGCCAGTGACACCAGGTTTTGTGAGGTAGGTTAGCCTCAAAACCCACACGAAGTAAATAGGCGAGAATTCAAGCCTAGATTTATCTTATCATCACTATACTTTACTGTTTTGGAAAATTAATTATCGACTGCTGATTTATTCGTTACATTTAATTAATTATACTGATCCTTATTTATTTTTTTATATAAATAATGTTGATTCATCGTTTTTATTGTTATTTAAATGAATTCAATTGTAGTGTGTATGGAAAATGTTAAAAGCCTTGGAATTTCTCTGTAATTTTTAACATTTATTCTTTATTCCAATAAATAAATAAATAAATAAAATATATGACTACTGACTGACACGGTTTTTTCCCTCTACAGTGTACCCGCAAAAGCAGCAGTACGCATACGCCGGGTACCCGCCTCCGCAGGCCTACCCAGGCCCCTACTACCACGGCTCCCAGTACGGGCCCTACAACTACTGAGCATGCGACCAGATGAGGGACCTCGTGGCGGCACACTTCACCAACGCCCCCGCCCCGCAAGCCCCCGCGCGCAACCCCACCCCCTCCCTCGACCTCCCCTCCACCTCCTCTCTAGAAACGTACAACTCCCACCGCAAGATCGCAAGACGACCCAAACTTGGCGACAGGAAAGTCTACCGGCCGGTGCGAAGACATACCCTATCGCGTATCGATGAGATGCCTCAGCAAACGTTGCGGCCGAGATCGAAGAGTCTGCAGCATTCAACGGATTTCTCATCAACGCGCCCGATTTTAAGGTCGCGGTCTAATATCTCAGCTGATACGAGTCGCAGCGTTCCGATGTGTAACCAGAGTCAAGATATAGAGAACCAGGTTGAAAGCAGCAGTCCTCAATACGCCGAGCCTAAAGGGTACGATTCGACGTCATCATACGAAAGGCACGAAGACAGGCCAGTGTCAATGACTGATCTACCGATAATGGTCCCTTATGACCCGGTTACAGGGACGTATATCCCTTACCCGGAATATTCGTATTACCACGACGAAAGCTGCCGGCTCAACCAATTTAGGTGGAAGTACAATAAGAAGAGAAAGGTCTCGTCGAAGAGCAATCTCTATTTAGCGTTCATGTATTAATAGCGCGGGTGCATTGCAAATAAATACGATTCCTGTAAAAAAATCTAGATCATTTGATGGGATCAATGCCATTGGAAAAGTAAATCGATAATTTCAGTTTATTTTAACGTTCAAGGGCTGGATTTTTTTGCTAGGAGTCAACGTTGAAAAAAATTGTGAAACAATGGTTACGAGTTTCGAACGATTGCCGTTGCAGTGTATGACGCCACAACCCACAATTTTGTACCAGAAACTTGCTATTTTCCAAAATCCGTATCACACACGGTCTTTTATTTAATGGGTGGCCCGAATCTGGTTGATTAGTGATAATAAAATCTGTAACTACTGGCACTTTTATTTAGCTGGAGCGGCGGCCATCTTGGCTGCGTCACTCCAGGACCTAAGCACGGCTGTATAGTTGAAACTCCGACACCACTGTCTCTTGAAACTTGGAACTTTGTGTTTCATTTCGAACAAATCGTTACGAATTTTAGTTGATAATTTTAACAAGGTGTACTTATCGATAAGTAATTTGTAATTAGGAGTAAGTTGTCCAAGACTCCGCCATAAGAGTATCGCAATCAAACAAAAATATTTTAGTGTTTGTAAGATCTATCTATCATACATATCCGTATAGTATCGATCTACGTGATTGATTCGTATTATTAATACTGAAATGTCGTGCCTTTTCTTCAAAGGAAAAATGCTCATTATTATTGAAATTTTAGTATAAATTTAAACAATCGTATTACTTATGGCCTTGTATTTATGAAGTAGAAGATGTAATTCAATATTTAGTATAAATTTACATATTGTGAAAGGCAATGTTTGGTAAATTTGAATGTTTGAAAGAAATAATGATTTTTTTTGTAGTATATATTTTAGTTTCTTTCTTAATGCGTGTACCACTTAGGAATTAATTGGTAGGTAGTGACTGAGGATCCAGGTCCGTCCCTTTACGAGCTGTACCTACTCAAGTACACTATAATTATCTCCAATAATTGATTGTATTTAACGAATATGTCTTACTCGTAGTCAAAGAATTAAGATAATGGATTATAACTAGGTATGTAGTCTGCGGAACTTTTGTAAATTTTAATTTAGGTTTACATTCGGGTACGATAATAAACATTTCTACATTATTTTCCACTTTGAAATGTATTTAAATTTCTTAAATAAAAATTGAAAAATTGATAAAGATTTTTATTTTAAGTGTGTAATTCCTTATTTTTTTAAATAATGACATGATTGCATTGTTAAATGGACTGCAAATTGAATATTTTCCTTAAATTACACCATTAATTAAAGAAGAACAGAAATTCATACACGCAATAAATATAAAATGTTTATTAACAAATCTTTGTACAAAAAATATATTGTAGGTATTTTATATTTTAAATATGGCGATACTGGCGACGTGCACTGGATGGAATGATATTACTTTATCACATGTTTGAGGCGAACCCATATGAATATTTAAGTACTACCTATAAAATAATGGTCGGTAAATATTCTATTAACCTTATTTTAATAGCCGAAAAGTAAATCAAGAAACACACACAACACACAACCTATGCACAAAACACAAAAAGAAATATTTGCTTTGACTCACTTTAGAAGAAAAAAAATCGTGTAAAATTAAAAGTTTCCTATTTTTATTTAGGAAAAATTGGCCAGTCTGGCTCAGTAATCAAATTAAAATATTTGATGCAATATATTGTCTGAGCCCAGTTCTAGCATAGGTTCTAGGCACGGATGTACCTTTTGGTAAAAAATAAAACTTTAATTTCGGTAGGTTGACAATAGTCACATAACGACTATTCCTTGTTTCACATTAAAAAATCGGGTCGTTAGAGACCTCAGAACTGAGTAACTTTTCCAAAGCTGAAACTGAGACTGATATTACTTAATACAAAAAAGAGAATCATTCTTTTGATTAATTTTTACTGTACATACAGTAGCTCGACACTTTGATCTTGAAGGCGCCGTTGTTCTCTAGCAATAGAGGTAAATTTCGTAATGCGAATATCCAGCCGTATCTGGCTACTGCACAGAAATATTTTTTTATACAGCAAATGGTCCTTGCGTTCTTTGTGTCATAATCCGAATTAACCCATCCAATCATTTCATTCTGGAATCAACACGCTCAAAATATTGTATGCAAAAGATATCGAGTGTTATAACAGTGAATACGAAATCATTTTTTGCGAACTCAAATAGCCGTGTCTATCATAGCTCCTGGATGGGACAGTGCCTTCTTCCTATCTTGCACAGCGGTGACCAGTTTCCTATACGGGCCTAAGGGGAGCCCTAAAGTCTTCATGTCGCTTTCAGTCAGCAGCATGAGAGCGTCTAGGTCTATCTGCTCATCTTTGAACTTCTGGATGTACTGTGACAGGCCCCAAGCTGTTAGGAAACGCTCCAAAGACGCGTAACCTGACTCATCAGCTTCTGCTTCTTCGTCAGATGTCACTGTTGAGCTCTCTGGAATGAATTAGAAAAAAAATCATAGAATATTAAGTCCAGTTTCCAGTGTTCTTCTCCACAGCAGCGCACACATTGCGCGAACCTGCCAGTTATGTTCGAACTGATATCATCGCCTCTTTTAGATTGTTTAATTTCTTTTTTATCGCTTAGACTTGTACACTCGGTTGAGACGAGAACCGGTCTTGGTTTGAGCAAAGCTTTTTAACTTCTGAAAATGTCGTCATTAAGTGTTCTAAGGGAGCCGATAATGAATAAAATAATTTTGATTATTCTGTATTCTGAAAGGGGGTGTTGTTATGCTTGCTTGCTTATCGTGTGGGTTTCAAGGTTAACCTACCTCACAAACCCTCCTGGTCCAGGGGGTGGGAGACGAAGGATAAAATAATAACAGTGTTCACCTATGAAGCCAACGATTGGGATTTACAAACTGCCTACCAAGCGTGGGTAATTGGTTTCTGTATTAAGACAACACCTCCCGATCAAGGAAGAAGTCTTTGTCCAGTAGTTCTTTAACTAATATAGGCTACCTTAATAGTAGATTAAATAAATATAGTAGTTATAGAGTTCACGACAAGGATCAACAAGATTCTATAGGAACTCCACTGGCTCACAAAATAATTAAAATATCTAGACAACGTATGTAATACTTACAAACGTCACAATTCCTCATACCGAAATGAAATATTCCCTCCGAGCTATTGGCCCACCCGCTTAGTCCACCTATCGCCCGTCCAATATACCCTACCCTCCTGCCTCCCGCGTTATACCCTTGTTAGTTCCTATAACCCGGGCGGTGATGCTTGTACGCTGCTAACAACGAATCGAAATTGGTGGCAAGGACGGGAAAAAAGATGAAAGCTCATATTTAGGTTTTCTGTCGCGTAACACAGGTGTCTTTTCGAATCTTGTTTTGCTTTTCGACGAGAACCTATTCACCCTAATTGACGGTAGGCTCGAACCCCTCGGTGGGGGGGGGAAGGTTATACGGGAATATGTTACTAATTTCTAACCTCCTTGTTTGATGGTATATGAGTGACGAGTGTCAGTGATTCCGGCACTTACCAGAATGCGGTGTGTTCCACTCGGCGGGTTGGTAGGCGTGCCTGGCGAGCGAGCCCGCTGAGCCGATTGACAAGTCCTCGCCCGCGGCGCCGCCGCCCGCCGGCGCCAGCGCACCCAGCGTCGCCGTGATCGACCGCCTAAACAATATTACCAACACTTTCTTCATCGGACTAAGACTTGGAAAAAAATAAGTTATATGGTCGGTCGGACAGTTGTAAACAGTTTCTTGTGATGAATTGTTTCAAAAGGTCGCTATCACTGTTAGTAATCTTGTTGGTTATTTACTATTTATTCTTAAACAATCACGTCATTGGAAGCTAAGCTAAAAACCCTTAAATATGGACTATTTTAATAAATAATTATAAGTTTACTCTCGTATTTTACATAGAGTAAAAAAAAAAATTTGGGAGGCACATTTATTTTTATTTACACTCTTAGGAGTCAAAGAGAAAAATAAGTCATATTATTATATTGTCAAGATGACAATACTAATTGAAGATGTAAAAAAGCAGGTTCTATTACTTATGGCTAGTATCACGTTGAACCCAAATAGCTATAAAAATATCTTTATAGACCTCTCAGAAGTAGGAAAGCCTTGATTGCTAATATATGAACATTCTCCCCTCGTAAAAGCCCGAGTGCAGCTCAATGCAGTTCTTGCCATAGAGCCAGACTGCGACTTGTTTGTTTGCCGATCATTGGTCCAACCTACGTCGGATTTTCTTAAAATATATAAATAAATACATAATAATAAAAAATAAACAATATAAATTAACATTACAAAAAATAATTAAAAAAAAAAATTAAAAATTAAATAAATAAAAAATAAAAATTAATAAATAAAAAAAAAAAAAAAATGACAATTAATATAATAATTAGTAACAATAATAAAATTAATTAATTAACTATTAACATTACAAATTTTATATTGTTTAAATTTTTCTTATTTTGTTATTAAGTTTTTCTTATCTGAAGTAATGAAGAAAATTATATTTTTTTTTACTTTAGGTTTAAGTTTTTTGTTGTAAATATATTAAGTTTATCAGCGCATTGGCTCTGGCTGTAATTGCTGTTCAAACTTATTTAATAAATAATTAAATATGACTGCTCTGGGGTAGAACCTTTTACTACCCCGCAAGTCCGGTGAAACATGATAGAGTTCTAGGTACAGTAGCCATCACATGCAGCTGGATATGTTGACCTTGAGGGCACCCGTATTCCGTAGCGGTAGGGATGAATTTCGTAGTGCGAATATCCAACCGCATGTGCTGGCTTCTGTATTTTCTAGACACAAGCGTAAGTCAATTTAAAAAAGGCCTTGATTGCTACTGTACCTAAAAGCGACACTGCCGAAGCCGGGGCGGTCGAATATGCTAGCCGGTTCTTGCAAAAGTACCTCTTGTCCAATGCCGCTGTCATCACCTGCAGGCGCCGCGAAATCTGGCTGGCTTGCTGATCTAAGGTAAGCAAATAAATAATGTTTATTCGTTCCATACATTTCTTTTTTTTCTTAGTGTAAAAAAATAATAAGAAATGGATTTTCTTCCATTTAGGTAAAATTAATATTCGGATGCAAGTACATACTGTAACGAACTTTACCGCCACTCTTTGGAAAAAAAACAGTTTATTAAGTAAGTTAGAATAACGAAAAAATTGTGTAACTATAAATCTACTCATAGTTTCGTCTACTCAACACTGACCTTTAATTTTTTGCATTCTAGAGAGACAAGTTGATGTTTCAAACAAGAAACAACCATATTGTAAGAAATGATTTGTAACGCATTGTAATAGGGTCTATTGAGAGTTAAACTGACGGAAAACATTAAGAAGCCAAAATTGTGTTCGAAAATCACAAGGAGGATTCGAGACAGACGGCGGGGGACGCGGCAGCGGGCGGAGTGTTTTGTGCGGCGTGTGGTGTATGGTGATGTGATAGTTCAGTGTTTTTCCATAAGTGATATAGATATCTCAACGTGCGGCGAAGGCGTCGTTGATGGGGTAGCTCGTTCGCAGAGGTTCGTTTATTTTATTCCTACAAATTTATCTTTATCGTTAGGAACATTTTTCCTTTAATTTCAGTGCAGTAGAGGGCGGCTATTTCAATCAATTAAATAGGGACTATTAAGGGTTGTGCGCAAATAGATTAGGGAAATATAGGAGGTGATGAATGATCGAGACTATCGTAAAAATAATTCTTTATATTCAAAATTAGGAAATACACTATAAAGTGCAATGTTACACGTTAAAATATGCATGGCACATTATAGCTGTGAATAGGGACTCTATAATAAATTTTATCACATTTTAATATAAATTCATCCATAAACCGATACAACTTACACACTTACAAAATGTCAATCACTTGTTTCTCTACACACGCGACGGGCCCTGGCCTCCGGAGGTAGACCTAGCCAGTGTTTGTGTCTTTATTTTGGGACATTATAAACACTGTTTTAATTATCTTTAGTATTTATTAAATAATTAACAATGTCTGGAAATTACAATCTCTAATGAAAACGAACGCCATCTTATTATTCTTCTGTTGTGTTGCCATATCTCAACATCCTCCCCTTTAGTTAGAGTCACAATCAAAATAATTATCAAAGTCGTCTTCAACATAATCTTTAAATTTTATAGGTTTCCTTACCTGACGACCTTTACTTGTGACTTTAACTACAGTACTCGTAGTATCAAAAAAATGTCTTAAACTAAAATCTGAATCTCCTCTCCACAGTATATTGTCATCTAGACTATTGGACTCAACATGGTCATATTGAGCCTCTTCTGAACTACTTAAACTAGAACTATTTAAATTGCTATCGCAAGTTGTTCTTGGTGGATTATCTCCTAAGTTATTATCCCCTTCCTGTAGATGTTTATTTTCTTCACCAAGAGCAACTTCCGGTACATCATCAAAATAATACTTACATGGGTTATTACTACTTATTTTACTTTCCATACTATCCTCTGTAGGCTTATACATTTTTTTACAATAATTTTCATGTCTTTCATTGATCAGTATTCTATTTCTTCTAAAAACATTTCCATTCTCATCAATTAACAAATAAGACCGAGGCTCTTTACATTTTTCAACTATCTTTCCTTTTATCCAATCAGCATCATGAGTTTTCTTAAAGTAAATTTGTTGTCCAACCTCAAAATCTTTTAAAGACTTGCCAGTTTTATTATAATATTTCTCTATACTTTTTTTCTGATTATAGTACTTTTCTTTCAAATTATTTAATTTTGGCTTCAAACTATATTTTGAAGTTGGTAACAATGAATTTAAGTTTCTAGAAAACAGCAATTGAGCAGGAGATGGCATATATGGTTTGGGTGTGTTTCTATAATTTAATAACCCTAAATATAGATCTGTCCTGTCATCCCTGCATTTTTTCATAATATTTTTAAAAATTTTTACTCCACTTTCGACTTGACCATTTGATTGTGAATGTTTAGGACTTGACATGATGTGATTAAAATTATAAGCATTAGAAAAACCTTTAAACTTTTCTGATGTAAATTGAGTACCACAGTCAGTTACCACAAAAGCCGGAATGCCATGTCTTGCAAAAATAGACTTGCAATTAATAATTACACAGTCACTAGACAAATTATCTAATTTACAAACCTCAATGTACTTTGAGTAATAGTCCATGAATACAAGGTAATCTTTACTCTCCAGTGTGCAAATATCTATACCCACTTTATGCCAAGGAAGCTTCTCAATATCATGATAAATTAATGGTTCTTTTTGCAAATTTGGTTTGTATTTAGCACAAGACTCACACGATTTAACAAATGTTTCTAGGTCTCTATTGATTTCTGGCCAGAAAACACAACTTCTCGCCCTAATTTTACAAGTTTTTAACCCAACATGACCCTGATGAATTTTTTGCAACAAATCCATTCTCAAGGATTCTGGAATAACAATTAAGTTTCCTTTAAAGAGTATTCCTTCTAAAACACCCAGTTCATCCCTAAATGTCCAATAATTTCTTACAGTATTTTGTACATCAATTATGTTTTTTGGCCATCCATTTATCACATAGTTTATGACAGTTACTAAGGTTTTATCAAGCTCTGTAGCATTTTGAATTTTTTGTAAATATACCTTTGATACGGGCAAACTATCTTTTTGCAATTTAACATGGCAAATTATATTTTTAGTTAATACCTTGGAGTTAGAATCTACCTTAGGACAGCTACGGGATAATGTGTCTGCAATAAACATGAATTTTCCTGGTTTATATTTAACATCTAAGTTGTAACCTTGTACAGCTAACATCATTCGTTGCAGTCTAGCAGGTATTTTATACAGAGGCTTTTTGAAAAGAGACTCTAGAGGTTTATGATCAGTCTCTACATGAACTTTACGACCATATGTATATTGATGTAATTTTTGACAACCAAATACAATTGCTAACATTTCTTTTTCTAATTGACAGTAGTTTTGTTCTGCACTTGATAATGACCTAGAACCAAATGCAACAGGTTTACAATTTTGCATAACTACTGCACCCATAGCTGTTGATGAACTATCTACAGAAAGAACTATATCTTGATTAGAGTCAAAGTAAGTAAGACATGGACTACTACACAAAGACTTTTTTAAATTTTCAATTGCCTGTTCTTGGTTGCTATCCCAGGAAAAAATTACATCCTTTTTCATTAAAACACGCAATGGTTCAATTAGTTTTGAATAGTTAGGAATGAAACGAGAAAGATAATTACACATCCCTAAAAATCTTTCCAAGTCCTTTTTACATTTGGGGTGTTCCATACTCATAACCGCCTGCACTTTATTCGGGTCAGGAGACACACCCTTTGCACTGAAAATATGCCCTACAAACAAAAGTTCTGAAACAAAAAACTTACATTTAGATTCGTTAAATTTAATTCCGTTATTTTTAGCAATTTTTAATACCTGATTTAATCTCTCATTTAATTCTTCTGTTGTTTCTGCATAAATACATAGATCATCTATATATGGGATTACTCCTTGTACATTCTCAAACATTTGTGCAATTGTTCTACTAAATTCTTCAGGTGCAGAACTTATTCCAAACGGCAGTCTCCTGAACCGATACCTACCAAAAGGTGTGATGAATGTGCACAAATCCGAGCTTTCTTCATCCTTATTTAACATCCAAAACCCATTGGATGCATCCAGTAAAGCAAATACTTTAGCATTTTCCATTTTATTTTTTATTTCATCTATGGTTGGAAGTTGATATTTAGGTTGTATGATATATTTATTTAATGATCTCGGATCTATGCAAATTCTCAAAGAACCATTTGGTTTTCTGACAGGTACTAAATTATTTACCCATTTTGTGGGCTTAGTGACTTTCTCAATAACTCCAATTTTTTCCATTCTATCCAGTTCTCTACGAAGCTCAGGCAGTAAAGAGAATGGAACACGCCTGGCAGCTTGGACCACTGGAACTGCTTCACTACTTAATTGTATTTTTACTGATCCAGGGATAGAACCCAGACCGCCATCAAACAGCTCACTGAAATCATTTTTTAATTTTTTAATTAGAACATTAACATTATCACTTTTACAAGTTACATTATGGACTTTAACAAGATTAGTATTAGCAGAGACAAAATTATAGGTTAAACAAGTCCTACATCCTAACAGAGTTGGAACTTGACCTTCAATAATTATAAACTTAACATTATACTTCCTTTTGTTTGGGTGAATAATTTCTAACCAACAAGTGCCACGTACAGGCACACACTTCCCATCAAGTTGTATTATTTTTTTGTCACACTGCAGAATTTCTGAGCTATGAAGTTTTAAAAGCTTACAAACCTCCGATCCAATCACATTACAGGCTGCGCCTGTATCCATCTTGATGGGGATTTTCTGATTTTTTATAGTAAATTCCTGGACTATTTCATTTCCAGCATAGCCAACAAAAAAGTCACTGCTGCCCTCTCCAGCTTGGTCAGCTTCCAGGTCTTGGTCCTGGACTACATTTACTTGTCTTTTGACCGTAGAACCTCTTCGACGACACATAGACCTGAAGTGATTGGTTTTCTCGCAATTAAAACATGTTTTTCCATAAGCCGGGCACTTATTTATGCTGTGTGTCTGTCCACAATTCCTGCAGTTTCTTATAAGTCCACTTTTAGATTTATTAACATAATATGCTTCTTGAGTTTCCTCAACAGGTATTTCTTTTTCTTTTAAATATCTCCGTGATGCCTCTACTCCTAGCAGATACTTCATAACATATTCCAAAGTCAATTTACTGTCATCTTCTGCCATTAACCTTGTTTTTAGGTCATTGAATTTATTGTCCAGACCAGATATAATTTTCCCCACAGTTAGGGTTTCACGAAGGTCCTTTAGCTCGCATTCCTTTCCTAAATTAATAACCTTCTGGAAATAGTCCTCCAAGGACATGCCGTTTTGTGTAACAGTAAAAAACTCGTTACGTAAAATTGTAAGGCTCCTCTTAGGCGCAAAGTAGTTCTTGAATTTTTCTATAACCTCTGCTACCGATTGCTCTGGTGTGCAATTAAAAGAATTATAAATTTGGATTCCTTTTTCGCCAATGAAATTCAGCAAAATGTTTGTTTTTCTTTTCTCATCTGTCTGATCGAGACCATTAGCTGAAAGGTAAATGTTATACCTTTGGCTCCATGTTATGAAATTATTGTAAAGGTTACCTGTAAAGCTCATTTCAGGGAGCGGCGGTAGGTAACCTGACACCATGTTTGTGTCTTTATTTTGGGACATTATAAACACTGTTTTAATTATCTTTAGTATTTATTAAATAATTAACAATGTCTGGAAATTACAATCTCTAATGAAAACGAACGCCATCTTATTATTCTTCTGTTGTGTTGCCATATCTCAACAGCCAGTTCCCCTTGCAGCAGGTACAAGCACTAGGGACACACCTCAGTATCTTAGTTTTCTATGCAATGCTGATACTGGTTAAGGGCTGTAGCTGGGTCTTAGAGCAAGGGCCTCCATGTATCCCTGGTATGGCCACCAGAGCATAGGCTCACGGTGTGCGGCGAGTGAGAAGTACCTTCTGCCGTTGAACTTTGTATGGAAAATTATAGACGAGACATAGGTCACCAATCACAGGTGAACTTAGGGCTTAGGGACTCGCGTGTATGAGGTCTGCAGACCGATTTTAGGTGAGATGAATGTATGTTCAGTGTGAGATATGATGATCGGTATAATCGAGGGAAGGTTTGGTTTTAGCTTTTAGACTAGGACGGGGTTAGGTCTGTCAAGGATTCTGTGAGCTTGGCCGGGTTGTAGGGCGGAAGGGAGACCCGGGTTTCTAAATTTTTAGGTAGGATCCTAATTCTAGACTTATATAGTCTTATCCATATACCCTTCCCCGGTTTTCTGAATCTAAATTTATTTCAGCACAGAAACATTTGTTCATAACTTCAAGGTACATTTCTTTATATCTTTTATTATAATTACGTGTATAGCGTTAAAGTTGAGCTCGGAAGAAAGAAGACACAGAAGAAAAGATCGGGATCATCTATCGCCTTGGATAGTTTTGTGAGTTGCATGCTTTATTATCCATTTTCTTACAACTGATTTTATTTTATTTTATTTTGTGTATTTTGTGTGTGTTTTCCTCTCTAAAATTCAAAACGGGTCAAACAGAAATCATTCTAATAACACAACGTAATTGGGTGTAACATTTAGACGATCACATTTAAATTTTGGCCAAGATTATTGTTGAGTACATAGTTCATATTTTAGTTAAATAAATAGATAGGTTAGACGGTTGTTACAATACAAAGTGGTGGTTTAGCAAATATATTACAAGAACGGTTTTATGCAAGAGTTTTTATCCCGGAAACCTTAGAGCAACACGGGCCGGTACTGTAGGTCCGCGTTGCTCTAAGCCAGAAACTAAAGAAAATAAGCAAGACAATCCCATAAACAATTATACTTTATAGGGACAGTTTAGGATATGGAAAAGTCGGGCAATATTTCCGTTCATCAGTCAGATTTAGCTAATAAGCATGTTTAGTTTTGCAAAGCCGTCACTTGAGTACATATTTTGAGTTACACGAAAAATACACGGCGCTGTTTGGCGCTGGAACAAACGGCAGTGCGTTTTCCAGAGAAGTGGGAAATAAAACCGAGCTTCGCGTGTGTTCTCTCCTTATTTGAAAATTGAATCCTACTTGTGTGTTGTCACTTCATTTGTAAATGGAACTCTACCTGGTGAGCGTCTGCTGTTTCCTCTTGTCGCTGCTCTGTTCGGTGAACACATCCGCGACGTTCCCGCGCTGCTGCGGGCCCGCGCCGAACGTGCCCACATACATCACCTCGGAGTCGCGCCGCAGCCCGCTCAGGGAGGTCACTGACCGACGACCCGTCGTCTCCACTTCACCCACCTACAACAACCGATCATTTCGCAAAAAGGGGTACTGAAACTGAAACGTGCGGGTGGTAAGTACAGAAGCCAGCACATGCGGTTGGACATTGGCTCTACGAAATTCCCCTTCTGCTACGGAATACGGGCGCTCTCGAAGTTAACGTGTCCAGCCGCATGTGCTGGCTAATGTACATACGAAAATTCCTACAACGCGGGAATGTCAATTCGAAATGGCCAGGAACCTTATTTCCCATAAAGCGCTGAGTAATTTCCCACAGTGTTTGAATTGTGCAGGAGGAGTGAATGATCATCAAAATCATCATTTCAGCCGAAACACATCCTCTATGAGGATGAATAAAATAATCTTCTCAGTGACAGATCGGCGACCGCACGCTGCCCATATTCAGCGGCTTCTCACAACTCTAACCAGCCTCTGTAACATGCAGTGCTATGACAAAAGTTTGTTGCACATTTAACTGTCAAAAATCCCGCCATATTGAAATATCCTCCAATAAGATAAGAGAATACGCACGACAAAATTATGTCTGTCACCCGTGGACAGGGCATGTTAGAGGGGCAGATAGCCGTGCGTGGCTTATCGACGCATAGGTAGTTTATTTAAAATCACCTTAAAATCGTCGCTAGGTCCGCTCTGCCTCACAGTGCCGTTCTTCAGTTTGCTGGCGAGCGCTTTCTTGTAGACGGCGCCGCGGCCGCGGTGGCCGGAGTTTACGGTTCCTACCAGGGCGCTGTACGTGGGGCGCGGCTGTTCGTCTGCCAAAAGGTTTCCTGGAAAATATGAAGAAACAATTGTAGGTGTCTATGCTGTGTTTTAAGTTTATTATTTTTAAGAAAACTGTAAGGTAACCTGTCGCTAGGGTCTCTAAGAGTGTTAGTACTTAATATCGTTTTTTTTCGTTTAAGTGCTGTATTGTCACCAATCTTTGTCAACAAGTGTGCAGCCGCTTAACTCTCAAATTATCACATTGACATGATCGCAATTTCATCTGGAAGTTGGAACGAGTTAACTGCTGGAAAAGGGTCTGCCCCAAAGATATCCACTGATAAACCGATCCATAATGAACAACGACATTGTTGCACTTTTAAACTCTCACTCAGTCATTTAGCTTCAAAACAAAAGAAACTTGCCTTGACTAGAGGACCTGGTCATCTTCTGCTTCAGAGCCATCAGGACCGTGCTGGGTCGGTGCGGCATGGTTGACACTTCTTCCACATACCCAGCTTCCCACTCTTTGGTCAACTTCTTAAGTTCCTTTTCGGCCAAAACCTCGGCCTTGCTCTGTCGCTTCTGATACTGTTTGTGTGTTTTCTCGTGGTCTTTTTTTGCTTTTTCTTTTAAGGATTTCGCTTTTTTTCTAGAATTAAAGAAGTCTAAAATGTTTATTTAAATTTTCGATTGAGTTTTTTAATTTTAACATTAATGGTAAAGACAGCAAGCTATTCCCCTTTTGGGACTACTTACTACACGCTGATTCAGCGACCCGAAATGGATCTTGGCTTCCGACAACTGATTGATTCCGCCTTTGGGATTACAGATTCTAAAATTTTGCTGCTAATTTACCACAATTACTATTGTTGTAAATGTCTGACTTTCTTTGATTAAAAGTATCTTTTTATACATTTGGATCCAGAAGGTACATATTATTTTCAACATTTACTGACAGTAGGAATGTCATCCATTGAGCACTAGCAGTGACCTTACACGAATTGTACTATTTATCAAAATGTAATTCCACTTACTTATCATTATTCTCCAGTTTAGCGGTGGCTGCGTCTAAGTGCCTTAAGATATCATCTCTATTATTAATAGCGGCCAATTCCTGTGCAGTGTGGCCGTCCACATCCATGGCGTAAGGGTTAGCTCCGAAGTTGATGAGGAATGTGACGCATTCCTTGTGTCCTCTCGCTGCTGCTAGGTGGAGGGCTGTGTTCCCGAAGTAGTCTGCTTTATCAGGCTCCCCACTGTCGATATTACAGTAATTTTTATGAGAAATCATACGAGAAATAAGCTCTCTTATGACAAATTTAGTTATATTAAAAACCTTTTTTTAAATAATTGTGTCTGCTTAGCTACATAAAGGTAGATTTCAATATAATCGGAAGATAGAAGTGATATCAACTTCTTTAAGCATTTTGTGGGTGATGATGAAGATGACCTCGAAACCCATACGATAAGAAAGCAGGCAAACAAGCATACAGATAGATAGATAATTTTTAATTTATGAGGTTTACTAGACTTCTACAAAGGACCGCGGCAGTCTATCTAAGAACTACGCACGAGTAATCATTTAGTTTCGCATGAGTGACTCAATTCTGAGTCACACAAGGTATAAATCACTGTTAAAGGCTGAGAAATGTGGGAGCAGTTGCAGCAAATACATACATTATGTGGTCTAGCTGTAATATCAAAATCTACCTTATTTGTATATTGACTGCATCTTTGAGGGGTCGTGCCTCCGTGGTCGAGAGGTCAAAAGCTCGTCTGACGTTACGGAGGTTCCGGGTTCAAATCCCGGTGGGGATTAGTTGAACAAATATCACTTTGTGAGACTTTCCCCAGTTTGGTTAAGACATTGCAGGCTGAATCATCTGATTGTCCGAAAAGAAAGATGATTCCGTGCTTCGGAAGGCACGTAAAGCAGTTGGTCCCGGCTATATAAGGAAACAGTCGACTCAAAAAAAAACAAATAAAAGACTTTCAGATATAGGACAGCTGAAAAAATTAAATGATGATCAAATCAAAAAACAATAACCGGATTTTTTTTTTAATTAAGGAAATTAATCTTACATCACATGGGTAATTTTAAGTAACAAAATATAAACACTCTTTCAAGGGAAGTGTGTTGAAGTAACTTTACGTAACTTTACGGGCGTGTTGCAATAATTAACGTTTAAGTAAGACTTAATTCCGTGTATGATCATATTTAACAAGTGTTAATTGTTATTGTTAATTGCTCTCGAAGACTTGAGGGCTGTGAATGTAGGTTAATATAAGAATTTGATTAGTGCTGAATTAATTTTGGTCTTGAAATTTAGGCCACAATCTGGTTTAATGTAGAGGTCGGTTATGTGTTATGTTTGGTTGTAAAAAGTGGATTAAGTCATACACGTAAATAAATAAATAAATAATGTGTTTGTTTTGAAGTGCATAATCATGTTAACAGTCTGGTCAGTATTTTTGCTAAAATACGTATTTTCTTGTATTACTCTTTGAACGTACAATAATTGTAGAAACAACTTTTTGGTGACTTCATGAGATTTTTATACTTATGAACTGAGTAAGTAGGTACAGAAGCCAACACACGCGGTTGGACACTTGCAGTACGAAATTCACCCCTACCGCTACGAAATATGGTGCTGCCTACTGTACTTATGTACCTATAATATTGTTAAACTGAAGTCGAGTAAACTATTGATATATTCATACTATTGTCATTGCTATAAACTGCACTGAAAATTACTTTTGAAGTATGTTGTATATTTTTCAAGACACAAAAGAGAGAATACATATTTGAAATTTTGATTGACACAAGTTAGGAAACATCCATACGATGTTCTGGTTTGATGTGACATAAAAACAGCCCACTAATTAATTGAATGGGCGACTTATTAGTCGCGTACATAAGTGACATAAGTAAGTTAAGTGATTTGCGACGACTCGACACAATGCACGAAAGTGACAGTGAACAATGATACCACATTGTTTAACCATGAGAAGATAATCAACCAACTGGTTTAACTTGTTGAAAACTGATATTTTGTTTTTCTTTTCATAAAATTCAAACATAGCTTTATTTTTATAAATATATAGATACTTATCTATCGGAAATTATCGAAACTCGATGTCATCGTGGACAATAATGATAAGTTTATTAGTATTATATTGATATGCGATAGTCTAGCAATAATGATTTTCATACGTAAGACATTTCCAGTTTATAAGATTGCCCATATTTTGATATCCAACGGAGTCACGTCCACAACAAAACGTTCATTCATTTGGGTACTCTAAAATACAACATAAAAAGCTTTTTCTATTTGTAGTTGTTGCTAGATTAATTACCGTGTCAATTTCATTTTTAGCCTACCTTACAAACCCCCAATATTTTTAGGACCAAGTTTATTTTTCATTGACCTACGCTTGTGTCGTAAAAATTCGACCTAACAAGCTTCACCGGACTTGTGGGAAACGGGAAGTTTCTACCCCAAAGAAGTCATAATATCAACGTATCTAGTGGTGGTTGAACAGGTTCAATCAAGGGGAACTTCGCACCTATGCCTAGCGCGTTGATACAGACAGGACTAGGTTACTACAAAGAACATTTGATATCTGTCGAGATTTCACCATCTTTCAGATCAGATAAAACATGAGACCCCTTACTTACCCTCTGCCACAGAGCAGTCTGAGGGCCTCTATGTGTCCTTCAAAGGCAGCCCACAGTGTGGGCGTCATCCCAGACTCGTCCTTGTTGTTGCATTCCTTCCTCGTGGCCTCCCGGAGCACCTCCAGTAAGCCATCTTTGGCAGCCCTGGAAATAAGAGGTAAATCGTAAAGAAATATGTAGAGACAATACTTATAAAGACATTTAAGGTAGAGCCTGCTGCACTATGCGTGTCAGGCAGCTCATGAATGAATACATAGAGCATTCAAACACAAGCCATCACAGAAATGTTTGCCCTAGCCGGAGTTTGAGCCCTATGCTGTGCTTTGAAAAGGCAGACGTACTACCAACTACGCTACGAAGTAATCGAAGGTATGTTTAGATTTTGACCACGGTACATTGTTGTGTAGAGATACTGTTAATTTTCAATTTCTTGTATTTTTCTTTTGTTTAAAACGTGAATGATTATGATCCAATTTCTCTTGCAGGCTATGATTATTTTGAAAGTATTTGGTCATGGATACGTAGTATACAGAACGAATATACGCTGAAATTTTGAATTTGGACCTAAACTACTTAGAAAATATATAATTACAAGATTAAGTAGAGGCCAATGTATTTATAAAAATAAAATTGCATTTATTATTAAAAGAGCGTGTTTTTTCGCTTTTAGCTTTATTTTTATATAAAGAATATAAAATTTTAACTATTAGGAAGAAAGATGACGAAAATTACCAAGAACGATAGCAGAGGTTATTTAGTTCGCACTCTCAACAAGACGTAGGCGCAGATGAACAGCTGATAGTAACTTTAGTGCTGGCGTAAAATAAGGGCTTTATCTTAATTTTACGTCTATTCATGAAACTTTAATATTGTGAAATAAAATATTATGTTCAAGAGATTATGTAAACAGCAAAATTAGATTATTTACGTAACAACTGCAATAAGAATTTATTGGCAAATTTATTCACATACCATAACCATTATCAACCTTTAGGTATAGAGCCGCAATCAAATTAACTTGATATACACAAATGGTACTTGTTTCACATTATCAAGATCATCGATAAGCTATTATTATGAAATTGGCTATTCATATAAATTTTCAAAGATAAGGTTTCAATTTATGTGTAGGTTTAAGTTTGAATGTAATGTGTATGTTTGTTTGTTTGTATAAGGCAGATTATTAAATTATTATAATATTGGTTCACTAATTAATATGCATTATTATTTA
Organism: Teleiodes luculella; assembly: GCA_948473455.1. Classification (NCBI taxonomy): domain Eukaryota; kingdom Metazoa; phylum Arthropoda; class Insecta; order Lepidoptera; family Gelechiidae; genus Teleiodes; species Teleiodes luculella. The sequence goes on from OX419595.1 coordinate 11,236,210, forward strand.
TAGCAGAATGATAATGCGCCCTACAAATATAAATTAATTTGAAATATTTTGAGGCTGTACGACGTATTGTTTTGTAAATTGTAACTCTTCACCTGTTCGTGGTGCAAGTCAATGCTGTTACCAAAATAGATTGAAAGCATAAATGTAAAAAATAACTTAATAGGTACACGGTACGGAGGGTATGTACATAAATGTAACAGGTTAGATACATGAAATTTGATAGTAGAAAACCGCTTTTTATGATGGGATGCTAGTCACAAAACTACTCGAGTGGTCTGGCACGACAGTTGCACTCAAAAGTCTGAATGGATTAAAGGATTGGGTCATAGGATTGGATCCTCACAGTAAAATTCCAGCGTCATTTTAATAATAATATATAAAGTTTACAATCTAAAAAATAAACTACGGAACACGTTACAATAAATAATAAGCCACAAGCTATCGTGACGCTTGATGCTATCATGCAATACAAACACCGATCGCCGATCGAGGGAGAAAGTACTCCATTGTGACTTGTGACAGAAATGCCGTCATGCCCACGCTTCCGCTGTTATGCCGGAGACCAATGCAGCTGTGAGTGAAATAAGATACCTACTATCTATGCTAATGCGAAATACGGACGAACATTTTCGGCCAGTTAATCAGGTTAACGTTTTTAATCGTTGTTTTATCCGACTACGACTTACAAAGCCTATAAAGGGATATGAATTTAGCAGTATAAATTATGTATGTATGCTTTTAGTTTAAGAATTTTATAGTAACCAAGCCAAGTAACTAATCCTGAAAAATGAAAAACCCGGCCCGGATAGCCCAGAAGGTGCGGATTCAAGTCCCTGCCCAAGCTCAATGATCTTAATTTGTAGCTTCGATTATAATTAATGAAAAACCTGCTTCAGGAAGGACTCCTTGTTCTTTTCTAAAATATTGTTTTACTATTTTAGTTATATTTATTTTCCGAAATATGGCGAGGTTTATTATACTATAATCTGACATAACGACTGGGTAAGTAGTAAATTGAGGAATCGCCTGGCTATTTCCTTCCTTGCATTTTACGCAACTTGCCTATATTGAAGTAGTAAAAACAATACAAAGCTGGAATGCGGATTAAAATTCTCACACGCATATTTAGGTCGCTGACACCTACATTATACATTGTATGATTATTGGCGGCTTAACATGAAAGTACACAAACTTGTTTTTACCGTTCTGTTATCCAATTTACCTTCGCACTGTTAGGTCGCGCGTGAATTTTGACTGCAAATAAACCCGGTAATCGTTGGTACTTTCGTTGGGAGAGGGTTTAGTTGGTGTCATTGACATGGGAAGTATTGCACATTGCGCCGGTCACCAAGGAAACCATATGCATGAGCAATCGATAAGCTGATAAGAATGCCCCATAGAACCTTCGCATCTAACCTCCAATAATAAAGGCTATTCTCCCATCAACTGGGGGAGCGGGTCCCTCATTGCCGTGTGCGTAGGACCGTGAAGGTGGTAGAATGGTATGAAATTGGTAGTATTTTGTCAGATGTTTATTATGATGAACCGGTATGTGATCACGTAAAATTGTGTACCTACAGCTACAGACTAGAACAAAGTGATGGAGAATTTATTTCTTCATACGAATTCATCATCAGATTCATTCATCGCAGATGCCGCGTGGTCATTTGGTTTAGGATTTGGACCAACCAAACTTGTCGTGTTAAGAGAAGTACCACATGCTACCACTTGCTACGATGATCCAGACATCTTTTATTTCATTCACATTCGTTTCTCATGCATAACCGTCGGTTTTGAGTATCTACCTCAGTATCTACTCTTGACCAGGCCCTTGCCATACTAAAGTCCATTATGGCAACACCTCCTTTTCAAAGAAGAGACCTTTGTCCTGCTGTGGACTAGGTACTATAGGCTGTTAAAGTAGTAAGTAGTAGTAAAGTAATGTAGCAGAACGGTGCTTAGGCACGCTTAGGTAAACAATAATATTATGTATATTGGCACCTTTGGCATACTCAATGAACTCATAAACTCGTGCTCTGTTTCAGATCTCGGAATTACTATCTGATCTTTCTATAAATAAGAAATTACGGGACTTCCGTTCCAAGTTATGCTGATTTTTACCTCGAACTTTGACTGTTATTATTAAATAATTCATGAACTATTTAGTAGAGGTATAGATAGAATGATATTCTATTCTATGGTATGGGTTTCCAATGTTAGTCACCCTTGGCACGGCGGAAGCTGTCGGTAGGAGACACGGTTGAGGGACTATCCAAATAGTTCAGTGTCCTCGTGTTGCGGTGACGAGGAGTGACGAGCTGACAGGGTAGTTCCGGACGAATATGATTGAGTCAGTTACCTACTTACTTTTTTTTAAATTTACCTGGATGCTTGCGTCGAAAATCAACGTATCAAGTTATGGGCGTAGAAAGGGAAGCCAAATGTGGGTAATACCTAACTACTCCTAGAAACCTGTATACTTAGGTACTTTAAAAAAATTGAGTAGGTATAAAGGGATAAGGAATTCCGTTATCAGAGTTCATATAATACGTCTCCACCGAGGGGCTTGAGCCTACGATTAGGGAATTATTTCTTCAAAAATAGTTTGCCTACCGAAATTATCAGCCAAACTTGCAGCGTCAGAATAGCTTGGCATGGAAAATTAAGCCAAGAACATGCCTCAAATTCCTACCATGGATAAACAATGTTCTTTAGGAATGTACTTCCTTCCAGGTCACTTTAGCAATTTTTATTACTAGTGTGATTAGCCTGTACCAATATTGAAATCTTCTCAGGGATGCTACTACTTTTGGTACATACTTAGATGGATTCCTTGTTGTAGTTTACCGTCTACGATAGATAGGTAGAGCGTAATAACTAATTAACGGAATTAAACATAGAAAATAAGCTAGCTACGCTCACAGACGCGTAACCAACTTTATATCGGTAATTATAATAATCTTATCATCAATTTCCGAGTAGATAATCAAAGTAACTTACTTGTGAAATCTGTCCGTAGTCATAGTGGGAAACAATATTCACGGAAAACTGGAAAATGCCGAATAATGTTCACGGTTTACTCAACTCATTTTGGCCACCTGACTCTTTCATTTGGGCACCGCGAATTTGATAAGCTGAGAAAGTTTGTCCTATAGCACTGTACGATCAAAAACTTTATTCTTCACAACAAGTTGACTCTCTAACCACTTTTTCCCAATAAACTATTTGTTTCACTGTGATGTAAACAAACAATAGAACCGTTAGTTATTGTTACAAAAACACCTGTAATTATTTTTGATTAAATACGCTACGTGGACCACCTGTGCTGGCCTGCTCGCGAATGCGAAAAAAAAAGTTGTACATGGTGCAATGACCGCTGTCGACTCCAGCTCCATCTAGTATTATTTTTATAAACTGCTGTCACTAGTGCCATCTCGTGAAAACTGTTCAAACTCTTTCAGTAACAAGATAGTTAGTCACTTGCCTTTCAGTTTACGACGCCATCTAGTATGGAGTGAAAATTTTAATGTTTAGTACTGCTACTGCATAAAAGATGGCTCACCCTAACTACTATAATAATATTTACGCTACCTCAAAAACCATAGTTTCCTCCTTTACGAATCAACTTTCCATTTGTGTAAAAACATTTTTCTAATGGATAAAATACATTGATAATAATAATTGTAAACTGTCATTATTAGTGGCAAAGAATAATTTTTTTTTTAATATTTTAAAATTATTAAAAATTTTACATAATTTTTTTCGCTGTCTTTGGATTTTAATCCATATCTAAAATTGAAGCCATGAAAATTTATTTTCGTGTTTAAAATAGGTAGTTTTGTTTGATATATTTTCTTCTCTAAACGGGGCCTTGAAAGCCTTTAAAGTTTCCTATTTTAATTATGCACTTTATCTTATCCTCATCTCAAATAATGTAAGAAGAATTATCTAAGATAATCTAACTTTGAGAATGAATTTATTGTTCTTGATTCGAATCCATCTGTCTGAATCACCAATTTTTTTACTTACTAAATTAAAGTGGATAGTCAAGATGTTCTACAAAGCTTTTAACTTCAATAGGTACTATAAATTAGCCTTAGATTATAAAGTTTTTTATTCCTGTGAAATTGGGAAAATTTCCAGTTGCGAAAATGGTTCGTTCAAATAAAATAAAATAGTTTATACATTTATTTGCTTCTTTTTGTATCTTCTTCTTCTATCTATCTATACTATAATAAAACAGAAGAATCAGCGTGTCTGTATATTGATTTGTCTTTCAAAAAACTGTGTAGGTGATAAAGGGAGTGTAGATGAACACAAAAATACAAGTTTAAAAAAAAATCCGTCTCTCTTTCTGTCTGTTTGTACACGCTAATCTCTGGAACTCATAGACGGATTTTAATAAAACTTTACGATAATATAGCATATACATCAGAATAACAGATAGGCTACTTTTTACCGCGGGAAAATACTTCTTTCCAACGGGAAAACCTGTTAACGCGGGCGGCCACGCGTGACGGAAAGCTAGTACACAATAAATTATAAAGGTGTCAATATTTAGTAAACTGTCAGGTATTCGACCTAAACTACGAGTAGCATGCAAATAATTCACTCATCATCATCATCATCTCAGCCGAAAGACGTCCACTGCTGGACAAAGGCCTCAGATAATTCACTCATTTACATAATATTTAATTTATTTGTTATTTAATTATTTGTTTTGTAATATTTGCATGCTATTTCAATTTTAGCTAAACATGTCTGTACTATATTACCCTATAAGACCTTTTAAACCGTGTTTAACGCAAATAAAGACTATTATTATTATTATTTATTATTATTATTAATAATAATAATATGTTGAATATAATAAATAACGTCAGGATTCCAACATTTTTATAATTCCTAAAGACAGAAATTCACTTGTGCTATAAAAACAGCGATCAATATCAAACTTATTTAATTTTGGTTTAAAATCTTGATCTCCCATGATTTCAAATCAGATGGTAGTTAAAAATAAAAGTGAATAAATATTTCAATGCCTTCGGCATATAACATACACTTGCTTTTAAATTTAATCTCTTGATATTTTTTTCCTTTCATAGATTATAAAAATTTACTATCTATCTACATTAAAATATCATATTATTATATTATGAACCTAAGTGGAGGCCTGGAGTCCTAAATCACAGGGAATCCTAGTTTAGGCTCCAGCTTTTGCAAATATTATAATTTCTTGTAACTAGACTATGACTATTGTATACCCGAACTTATGTTTGTAAAAGAAATAAATATATTACTTACTACAAATGCAATCTACAAGTTAATGTCAAAAGATTCAGAGTTAAATTTAGGTTCTGTAAAGATATATTTCATATCACTTTATCTGCTTCCATAAAAACAACCAATAGTTATTTAAGTCGACAATCAATGTTTGCGTTGCGATCCATTAGTGCTTTATCTGGTAATGTATTTTACATGTCGCTCTCGAAGCCGCCAATCTATCGATAAACAATAATAACTATAGATGATTAGCCAGATAGATTGATTGAACCATTGAAAGCAATAATGGCGCGAGATAATGAGAGTGGACATCATCGATCGCTTAAAAACAATGCATAGGTATTAAAGGTTTTCTAATCTTTACAATACAATACAATGCTTTTCGTGTTTGAGATTCTTTGTGTGTGTACTTCACCAGACACTTTATAGGGTCCAACCTTAGTTAAGTTTACCTAACTGTGTAGGTAGTGAAACAAGAATTTTATGATATCTAAGTATTTTCGATTAAGTAATATAAGAAATATTTTTACCACTTGTTTATACAATTCTACATAATAAAAGTATTGCTATTATTGGGATTGCTACTAGCCTAGATATCTACTCCACGTACAAGAGCGCGACTCTTAAACTAAGAGACTGCCTTAGATATAAACATGACAAGTGTTAATCAATTTTGAAAATTATGTTTCATTATAAAAACCTATTATCGCCTTGCAAAGTGCTACGAAAAAGCTACGCCGTAGCACCAACAGACAGACACGCAGTCTGACAAACCTTAATACTTAATCTGCAATCTCAATTTTACTGCCAATTGGAAGATTATTTCCCAATAAAATTATATGAAGAGGAACGTGTGGAATATTGATTGTATTTGACTCGCGGCGGCGGCGGCGCGGCGGCGTTCCCTTCAGAAATCTAATTAGCTAGATATCCCGATAAATCCACACGAACCGCCGAAACAGCCTCGTAATCCCCACACATGATTACTTGCCGCGATATATCTTTTTTTACGTCCGTTTATCGCCGATAATATAATAATCATATCACGCTGACAATAATGGCATGCCAAATAAACTCTACCTACCCCATATTCAAAGTCATCATCCAATTTTATAACGATTTTTATGAATAACACATTAGGAAATGTTCAACTCTATTGTGCGAGGTTTTTGGTAGAGTTTTGCGTTCTTAGGAAAGCAGATACTCTGTTTTGAATCTGTAATGAAAAGGCGATGTTCAAAAACAGAACGTGAACAAATTGGGTGAACTCCGGAGCGCGCGGGAAAGCAATATGTTTTTATTTCTTTTTAATTTCCGGTTCGTTTTAATGGCGTCGAAATCAATATAATGGTGAAGCAGCCAGCGCCATTTTCGCATTTTGTGGTTTTGCTCATTTAACGTCAATGAGATTGCTTAACAGGGGAGTGTAAGCTAATGAGCTGCTCATTTGTTATTGTTTTCACTTGCGTTGTATTGTTAGTTGGTAAGTTGTTATTTAAACTTCCTTAACGAATACCTACAACTTTACAGAAAAATAGACAACTCAAAAATAAAAAATGTCAAATCACTCACACAATTCTCATTTGCTTTTCTCTGGTCCTTAAATTGAAGGTAATTTATCTCAACGTTATTATAATAAAATATTGTTTAAAAACATGAGCTTTCGGTCCGTATTTTACGATTTACTCTACAAATCTCGGTTATACAAGACACTGATGTAAAATAAAAACCCGTGAACACTCATTTTAAATTCCGCGGAGGTGCAGCCGATCCATCGGACGATTGCGCGCGCCCCACGCGGCAGACATCTTGTATTTTTTTAAAATATTTTTACTTTTTTCATACTACAGGGGTTGAAGATTGTTGACACTGTTCAGTTTTCATAATAACACTTGTCTCCTTTTTTCCTTTCTAATTTATTCAGTACTTACTCATACCAATAATAGGAAATTGTGGCCGAGCAAGTTAAAATAGGTTTAAGCGGAATTAAAACCGTTACTGGAATTATTCCTCGTTACTTATCTTATCACCAAATTTCCTAAACAAATATTTGTTTAATTTTATTTATCTGGTCTAGGTAGTAGAATCATATTATATTTTTACATTATCCTTTTCGTTCATAAGTCGAGCCTAAAAAAAAACTCTACTAAGTCTTTTTCCTACCTTAAATAAAAATAAGTGCATTTTTAGTAGCTGAATAAACATAGTGCTCTATCCTCAATGTCTGATGAGCTTATAGAATGTAACTCTTAGAATTGTGATCCCGTTTTTTCTTCAAACTTTCCTACCATTAAAGGTGTTGAATAAGTGGCGTCTTCGTCGCCACGATGCTATTTCTGCTGCTCACCACCAAGTGCCTAGAACGCTACAAACGATCTGATTTGGTTCATTTGGTCTAACTATGTGACATTTAACCTAAATTAAAAACGTATCTAAGTAAACTGCAACAACAAAAAAATTATCGATTTATTTCCGCAATCAAGAATGAATAAAATAGTTCCTTCCTAATCACAATAATCAAACAATTTTCACAAGTCAACTTTTTAAATAGAACAAAAGATGAATTTACTTCAGCAATCCTCAAAGACTCCTGTGATCTAAAATTGAAGCTTTAAATTAAATTTTATGAGAACTTGTTCCAGATTTCTCTACATTTTTCTAAAATCATAAATTAATAGAAAACAATGCAAATTAAATTTAATTTTTTCAAACTTTCTCGCAATTTCGCTTGCTTGTTACGTAAGCTTATATAACCTAATCAGATAGAAAAAACTAGATAACTTTTGACATTGGAAATGTCTTTTCGTTTGCTCTAGTAAAGGCCTCGATTTCACGAAAAAGTGCGTTCCCCTTAGATCTCGGAGATTTGTGAAATATGATAATCAGAAAAGGTTCAAAAGACGCGAGAGCTGTAAGATGAAAAAAATATATATTCGAAAAAATCGAAAACGAAAAAAGTTACGGCCAATCAAGCTTCACCGGACTTGATAAAATCGACTCATCAAGCTTTCTCAGATTTGAATACAATTCTAACTAACCACACCACGCAAATTTGAAGTGGTTGCTCTAACATACGAAATCATCTCACCTGTTTAGACGTCTGCCGATCGGTCACGTGTCTCTCTCCCTCTCAATCAAGCCACTTCCGCTTCCGCTCGCTGCTATAAGTCCATTACCGAAGAGGGTAGATTCATGTTTGCTAAACTCAAGCGAGGCTACTTTTGAGGCAGAGAGTGTACTGTTACTGTTGAACAGTGATGAAGTGCTACTAAATATAGTTGTTGAATATGTATAGGACACTTTGTTTTTACTACTAGCGAAGACATTGATCCTTACGTATAATATTCATATCGCAAAAGTTGTTTATCAGGTAAATAAACAGTAGGACTATTTTCTTTATTATAAAAGGTTGGATAAATCACAGATTTTAACATTGGGGGTTCTAAAATAAGTTGAGAAATGTATTGAAACGATATCATATTACTTTTGTTTAATTTTATATGCATACTAGATACTAGTTTTCCGCCTCACCGCTCTGCCCGCGTTAATTGGTTTTTACCGTGGGACTGAGGAATTTTCCCGCGGTAAAAGGTAGCCTATGTCCTTCCTCAAGGTCTATTAAATTCTATCTTTGTACCAAGTTTCATCAAAATCGGTTTAGTAGTTTCGGAGCCTCCTATTCCTGTCCTCTTTGTAATTTTCAAATCGTTATTATAATTTATACTTGTATAGATTTGTATCATTATCCAGCTATCCATCCTTTCTTAGTGTAGAGAACAACAAATTTTGAACTTTAATTATTTGCTTTTTAACACTTTCCATTCTTTGTATCCATAATGATAACGATTCTAATCAATCATCCTCGTAATGACTTGCCTGCTATTGAATGAGTTAAGTGGCTAATATCTACAAATTGCATCCTACCACTTAAAACTCTTTATAATCAGAATTAGTTAGCAAAAAATACGTTATAGAAAGGTGCTTATACTGGGGTTCAGTAGCCTAAAAATATTTAGATAGATATCATGAGAACTGAGACTCTTTCTTATGATAATAATGATTGATGGTGAAGTTATAGAAACAAATACACAAAAGGTACAAAAATTATTACCATTAACTCAAAATTTTACTTGGTATTATAAATAGAAGTGTTGTTAAAACCATACTAGATCCGTTAATAAATCTTTTGCAAATTGCACCCTGCAAGATCAAATCATGTAGGTATAAAATTTTCATCCTTAAAGATAATAAGTCGAACTGAACTATTTAAATTTACCTAAAATCGAACCTAAGACTCTTTATATCTTTCAGCTAGTTGTCATCACTCGGCTCCAGGCGGCGCTGCTATCGCCGGAAGTGGAGCGGAAATGGGTGCTAATGGCCGCCGCACCGGAAGCGCCGCCATTACGCTAGTCTGCTCAAATAATTACTTTGGCTAGGTGTCGGGTCATGGAAGGCCCGCGTTGCTCTAAGGGTCATCCCGCCTAAATGACTTATGAGAAATCATCTTTCGATAGAGTTTCCAGAAAAAATATATTAAAGAACGACTAAAGTAATGGAATCTAAAATATTTAAAGGATTTTGTAGCTAGCCAACTTCATAAATTCAAAACAAAAAAACTGTTTTCTTTGTACGTGGTACCGCCTGCAAAATCTTCATCGGAATCTATAAAGCACCCGGTCAAACGTAACAAAAAATCAACAACCTCTTATATTACATTTCAACATAAGATCAAAACCAAAGCTATATTTCCGTTTGTTACTTTTCAACTAAAATAATGCTGTCTTCGCGAGAGACATAAATAACTCGCGACATTTTTCATCCGTCGAGTGAGTTGGGCCAGCTTCTCACCAGCTAGGGAAACTCACTGGCCAGAGTTGGCCCAAGTTGGTGTAACTTTGCCGATAAATCCTGGCAGTCCAAGTGAAAAAGACCGAGCAGACCTCGGTAACGAGTTTCAAATTGGAAAATCTACTTAGAGACCGACTCGCGGGAACTTCGCAGCGCAGTTGTTTTTCCAATTTTCTGATGTCTCGTATGTCTTTGTAGATAGGTGTAGTAAGTAAGTAAGTAAGTATACGACTAGATAATAGATGTTTTATCTCGCGAGATAAAATCGTAAGATAAAATAACTGTATATAGAGTTTTAGTTTAAACTGTTTTTTAATGGGGCTCAAAATTGGCCTATGATAATCAAGGATGTGTTATGTAGTACTGTAGTACTTATAACATCCTTGATGATAATTTAGAGCTAGTAGGGAGGGAGGGAGGGAGGCTATTGTTATAATCTTTCAATACGTTTCGAAATAAATGAAGTTTGTAAACAAACGAATAAAACTTTCAAAATACTAATTTGTGTTTGGAATAGATAGACATTATATGTTCGTTTTTTTTTATAAATGTTGCCATCTACGTAAAAAACGTATCACACAACTTTTTGTCGCAAGACATCAATTATAAACGCATAAGACCTTAGATTACACACCTCTCCCTTCATTTCCTACCCCATTATTGCTACAATAGCGATTTCCATCCTAGCCACATTACAAACACAATGTGCTAATGCGAAATACGAGTGGCAAGTAGTTACACAGATTAAAAAATCATCCAGGATAATAAAGTGCTTATCGGCTGTGAGATCTGACGCCAGTGCCTAGCGAATGGAAAAAAGTAAAAAGGCGGGAATTTGATTCATAATGGCATCCAATATGGCGGCCGCAGTGATTGCGATCTGAAAGGGCGATAACACGGGGTGCCGCAGCCTTTGTCTTGCTGATGACGACTGGATAGCACATGTAAAACAAACATCTGCTAGGTAATTTTAATTTTAAATGGTTGGACGGTAAAAACAGGAAAGCCAGAAGATTATTGAAAAGTAACATAAAATCACATTTACAGCCTAGAAAATAATGAATTGCTTTGCATTTTTGAATGTGCAAGAGGGTGAATGGTCAAAGGGTAAACGCGTGAAATCATTGTTTACTAAATTCCGCAATCGGATTGACGGAGGGTTTGTACTGAAACCATAACCGTTTTATTTTGCTGAAGAAAAACAAATAAATTATTGTTTGTCTTTTTCTACGCTACAAATTTATTGCGCTTCATTTTTTGTACGCTGCTGTTTATTTTAATTTTGTATTGGCTTATGCTAAAACAATTGTAAGCTTATTTTATTAACAATTTAACAATAATATGTAACATAATAAGAAGGAATCATACTATTACAATTGATAATATGATGCGCCTATTTTCAGATATTTACATATACCTACCCTTGTTTAAACCTCATTCAATATCTTTGTTAGATTAAATAAGAAAACTATTGAACAGAAATTAAGCTCTAATTCTTGATACAAACGTTTACAAAATATAATCAAAAGTTGACACGGAGCAAACAGTAATCGCTTGCGCCCCTGCTCCGCTCGTATCGGAAGATCAAAATAACATTTGTACCAAATCATTTATCAGCGCTGATTCTTCCCTTTCCCTCACGCCACACAAACATAATTGGGATTTAGGACTAAGGGAGTGACGATGTTGACAAAAGAAAAGCTAATCATAATTAGGGTGTGTTTTAAATAATAAAGTGTTATTTAACATTTTTCACATTGACCTTAAATTCTATTACAATTTGTATTGGAGAAAACTTAATTATGTTTATAGCAAGGATGTTATACGGTACCACAGAAGAAAATAATATTATTTATATTATTATATATATGTATTGCTTTCGTTTCTCGTATCTAAAATATTTTCGGGTATATTTTGAGTTGCATTGGACCACTAACTGCCCCGGATTGATAATATTCATCACAAAAGTTCGCACTTTCTATAAATGAGATTGTCTCAAATACTTACGGCGGCGCTCTAGGATCAACACAAGTCTTGATTAACGTTCTTAAGGTTCGAAACTTCGAAAACTTCTCTTAAATAGCGAACCAAGGAAGACGAAGAGTACAAAATAGTCTTCGTGCTGCTACCAGTAGGAGAATTTAAAAGAAACACGAACTAGAAGGGATTAATTTATGACCTATGTCAAGGTAAAGAAATTGTATTGGATTTGTAGTTTTGAGGCATAGAGGAAGAATTTTTTTTTGCTAATATAGAGACGTAAAATCAAGCGACCTTATCCTGTTAACACCTCAGTGAATTGGTACTGAGATATTTTTGTTTTCACGTCAGTTTCGACCAATAGAAAGTCACCAAAAGGTAGCTGCATGACATTTGGAGCAATCACAACCACGAGACAATGCCTCTCACACCTCTAGTTGACAGTTTTTTTATGCATCTCTTACCTACGTGTCTATAGTGCTCAATACTCTTTGTTTTAAAATGACCAATGTTCTTGCTAAATCAAAACCGCTGCAGATTGCAGTTACATCGCGTCGCTTCTTGTTAACCCCTGGATCACACCCTCATCTCACTTCTAATGTGCTGCCGGGGAATAACCGCCTTGTGGGGAGCTCGTCATTAATACTCGTTGCGACGACACTTCGTGATTAAAATTTAATGTCTGAATTAAATCTTAACGCTTGTTATGAATACAGAAGTGACATTGCCATTGTAGTGTGATAAATTACATAAAAGTATTGATGTACCATAAATAAATAAGTTAGCAACATATTGGCGGCTGGTTCTATAGATAAAAAAACAATAATATGTTGAAATATAAATACTTATAGTCGATACACAGTTAACGTAGTAATCGCTTATTCACATAGCAAAGTAATGCAATACGAAAAACAATATTTGTGCGTGCTCGTAGAATCTGTTGAAAAAAACATGGAAAAAGAAAATTGTTAACAAATTAATGTAGATATTTCTAAACATCATCGACTAAATAATCAGAAAATATAAATCTCAATTAATATTTTGACGAAAATAATACATATCCATACATACATACATATAGCCACGCCTCTTTCCCGGAGAGGTAGGCAGAGACCACTTCTATTTTAGACTTTTAATATTGAATATAATAAAGTATAAGACGTTATAGAAATATATTTAGCTTATAATATGAGTCTAAGTATTAACAAATGTCTTACAAAAAATACCTTTCGAATAAAATACTTACCAATACTTTTCTCATCGGACCTAGGACTGCCCTAAAGTCTTTCTCCTACTTGTTTATTCATAAACAAAAAGGTCCCTGAGCCATAAAACAGTTGCAGCCACTAAGGACCAGCCTGAATCCGCCGATTCCCGCCAAATCTCGTTAAGGCCTTACCACATCTCCGCAGAAGGTCATCGCTTACCGTAACTCAATTGTCGAGATGGCTGTTTGTCGATCTATTTGTTACATAGACGAAAGTATGGGGCAGAACTTACTTTAAATATTTTTATTTCCTTGAGTATTTTCTCATTTCGGGCGAAAAATATTATGAATTCATTAATTGTGTATATTTTTTAATTGCCCACATTGTCGTACTAACACTAGTTTATAAGTTATTTTGTATTACTTACACTTATGGACTTTGTCTGAATTAAATGTTTATTATTATTATTATATTAATAATAATTGCAACAACTAAAGCTACTTCTTATGAATTTCTGTTGTTCATGACTATGTCGTCTCCTAACTTTGTTCTCAGAACTGCTATACCATATAACGAACTTAAATAAAAAAAATACAGGTATCAAATTATTTCGTAATGCCAGGGTTTATATTTCGTTCATTGTCATACTATTATTATAAAGAGGAAAGATTTGTATTTTTGTGTGTGTGTGTATGTTTGTAATGAATAAACTCAAAAACTACTGTGCCGATTTCAAAAATTCTTTCACAGGCTACCATAGGCTACCTTTTACCGCGGGAAAACGCCTCATTCGGGGAAATCCGATAACGCGGGGAAAGCTAGTTATTCATAAAGTACGTATTTCCGCAATAGCTTAAAATATATAAATTCCCGTGTATGTTTTAGCGAAAAGTCGATATAACACTGCAAGATAATATTTTCTCCTTTTTATAGTATTAATAATCCTTTCTCCTTTTTAGGTTACCTTCCTCCGATCTCTTGTATTCGGATTTATTTTTTTGGCGTCGCCGAAATTCGCGCCATATTGCGCGGGCGCGGCACCCCATCTAAATGATAATTCGAGGGTCCTCCTTACAATAAAAATTATTGCGCCCAGTTTATTTTATTACGTTTTGTATTGCGGCCGGCACCTCAGGCTGAGACGGAACGATACGGCTCTTTATAAAAGACAGGGATAGGTTTAAAATACTTTCTTATTCTACATCATTTCAAAACTAGTTTGTATTTCAACATGTTACGAGATACCTACTTAATTCCATCTTGTAATCATATCGCCTATTAATATATATCGCGAAGAAATTCAAAGATTTGTGTGTGGAATTGGCCTATTTGCACCGGGCCAGCGTGGTCGACACTAAGGCCTACTCACCCTGATTCGGGGTAGGCTCGAGTCCTGCTAATATGGGCTGTTACCTGCGTAGCGATCTATTGCCTATCGGCTATCAGCAAATAAACGAATATTTTTACATTTCAGTTAAAGTCGGGTAAGTGCTATACTTATTTAAATATACGTAAATTTTATCTCGTCAATGATATCATATATTATTGAAACGACCGATGTCCGAAACTTTTAATTTTATCTTACTAGTTGAAAACTACGCAACATAATATTAAATTTTTATGGCTCAATTTTTTTTTAATGTCCGAAATACACATTGAAAACACCCAACGTATTGTGAATAATATGTTTTATTAAATTATTATTATATTTACATAAAACTATATTAAAGTAGCTTGCGGTAATATAAATTATTATTTCTTGCTCATTTAGCAAGTAAGTTCAAGTCCAATTTAGGTTTTTTTTTTTTTACCATAGTTTCACACCCTGAAAAATAAAGTATACCTTCTTAGTAGGTACAGAAGCCCGCACATGCAGTTGGACATTCGCACTAGGAAATTCAACCCTACGAATACTCTTAAAATGTCCAGCCGCATGTGCTGGCTTCTGTACAATGATTATTTTTTCTTAATGAGAAATCTACTATTTAATGTTTTAATATGGACAACATTACTAAATTTTTTAACTTTGAATATTTTGAAAAGATGCAGCGCCTATGGAGTTTCTTCCGGCGAGTTCTTTACAAAAGACAGCCAAATTGTGAACTCTCCTCGACGACGTCGAAAAGTGATTTGTAAAATCAAAACTTTTTGACATTTGACTTTTGACTTTTTTTATCATATTTTTTTTGAATAAAAACTTATGCAGTATACAATATTAACACAGTTTCTTACCCAGACTTCGCCCATCCAAGCTAAAGTGGAGTTGTGAAGGCGCGGCCCAAATAGTGGGTTTATTTGATGCATGTACACCACTACCCAACTGCAACATATTCAACTTTATCGAGTTTGCTGGAATATATTTTTCTCGAAATAAAAGCTTGTCTCGTTATTTTAATAAGATCATTCATTTTCTTCTTTTATAAATATAAATTACGTAAAATAATCAATTATATAATTGCTTGCTTATCGTGTGGGAATCAAGGTTAACCTAACCTCACCAATCCTGGTGTCGGAATTATAGAACCGCCTTAGGCTTCCGACATGGCTCCTATAATGACTACATCCGTAGATAGTAGCGCGGACCAACGGCTTTACGTGCCTTCCGAAGCACGGAATCATCTTTTCGGACAATCAGGTGATTCAGCCTGCAATGTCCTAACCAACCTGAGCAGAGTCTCACAAAGTGATATTTGTTCGACGAGTCCCCACCGGGATTCGAAACCGGAACCTCCGTAACGTCATGCAAGTTTTCGACCACTCGACCACGGAGGCTGCATAATTAACTACCTATCTCAATCTAAAAAGTGTCTTTTAGAATTGGACCAACCAATTCTTTTAATAGGTGTCGTACCAGGCGAGTAAAAACCATATCATGGGAATGGACCAGCATTTACCTGTATTATTAAACAACAGCAATTCCCAGTGTCTTGTCTAGCAGGCTATGATTCTCAGCTGAAATAATGATGGATTTTTTCTGGAGAGGGTAGCGAGAAGCCGCCGGTAGCGGGTAGCGAAAGATCGATCGTTATGAAGATCTTTGAGGGAAGCTTAATATGTCCCGAAGTGGAGTCTTTCGGCTGAAACTTTTTCCTTATCATAAAATAACTTACAATAGCCACATACAAAAGGATGTCATCATTATGCAGGCTCGTAGAATCCTGAAATGATATAAATAAATATTCTTAAATCTAATGGCATAACTAGTGATACTAACGATCATAAATTTATCTTTTGATTTCATTCAGACAGAAGATATACTTTTGCACAGATCAGGGACAGTTGACTTGAGCTTGTGATATTAATTTAGACACCAAGCTGCTTAGAAACCATGCACCATAACACGTGGACCTAGTCGTTGTGTACTTAGATTATTGGGTTTTCCCCCAATCTAACTTAATTAAAACTTTGAGCTAATAGTTCTTTCAACAGACATATTGTACCACATATTTTAAAAACTGTACCTATTTTATGACTTGTCTCAAGTAAACGTGCAAACGTTTCCAAATTTATTTGAGCTCATTGTACCTACTCATTTTATAATACATTGCAGTCGTAGAGCGGCAGCAAAAACAACTTTGCAATACAAACATATTTCGATGCTTAGATTACTTTCGTATTTTTTGAAATGGGTGCGCTCTTGGCTGCAAAGTAACGTGGTAATCTGTTTGCTTGCTTACTAGCAGCAAGCGACGAAAATAGTACAAATAAATCCCAATACCTCAAACAAGGACGTTAGAAATTAGTGACCTCAATATTCCATGTATAAAACAGACCTTTTACTTTTCACTAAAAAGAAAACTCCAAAGAAGAAGATAAATCCATAAAATCCGGATACTACTGCTATGGGAAACCAAAATTCATCCACAGGATTCGCCATTTCTGTAATATCATATAATTTATGTTTTTTACGTTCAAAGTAATATTGATTATTTGATGGTATTTTGTAAATATTAAAATGTTGATCAAATGTGTCAGTCAGAGTTGCTGTCAAGCGAAGAATTTGTTTGTGGTGTGTATTTAAACCGACTATGAAAATAAATAGTTCTCCATTAATTTTTTTACATTTTTAGATTTAGCTAAAATAAAAATTATTTATTAATAATTTTGGTGGTTCTTTTTGACAGATGAACGTTATCTTTGAACGACCAATGAACAGCTGTCCTTGGTAATCATCATCAGAGACGTCGCAAATAATTTTTAAAAATTTTACTTCGGATAAATCCATCTGACTTTGAATATTTCTAGCTTTGAAATGCAGGTCACCAAGCTACCTCTAATCCGCCAACATTTTCAACAAGGACAATTTCCAAATAGAATTAATTTTTTTTTATACTTTTATATTCAGGAAACTAGGCCATTTCAGCAGCCTACAAACTACAAACAAATCAACATTCTTTACTTTTTAGAGTCTAATACCACAATAATACATTTCGAAACAGACTGAATATGCATGTTTAATGTTTATTCACGTTCATTATTTTACGTTGCTCTGTAGAACTTTATGCAGGAATATCTAGAGCTCTGCCAAACCCATTTTAATGTACTAAAGCTTTGCCAAAGACTTTCCTGTCAGATATGAGCCGCAAAAAATACGTCTTTGCCTTCATATCCCACACACAGAGACCCGAATACGTTACCAACATTTACATCAACTTGTTTACTACAACATCAAACAAGAGATCGTCTCAATTTGTACCTATCCTATTTAATTTTGGTATCGTAAAGAATCTATAACTGGTTCTCATAGCTGGTCTTCCATTTTCAAAGTACCCGCGGCCGATCGGATCGCGATCTGCGCCGCGATAGCTAGACCATGCGCCCGCGCACATATAATGACTCAATTATCCGCTTAGGGGGGGCGTGGCACGGAACAGTATGTCTTCATTACAAAAGTACGGCGAGGTTAGTATGGAGCATGGTCTGAGAAAACAAGGTCTAACAAGAAGACCACGTGACTGACACAAGCATACGTCATTTCTACGTCATTCATCCTTGTCAAATGCGTGTAATAGACAAGGATGAACAGCGCAAAATGACGTAGGCTTGTGTCAGTCACGTGGTCTTCTTGTTAGACCTTGTTTTCTTGGGCCATGCTATGGAGTGTAATATTGGTAACTAAACTGCGGGTCGGGATGATGATAAGACGATGACTCCTACATATTTTGCGCCTGAATATCACAAAATACATTAAATCCTTAGTTTTCAGTGCCAATGCTCCTAAAGGTCCGTTGATCAGTCTAATCGAGTGAACGAAGGGCTGAAGATAACTGAACAAAATTAACGTACTCGTATGTTTTCTGGACAGTAAATTGGAGTACATCTCATTATAACGTAAGTATATTCTAGACTAGTAATATTCATATAAAAAAAAGTATTTCAAGTATCATGTGATTTTGCGTACTTATTTGTTGTGTGTTTGCAATGAAGTATTTATTTCAGAATATTTTTGAGATAAAAGAAGCCGTCTCCATAAAAGAGTAGTTCAAGGAAGAGCCGCATGCGCCGCGCCGCGACCACATCGTAGGACGCTATCTGGGAACGTCGAATTTATTGGTAATATCGATGCCGTGCCTTGATGGGCACTTACGGCGCACTCAGCCTCAAACCATAGCCTGCTAAACGATATCTACAGATCTCCAACTATCTGACCCGGGGGTCATGAATTGATTCTTAAGTTTCTATTTTATGGACAAGTTTATGGTGAAAATATCGGTTGAGTCTGATCAACTTTGGATTAGTTCCCGATTAGAAGGGAAAGGATAATTTGATGTGATTTTGTTTTAAAGCAATAACATGAAATTTTCGTCTTATTTTGTAGATTTTAAGTTCAACGATTTCACAGTAAGTCGAAAAATTCTTGAGTGACCGATTGGAATAATTGCGTATGGTAATACTCGTAGAAGTGGAACTCAACTTTAAACTATATAAGTGTATAGAAATCTTGAAGATTAAAATATACCTGGGTGAATTTCCCGGGGCCAAAAATTGCATGGCATCGATGAAATCGGTATTAAAAAATATAGTTATAATGTTTAGACATTTTTTTCTGGTTAGATGAAATAGTTATCTATGTGTAGCACTAAATATTTTATTAATAAGATTAATAGATACGTCAAAAAAATTAATTAAACCTCGAATTCTTTCATTGCCATGTTTGTCCACACTTCACCTTGTTGTGTATTATGTCTCATTGATAAAAAACTACCGGTTATTTATATTAAAACTTAGTTTTATTTGATAAGTGAAGAAAAGTTAAAGTATTGCTACGAAATATATTTATTAAAATATTTTAACAACACAACGAATGGTTAATCAAAATTCATTTGTCCCAGAACTACCTTTCATTGCCGAGTCCTCATCATGTTCAAAGATATTGTTTTATCTAACACCTTGCGTCCTGCCATTGGTGTGCTAAACGTTGCGTATGAGTGCCGTCTAAGTGCTCGACGTAGAAGGACGGCCACACGTGCCTGCGTTTTCGTGCCATAAATTTAAGTATCAAATTTTTTTGTTACTGGACATTTTTATCATTCATAACTTCTATTTAAATAAGTTTATCTTCTTGATTAAATATTCAATAGAACGTCATTTATTTTATGTTTATTTGTGAAGTATTTATTACTTTGAGTAATTAATAGATTTTTTGTTATTTTCATTTTTTGCCCTGATTTTCATCTCCATGCTTTCATTGCCATGGTTTCCGTGGCCTGAATTTGCTATGGAAATGAAAAAAAAGACACGGAAATGAAACCGCCAGCCAGATTAAATTCAGTCAGTTCACTGACCAATAAGACTATTGCTTCTATTGAGCAAATTAATTGTAACACCTTGAATAATTTGGAATATGTTCCAAATTGTTTAAATTAATTCAAAAGACAATAGAGAATAACTCTGGCATTCCCACAAGTATCCTAAATATACCAGTATATAATAGTAGTAAAAATATTTTAAATCTGGTACATCAAAATATTCAAGGTGCAATGCATGCAAAAGAATTGGAAGTTGAGTTATTCATGAACTGTAATAACATAGATATATTGTGTATAACAGAACATTGGCTGAAAAAGCATGAGTTCATGTTTAGCTTTAACAACCATCAGGTAGGAAGTTCGTTCAGCAGAACCGATAAGAAATGCGGCGGTTCATTGATACTCATTAGAAATAATTTAAAATTTAAGGAACGAGTAGACATAGTGAGCCTCTCTGTTGAACATACTACCGAGATAGCCTGTATTGAACTCGAGCAACTTATTGTGATGAGCGTGTACAGGCGCCCTAATTCGTCTTTTGAAATATTTGAAAAAGTCATGGATGATGCACTATCAAAAATAAGTGACAAGCGTAAATATATTTTTGTTTGTGGAGATTTTAACGTTGATCTCTTAAAGAACTGTAACTTGTGTCAAAGACTGCTATCTTTATTTTTATGTTATAACTTAAAGAATATTTTTTTGGAGCCTACAAGAATCACTGCCAATTCTAAGACTTGTATTGATAATATATTTTCCAATATTGAACCTTACTTTAAATCAATTATTAATCAATTATCTTCTGATCATTCAGGTCAAATAGGATCTTTTAATATTAAAATTGAAAAAGAACCAATTAAAAATTTCACATGCGTGCCTATAAGTGACACTCGGCTTCAACGATTCAGAAATAATATCATGGATAAATTACCTGAATTATCATATTGTGACAATCCAAATACGTTGTATAATTCACTGACTAATTTAGCTAAAAACGAATATGATATAATATTCCAGCCAAAACAAATCAAAACTAGTAATAAATTATTGTTCAGTGATTGGGCAACAGTGGGAGTTCATAAGAGCAGACAAAGGTTATATGAGCTTTATGAAGAAAGATCATATAACAAAAGTAGTACGTTTGTAGACTATGTTCGTGAATATTCAAAAATGTTTAAGCGCGTGTGTATTGTAGCTAAATCTAATTTTATTAATAATAAGATAAAATCTAGTAAAAATACAATTAAAACCACTTGGCAAATTATACATAACGAAACAGGAAAATCTAAGCCAGCAAGCAACAACTTTAAGCTTAAAATAGACAGCCAAATTTTGAGTTCTGACTTAGAAATTGCAAAAGCTTTTGAAAATTTCTTTACTGATATTCCTGTTTCGACAACCAAGTCTTTGAACTCGTCTCCCACTGAGGCTGAATCCATACTTAAACGTAACGTTGAGGAATCCAAAACTGTTTTTAAATTTAGACATGTCAACAGCGACGAAATTATAAAGGTATTCAAATCCCTGGAAATGAAAAAGACTCCCGACGTTGACGGAATTTCCGTGAAAATAATAAGTTCCATAATAGATTGTATAGCACCTCATCTAAGTTTTATATTTAACCAATGCGTTGATAATGGTGTGTTTCCTGACCTGATGAAACTGAGTAAAGTCATACCCTTATTCAAAGCCGGCAGTACAACAGACCCCACCAATTTTAGACCTATATCTATACTGCCGACACTTAGTAAAATATTTGAAAAACTTATTCTTAATCAGTTGCAGGGTTATTTTTATAGAAATAATTTAATGCACGTAAATCAATTTGGATTTACTCGGGGTCGCTCAACTGCTGACGCAGGCGTTGAGCTCATTACTAAAATTTTTGATGCCTGGGAAGATTCAATGGATGCCATTGGCATTTTTTGTGATTTATCCAAGGCTTTTGACTGTGTCGATCATAGCACTCTGGTCAGGAAACTAAATCATTACGGTGTAAAAAACCGGGCGCTCGATCTTCTTGAATCATATCTTACGAATAGATTCCATTTGGTCGATGTTAATGGGAAAAGATCGCCTGGATCTAAGATAAAAATGGGCGTCCCGCAGGGTTCCATTCTTGGTCCTTTTTTGTTTTTAGTGTATATTAATGATTTGCCATATCTTATAAAAGAAAAACATGGGTTGGTACTGTTTGCCGACGATACTTCTTTAATTTTTAAAGTTAAAAGACAACAATTAGTTTATGACGACGTAAACAATGCTATCCATGATGTAGTTAACTGGTTTACGGTAAATAATTTATTACTCAATGAAAATAAAACAAAATGCCTTAAATTTGTATTACCAAATGTTACTCCAGTAGCAACTGATATAATAATAAAGGGACAGAGAGTGGACCTTGTGGACTCTGCTGTATTTCTTGGAATTACTTTGGATGCCAAACTGCAATGGGATCCTCACATAAATAAATTGTCGAACAAACTGAGTTCAGCGGCGTATGCAGTTAAACGAATTAGAGCTCTTACTGATGTAGATACGGCTAGATTAGTGTATTTTAGTTATTTTCATAGCTTGATGACCTATGGAATTCTTCTATGGGGACATGCTGCAAATGCAAATAATATATTTACGCTGCAGAAACGGGCTGTTCGTGCAATTTATAAATTAAGGTCTAGAGTGTCACTTAGGGAAAAATTTAAGGAAATTAATATTTTAACATTAGTATCGGAGTACATTTACCACAATTTATTACATGTAAAAAAAAATATAACAAAATTTGCAAAGAATAGTGATCGACATGCTCTTAATACTAGAAATAAAGACAAATTGGCATCTCACATTAGTCGATTGCAGAAAATAAAACATTGTTTTAAGGGCGACTGTATACGCTTTTACAATAAGATTCCTACTATTATACAAAACTTACCCTTAGATAAGTTTAAAGTTGTAGTTAAGCAAAAATTGATTAAAAATGCATATTACAAGATATCTGATTATTTAGAAGACGAATCTCCATGGGAATGAGGTTGCTTGAGTTGGCTATTAATATAATTTAATTTATTAAGATATATTGTACCTATAATTTACATATTAAAAAAAAATATAATTTTTAAAAGATGCGACGCTTGTGGAGTTTATTCGGCGAGCTCTTCTCCACAAAAGACCGCACATTTTGCTTTGCTGAACTCGCCACTAAATGTAATTTTATTTGACTTAACTAAGTGTCCAAAAAAGTGTCCAAAAGTTAAAATAAATGATTTCATTTCATTTCATTTCATTTCATTTCATTTCAGATGTTTCATTGCCGTGGCTAAATATTTCATTTCCGTGTCTTACGTTTTCATCGCCATGTTGAGATTAGGCAAAGAAAACATCTGTTGGAGCACAGTTCTTTCATTGCCGTGGACACTTGTTTCATTGCCGTGTAGGCATGTTTCATCGCCGTGGCACGAAATTTTCGATCTTATGTATCTCGTTAGTTTTTTAAGTAATCTGCTAGATATTTAGCAAGAATACATAGATTTTCAAAAGATTTAATAAACGCAGACTATTTTTAACATAAACCCTAAGGTAAAAAAAACCATGGGAATGAAGATTTTATGAGACCTGTTGAAATTTACTCACCTATGTGTCTTCTAAGATGGGTAAGGATTTAGTTGCTAGGAGAAAAGTGAGATGGTTTTTAGATAGCTCTGTTTTAGCTTACTAGCTTTCCGCAGCATATTTTCCTGGTGTTTTCATGCTGCTAAAAGTTCACACAACCTTGTTCTGACGGCACATACGAAAAAAAAAATCCTGTTTAGTGCAGTTGTTCGGATCGGCGTTTTTCATTTGCACCATTATTAACCTATATTGTCTTTCTATTGTAGTAACTACCTACCTTGCCCTATACTGTCTTGTCAGCGAAGATTATACAAAATGAAGTGCACGTAAAAGATTGCAAATCACGGTCGCAACTTGCGAAGGGTGGGGTGACATAATGATACGTTCTGACAGCTGTCAGTCTGCCAGCTCGGGTCAAGCTCTTCAATTTCCGGAGAGTCTGTGCGCGATTTGAATTTCGAATCGGAATGATGACCTTTGAAGAAGATTTGACCTTTATTCGTCGTCCTTTTCTTATTTTATTTCTTACTTAATTGTACATCTTATAATTAGCTATTATACATCACACTAAGTTTGTGAGTGTGTGAGTATGTATGTTTCTTACTTCTTCACGTCTAAACGGCTAAAGCGATTCTAATAAAATTTGGTACAGAGTTAGCTGACACCTTGGATTAACACATAGACTACTTCACTAACGGATTGAGCAGTACACATTATTTTGTATATCTAAGGGTCTTAATGCGATAGCGCGCGGGTTGCGCGGGTTGAGTGAGCAGTGTTTTAATAAGCTCACAGGGAGCTCAAACTAAAATCACCTTTAGCAGTGTTTAAAATTTGGTACACTTTTTTTAAAAATGTTAAATTTTTTATCGGTATCAGCTCTTATATACATTCCTACCGAGAGGCTTATAGCAAACCAAACTGGAACGCATATTAAAAACACATCTTTTACGTGAAGGGGATCGAACCGGATAGAAAACTACGTAACTGTCATATTAACTTCCAAATGTCATATTAAATTCTAATAGGTACTTCAGGAATAGAACCAGTGTAAATAAAATACGACAATAAGTATTTAAAATTCATATGCAATGCAGCATCATACATGAAGCTATAGCACTGTCGTCCGCTAGCCGCTCGGAACATTGCGACTCCCGGAATAAATCACACTTGATTTATTTTTATTCGGTTGGCAGCACTGAGCGCATACATTCCCACCCTGGCAATGCCGTTACAATTCTTTACTCCAAAAATATATTTCTTTTGCCAAATGTAACATTTGCACATCGATTTTTATCCGGGACGTTTTTTTTTTAAATACTGATTTCATACCTCACACGACTATCTGTAATGTGAAAATTTCATCCTGACTTTTTGACTATTTTCACAGAGGTTGAGCTTAGGGTTAGTACTATTATTTTCTTCTGTGGCTTAGGTTAAGGCAAACCCTTAACCTGATCGTATTTGTTTTAGGTTCAAATTTGTAGCTGACTAAACCAGTCACCAGTCTTTGACTTTGACTTTTCTCAAACTTTCTTCGTTTCCAAAATATCGAGAGCCAAAAGCAAAAATTCTGTTTTTTTTTCTTTTTTTCGGCCGGTGATAATTTTATTTTTTATTTCTCGAATAATTATTTTTGCATCTTACAGCTTTAAACGCGTCTTTTGAGCTTTTATTAATATCATTTCTTTACAACTCTCCGAGATAAAAGGGATCGTACTTTTTTGTACTACAGGAGCAAAATTTCTAATATCAAAAGTGTCTTCTGCTGCTTTGACCACAGATTACTACATGACTTAACATTATTGTCCTCAACAGTTCTAGTTCTACCAGACTCAAAAGTTACCTTGTGACTCGTCTCAAGAGTTGTAATACAAGTAATCAAAACTCTACCATTGTATTCGACAAACACAAGTTCTTAACAATCAGAACATAGCGTCGTATTCGTATCATGCATTGTAACCGAGGCGTGGTACGTGGTATAGCAAAGTCAGTTTGTTCCGTTAATTTATTGTTGAGTGAAACATTGTCCGCACACCTACGGGGCGCAAACTATCTCGTTCGTATCATAACTACTTCCTAGACTGTCGTGGTTACGAGGCATGAAATCCTAAATAAGATGTCTTGACTCTTGCTTCGCCTCCGCGATAGATCTGCTCCATGAATACTAGAGTACCTAAATAACAGCTATTATGATATCTGATAGGATTGAAATGTTTAATTTTATATTACAAATATAGATGCAATGGAATATATTATATACTTTATTGAAATGATATACATAAATGAAGAAGGTCTATTTATTATGTTTTACTTTGTCTTTGTCTCAACCCCCTCGGTGGACGGTGATGGGGGACATTATGAGCTAAGAAAATTTTTATTTCATAAACGTAACATAACATAATTTATAAATTTACAAGAAACTCATTTACACGCCTCTATAGTAGGTACATAGATACATACGCTAAAAAAATTTGTTCATCTCACTCGTATCAACATGCACCCATAACGAAATGTTAACCAAGATTTAGAATCGAATGCCTTCTTTCGATTTATATATGCACCTCCAAGGAAATGAAGAATACTATATTCTTACTAGTTATTAAACCTATTACTCGTAATACTAGTTACTTCAAAAATGCATTACCGCGCACCTGATGATTTGTGGCCATTATTATTCTCCATTGTGTCGTGTCCATTGTGCTACTGACAACGCAGCGTCGTCGTGGCGTTATATGTGCTGGGAACACTTTGATCTGTTTACTGCTGGTGTGATATATGGGCGGGCGGGACAGCTGTATTCGCACAACACTATGCCGGTACAGTGGGCAACACAGAATTGCCAGGACAAACCGATACATAATAATAACTTATAGAAGTAATGATATATTCTTTACAGTGTATATGCTTGCTTTGTGAATTGGCTCGTTATTATCAGCTCAGCATGTGATGTGAGTAGCTCGAGTTTTGAATTAATTCTACCAAGTTAGTACATAGCCATAACCTTTGAACTTTCATGCAGGTTTCTTTACTGTAAGAGCATCGATAAATAAGGTGGTGAGTCAGCCAATGAAACTGAACAAAGCTGAACAACTTCTGTTCTGATTTTTTTCGAAATCTAATTTTATTTGCTTTTCATACATATTCATTGATTTCATACATTTGACGTCGAATATCGATTTGTGTAATCTGATTTCAAATAAAATAATTTTTTAATTTTTATTTGACTGGGCCAGCTGGTTAGTTTGCAAAATGCGATTTCAGAAAAAACTTTCATAACAAAAGTCAAGTTAAATTGACTACTCAGTACTAATTGTATGTATTGAATTGCCCAATTTGCGCGGTTAAAAACTTAATTATTGAGAACGTCTTTCGGCTGAAATTATAATAAATAGTTGTTGATAAATATGTTATTTGTTTGATGAATTAATATAATGCTTTTATATTTTAACCTTTAAATTATTGTTTGTCTGAAGCGTTCGCGCTTAGTACACATCGTCGGGTAAAATAATGTATCGTAAAACATACCTATACAAAATAATGTCTTTAAATTATTGCTGTTATTGTTATTTATTATTTTTTATGGTTTTATTTTACTATTTGAAATATTAGTGAATGGAAAATTATTTACAACCCGATAAAGTATTTAGATTAAGAACATAGTATGATACAATTTGTCACAGTTTAACTACCTATACTGCGGTGGTCTCAAACTCCGATAAATATATCGAAAACAGCAATAAATATCTGTAATAAATCCTACAAATAAATCATAAATTGTTTTGCTCTATTTGCACTTATTTATCATATTTATAGCCAATTAAATAAAAAGAACAAATATGTAGGTAACGGTTTAAAAAAATATATGACCTCATCGGTGTTTGTAGAAAATGTTCAACCTCATTTTAATTGCGTCGAAAGCTATATGTATATTCAATAAACATGTTATCAGTAGTAGCGGTTACTTAAAAAAATAACTTTGTTCTTCAATTTATTACTCGGTACGATAACCCTTACTTCACAGTAACACTTTGGTGGTGTAAATTGGTCACTTCAGATTAAGCTCTGTGGCCCATATCATTATAATATAGAGTTATTCAAAAACTCAAAATTCAAAAACCGCTTATTCGAAGTAATATTTTACAAATCACTTTTCGACGTCGACACGTCAATACGTTAATTAACATTGTACACGTAGTGTTACTAATAGGCGGACACAAAATTACAAAAATAAAAGTAGGTAGACTATGTTACCTGTACTTAATTTTGATATAAGAAAAGGGTATTTATTATATGACTGTTAGCGTTAATTTACCAAAATGTTTATTTTCTTCTACTATTTTTATATCCATTCGTTTTTTCCCTATTATACTGATATGTTTTATGTAGATACCTATCCTATTTTTGTACTCAACTTTTAAACTATGAAAAACATCCATATTTAGTTTGGAATAGTGCATTATATTTGCGAAACATTTTGACTAGACGGCTGTGTAGCGCTAGGTTCGAATGAGGTACACTAAACGTTTTCGTAACCTACTACTACATCTTCTTCCTACATTAGTTGACTCTAGAAATTCTTGTTTAGACTGAAGCCTGTCCCTTGTTTAGGATCTATTGCCATATCCCCATGGTTGGCAGGCGGGTTATAGATCGCTATTATTATTGGTTTCTCAGGTAATTGCTGCTGCCAATTCCTTGCAACATTTTCAGGCAGTTATATGCAGGTAGAAAGGGTATTGTCCAATTGTACACTGAAAACATGGACGGTAACCACACGGTAAAATGTAACCTACGCATGTATTAGGACTTAAGCCAGATAGTAAATCTATCTAACATACGTTATTATTAAACTTCAAAACTTCCCTGGCTATAGTTATTTTAAAAATAATTTTTCAAAAGTAGCGTCTCGAGCCTACTTTGCATAGCTTTAGATTCAAAACTTGTGAATTAATATTTGTGCATTCTTTTTTTTATCATCTAAAATATCCTGAAATATGCGCGAAAAATAAATTTAGCCAAAAAGATTCATAAACAAGCAACTTTACGCATGCAAGTAGTGTAATGTTTTCTCACCTTGTAAAAATGAGAGAGAAGAAAATTTGAATACTTGTTGTTGGTGTCCTAGGAGATACATAGGGAATTTCCATGGTCCAAGAGAACAAGGTCTTACAATTAGACCACGTGACTGACACGAGCCTACGTCATTTCTACGTCATTTTGCCTATTCATACTTGTCGAATGCATGTAATATACAAGGATGAACAGCGGAAAATGACGTATGCTTGTGTCAGTCACGTAGTCTAATTGTAAGACCTTGCTTTCTTGGACCATGGGGAATTTCAGAGGATTATCTAATTCCCCTTGTCCAGTATGTCCAGCTGCGTGGCTTTGGCTTCGTTCCACGTGACTCCGGCCGCTTTCAGCTCGCTCTCCTCGGATCGTAGCAGGTCTACCCAGTCTTCTCCTGCCGCTGGTTCTCCACTCGAAGGCAATTTTGGCGGGATACGCAGAGTATGACCTATCCATCTCCACCTTCTAGATTGGAATTTGCCGAAATTTCTGCCATTTCTGTCTTTTTAAGTACCTAAGTATGAACGGAAGAACTCTGGTAAGTTTACTAATGAATTCTTAGTGGAAGGAAGTACAAGAGCGCTTGTTTCAAATATGTCGTGTTACGTAGAAGAGCTCGTTGTCCCTATATTTTTAGATATCTATATGTCAAAGGAGATAAATTATGAGATGTTGACGGTTTTAATAATAAAACACTGATAATAATACAATAAACCAATTTAAAAACACCAATAACAATAGCTGTGACTTTGGAGGATTCTACATTTTTTTGTTGCACTGATTTTCAGCCAGTTTCAAGTATAAGATTCATACTACAGACTATGGAACAAGAATACTCGTATAATGGAGCAGGGTGCAAAAATTAAAACATTATTAAGATGATAAATATTTGTGTATGTCATGCATGCCTTTTAATCTAATTATGCTGGTAAAGTATTTTACTATCGAACTACATTATGAACATATAACCTGTAAAAAAGTATTAAGGTCGAAGAACCAAAACATTTTAATCAGTTATACCGTAGCGCAATCGCAGTCTGTGTATACTCGTATGTACTTGTAACAAGATGGAACAAATTAATACAAGGATATTATCACCGGACCTCTGCCCCTGATTCTGTTCTGACATGGTCAGTGCTCGTAAGATACATGTTTTTTTATCAGTTATATTGCTCGGTGTCTCGCTTAATTATTATTAAAATTATCTACATCGTGTCATTGAATTAATTGTGTACGCGATAGTAAGGTGACTTATTTTGACATTGTCTGACTTTTGTTAAGAAGAAAAAACATCGTTATTGCTCGTCGGTGCTGTAAAAAGCGAGAATGGTGGTGGAATTAAGAATATAAATTTATGCCTATTTGTTTTATCATGACATTTTTAGAAATAAAAAAAATACGTTTAATTTTATAAGACAGAGCGACATGGTGGCTAAAGTTAATTAATGATACTCTATATGAAATATTTTGCGCGATATTCAATCTATTTTATATCCTTTCGAAGGAGATAACTTCACAATACAGCATAGCAAAGTAACTATGATATTATACGAGTGTATAAGTAATAACTAAACGTGCCTAGAGCGGTGCGCCGCCGTAACTTACCAAATTGCCGAAATTCGCTTGCGGAATAGCCCATAAAGATGATTCAGCACCGCATTGGCAATAGTTTCATAGTATTTCTTTCTAGAAATATCCGACGTTTATTTTTTATACGTATATTTTTGGAAATGAAAATCTGGTAACCACATCTTTTCTATTACCTACGGACTGTTCTACTTCTAGAAGTGTATAGGTAAGGAATTCGATATATCTCATGATTGATATCATCACACCGTTTATAATGCAATAGAATTTCTGAAAATCAAATTTTGGCATGGCAATTTTCAGTAATGTTTGTTAGACATTATCAAGTACGAATCAGTATTAAGAGGAATGTACACAGGGACAAATTATGATCACAAACGGCCTACAAAGCACACACATCGATGCATGAATCACTGATGCCACTAGGGACACATAACTTGAGCGTCGGATCCGTCGCCCGAGGCCGCCATGCCTGAAACACATCATCCGCTACAATTCGCAATTACAACTCCCATTCGACATACAATGCGTGATCAAGTAGCACTTAAATTGTTTATGTCATAGTCGCAGCGTAATGGAAGTGAAATTAAGATTGTAAATACTAAACTGTATGTTTGTGAAGTGAACCAGAGACGTCGTCGATTTACGGCTGGCCGAGCGGCGATAGTGCGATACTGCGCGACACAGTGAAAAATAATGGCGGATAAATTGCGTTTATGGGGGGCTATTGTGTTTCTATAGAGTATTTGAGTTATTGGAGCCTTCGAGGGATGTGGTGTCTTTAAAAAACGATTGAAGCAAGCGGGGTCTGTTAGATAAGTACCTTTTCGTCTGGCATGAGATATTTTTTCAATAGAGACAAAGTTGTTTGCTAAAGTGAGTTCCTTTTTTTTATATCTCTGACTTAGTACCCACAAAAAGAAGAAGTAATATTATAATTTTAATTGAAACATAAAAAACTGACCTCTGTTCTTCATTAAATGTGTCATTTCATCAATATATTCGACCGCGGTTGACCCACGTTGCTCTATGCTTCAGAACAATGCCAATTTATTTTATCCAGGATCAGAAGTACCTCAAATTTGTACCCCCAGGAGTACAACTGTTTCAGTAGTACTTAAGATTTTTAGAGAAAATAATAAAAATAATGGTCAGAAAATTTGATAAGTACCTATGTAAAGTCTGAAAGTGTTTATTGAATTAAACAACATGTATACGCACTAGAAAGAACAAATCAAATGTGAGTTTTTATACTCTCCCCGTTTAGGTAAATGCAAAGAGTAAATATCGGCTCAAGACGCATGTCCATAAGGGTCTATCAAAACAGCAGCAGCGTAGAGATAAAAGTATCTATCAGCACAAACGGATGCTGCATCTCATCTCTGCCAGACTGTGAATGTGATAGCACTATGACCCCGAGTCGCACCGAAACATGATATCTGTAGCCAACAGCTCCTTTGACACCAACGATGCGCCCGCGCGCCGCGCTTGGATCTCATTACGCAATACGTCTTCAGTAAACAAAATCCGATGAGAATTTTTTGTTAAAGAAACGTTTAATTCAAATCAAAATATTATACTTTATTGCACAAAATAAAAAACAGAGTACAGTACAAATGAAACACATAGAGAGAAGGCAAATGGCGGCCACACCGCCTTAATCGTTATCGCCTTATGTTCTGTTTTGTTTTAAATTTCTTTTTGTAGTATTTGGTGAAACTATTTTCTACTCTATTCTATTATTTAGGCTCTATGTTAAATGCCACTACTTTGTGTTATTTACAGCACATAATAAACTCATATCTGCGAAGAAATTCGAAGACTATCGTGAGGCAACAATCCCGCATACAGCATTATTACCACGCTGGATTTGTTAAAAATGTATTTAAATAAAATATAGACAAATTATAAAACAAAAAAAATTGAATATTTCTAAGTATTTTAATTTTACAGTGGTGTATAACGCCGACCGACAAAATTAATTGGTCTTTAAAATACAGTCGACGCTATGATTTATACTTTGATCGATACAATATTATTGCTAATTTTAATACACGCGTCGTCGCTCTCATTGAATAGTTATTTCATTGTACTTATTTTGTCCAATTACTTATAAGCAATAGGTATTTGGGTATCTTCGCTGACTTGGACGGAGCTTCTATAACATTTGGCACTATGAATATTATACGTGAAAGTACCTACCTTGCTAAAAGTTTAAACGACATTATAATATAGGCCTTGCCTGGTCCGAGGCTACCTCGAGCCGCTTGTCTGATCTCATTAGTGGGTTATATGACTACTTGTAAAGCTAGTCCGGTAAAGCTTGATTGGTCGTACATTTTCGACACAAGCATAGTTCAATAAAATAAAATAAAGTACTACTTTGGGCCGTCCGCTCTCCCGCAAGTCCGGTGAAGCATTATACGTCGATTGTGCGAAACGAACTTAGGCCATATTCTTAAAAAAAATATATTATTGTGTCTAAAACATGACATTCAATCGTTCAAATTGTTCTCATATAACTAAAATCTAAAAGTACTGGAAACAAAATAGACGCGGAACGCAGAAATAACCTTTATTACCATCAGCTAATTACATCGCTTTTGAAAAGCAACGCGAATGCTTTATTAAATAAAACAACAGGTAAAAAGTGAATGCATAATAAAGTGGCCCGGCTCCGAACATTTCCATTACCGAGCCGAGTGTGAAATAATGAAATAATTACATTCTATCAGCCGCTAACGACGCCCGCGACCAATCAATTTCATTATTCACAAAGAAAATAACATCCAACCAACGAATAAATATTAAGAGAAACTCTTTTAATATTTATTTAAAACCATTCTTTACACACACGGAGATAAAAATATAAATATGTCTCGCGAAAGAAAGAGATGAAACGAACAGTCAAAAATTATTTTGCGATAAATGATGAGTTTAAAATGTGTTTTGTTGAAGAGAGAAAGCTTGATGCGAGTGTTTGCGTGTGTGAAAGGGTGGAAAGATATGAAAGATGTCCGTTTTGAGTTGTATTTGCATGTTATCTTTATAGATCTTGTAGTTAATTGAGAGAGTGCGAATGCGCAGGTTAATTAAGGATTGATTAATGGCCGATGCTACCGGCCATTACTCACGAGATACGATCGGCGTGGGGATACTGACAGTTTTAATTTTAAGATGGTTTAAGAAAATGTCACTGCATATGGTTTACCTTTCCATATTAATAACTAGCCGTCCGCCCGCGGATACGCCCGCGTTGATTTTTTGTCTTTTTCGTGCAGTTTCCCATAGGAATGAAACATTTTCCTGAAGTGAAAACTATCTAAGATGTTGACCAGGCATATAAGGTACCACCAAGTAATATTTTATTCAAATTGGTCCAACAGTTTCAGAGATTAGCTCGTACAAAGAGATAAACAGAGAAACAAAAAAATTGAAAAAAAAAAAAACTAGATGATGTTCTATATCGCTTCTTACATCCCCCTTAATCTGCTTTTAGTCAATTTTTTTTCTATGGACAGATTCTAATAAAATATGAATAGATGATTAAGTTAAAAGTTTAGATTTATAAACAAAATAAAATTAATGTAAAAATTTCAAGAATATTATAACGGATGTTACTACGGTAGTACTACCGTAGTACTTATAACATCCCAAATCGAACTGTAAAAATCGATGCAAAATTTAAAAACATTTTCTTGGTAAATCGGGCCATCACAGACGCACTCAAAATGTCAGATATTTTGCTGAACCAGGAAATGTATTGAACATAACACGTTTTTACAAATTCGTGCTATTTTTTCTGTTCTGTAATATTGAGTTAATGTTATAGATGAAATCATTTGAAAAATAAAGTACTCAGCAATAACAGTTGATACTGAATATATAGCAATAGTCGTCTATCAAAATGTCCTTTCTTTAATAAAATAAACCATCCACTATTATATGATCTACGATCCATTAATCTTCTAGTAATTGAACTATAAAATCGTCTGCAAACATTGTTAGAATGAAATTATTCTCTACAGTCTAACAAATATCTAAATGAACATGGCCAAAAAAGGAACTAACGCCACAGTCTTGCGAAACGTCATTTTTGATAGTCTCGTGTATAGCGAGCAGCGCCCTCATCCACCTTCATACATATCCTTGTCGGACTGTATATCTAGATTCTAGCTGTATCTTAGTGTGGCCTATTTTATATCTGTGACCTATGACCGGTCTTCCGTTCCACTGACATTGTGTTTGTGATCTTACAATCTGCATCCATTCACTAGTTCATTGATTGGGCTTGATAAGCCTGTTACTGATAGATAACAGAGATTGATTGCACTATTTGTTATTAAATCGAGTGCACTATGCAATTAAAATTAATCGATTAGGGAAAACAGATATTGTTATTAATTTACATTAATTGCTGTTTGTTTTACTGTCTTGATGGTTGAGACGAAACGAGTTGGAAGTAAGCCAGACATCTAATCTAGCTCTATGTTATGTTACTATGTAACATAGAGCATAACATATTATTTTTAATCGTCGTTATAAGTAGATTTAAAATGACATCACCTATATAGGTCTCACTTCAGACACAAATTCAGGTATCAAAAGGACTTAATATTCTCAGTAGTATTAGTTCTTTTAGAAACATGACCGGCTGACTTATTTGTCTGTCTGCCATGTTTCTAAAATAACTATAACTGAGTAAATTATAATAATTTTTCCAGTTAATGCTATGATTAGAGTTCTCCTTAGTTAACTTTTGGTTATTGACTTATTTAGAACAGAACTAAACTAACTTAATAAATTATATAGATTATGTACCTAAAGGTCCACGCAAGATCTAAACTAAAGTGAACAGAAAACACTTAGAAGAAAAAATACATTCATATCAATGTTTTATGTAAATCTTGCAAAGTTGAACCTTCCAATATTATGTTCATTTAGTTTTGAACAAGTTCTTTTAAATAAATATACATTTCCCTAATTGCAACAAAAACCTCATACATTGTATATTAACGTTCTTATAGTAATTTCTCAATATTTATTAAGTACAGACAAGGTTATTAAGGTTTAATCATGTCGGAAGATAATTGAGTTATCACAATGTAAAGCATTTACACAGGAAAAGCGAAAAGATAAAATACAAGAGTCTTTTGGTCACGACGTATCATAAAATAACTTTAATAGACAGAAAGACTAGAATCATAGGGCGAAAATGGATTTGTATGACCATTTATTTATTTATTTATTCTATAAATAAATGAATAAATCTGTCCTTCTGTCCATCTACCTCTTTTCTTATACAGGCCGAATTTTTCAACTGATCCTAGTAAAATTTTGTGAGCAGGCTTTTTTGTCTGGATTGCGAAGTCTACATCACATAAAAGCTACATTGACAGGACAATGTAAACAGTTTTAAAAAAAAACCTTGCAATCACATAATATTACACGCATGTTTTGACATTACAGATGAAATGAAAAGGTTGAGATGTGCTTTACAACGTGTTAATCAAAAACGCAAAAATCACTCGGGTGATAAATCAGCTCATGAGAACAACTTTTGCTCTGCAAGTTTCCTAATTTCGAAATTTTATTTTTTTACTTTTCATACAAATTGATCAGCTGGCCAAGTCAACTCTACCAATGTTCTTCGGGGACAGTTGTTCAGTTTTATGAGTGAGTACTACCACTATGTTGCGAATAAACAACCAGTTAAATTTCACTGTGTATGTTCAGTGTATGTAGCAATAGCAAGCAAAGTGTTTATTGCTCAGAGGTGTAGTGTAGCACAGACCTAAAGGGCTTCACACACAGCAGCTACCGAAATATTAATGTTCATTACATTCTTCGTTACATTATAGCTGCTGTGTGTTGTCTCCTGGCGATTTCTATAGAAATATGTAATGAGATGTATCGTGCTATAATGTAAAGATGTACATCATAGCCGCTGTGTGTGAAGCCCTTAAGTCAGGCTGGATCGTTTGCACGCGCATACGACTGCGCGGGAGTCATCAATCATTCCGGAACAGTCGACTCATCAGTCGACGATACTACACATTAAATAATGATATGAAACGAATGTCTTTCTTAAGTACATGTAAGATTTCACTTCAAACTTCATGATCATTCCATGAATCATTTTGTATTTGTAACTTTAACTATAACTATTTAAAGTGAAAATTATCGTAGTAACATTTGAAAAACGGAAGTATTAACCTAGAACCATTTCTGGGGTAATGTACAAAACAAACGCAAACAGCAACACACAACACAACAATAACAAAACAAATAAATAAATGTTCAATTTTTATTAAGTGGTTGATGGATTTTGCCATTGTTACATTATTGAGTCATCATTATCATTATCAATGACAATTATTATTGTCATCATTGTTGTTGTTGTTGTATGTTTTAGACTAGACTATGGTACACGTTATATGTATAATAATATAAAAGCATGAAAAATGCTTGAAGTTTTAACCGTTTCAAGCAGCTCCGCTACTATATTAGTGATCCAACAACTAACTAGGTATAACTACTAGCAGTAGGTACTTCGTTTTTACAATGTACAACGTAACTTCCAGAAATCTGCTTGTCATTAAAATGGAATGCTACAGTCATCGGGACATTGGTCGCGATTCGCTACGGATCGGAATTTAAAATCAATTTGTAGAATTAGAAAACGTATCCTTGTATTATTCTGAGAAGTATTTTGGGATAGACTTTTTCAAGGCAGGGGATATGCCAAGTTATGTGGCTTTGCATATGGAGAAAAAATAAGTAGCTAGCTAGCATTTTAGTAGCTGCATTTTGGGGGTGTGCGAGTAACATGTCAATTTTAGCTTCAGCCTCTCTTATCATTTTCGCTCTTCAACATAACAAATTTTATTGTATAAATAAATGTGAAAGTTTGGTTGCTTATGGTATATTCATGCGTTTTCTCTTTTGGTGCTCATAAAGAATTTTTTTTTATTGTATTTGTTGGACAGGTTTTGATCAATTCAGGAACATTTTCAGTGCGGAGAAAATTTTGGAAACGCAGACTTAGTCGCAAGTAGATAATATTTTTTGATAACTGGTAAATAACTTCTTCCAGTCTCTTAAACGCATCCCGTTTATGGTGTATAGGCGTTAATTCCACCTCACCCCCCGCCGCGCAGGGTCTCCGCGGGGCATCCACTCCTGCGCACCATTAATTACAACTACAATCACACCCGCACCGGGGTGACCCAGGTGAGGTGTGGAGCCGATGACATCACCCCTCGGGGTGTCGGCTAAGTGGCCAATTGTATTATAATGACTATACTTGATTGATTTTTTGAAAGCAGAATTTTTTGGTTGTATGTCCGTAATTAAAATCAGGTGATTTTTAGGTATATTATTTCTCCTTGGACCCCATATTATAATTATTTTTATACAATTTTTTATTTCTATTCACGTAATAAAAGTTTTTGGTACATGATCTAGAAATTGTCTATATTTATCTAAATATCTTACATTTAGTTTTCCAAAAAACCATCTAAATCAAGAACGATTTAATTATACTCGTATTTTTTTATATTACATTCCACTTCACGTCCGAAAATAAAATTGATCATTCACTAGTTACACGCTCCTAATACTTACATCACAGTTATTTGTTACTAAGTATTTATTTATTTGTGATTGTAAAACGCCTAGTCACGAATCTTCCTGCACCTGACCCATCAACTGAGTTCAATAGTACTCTCTTCTATTCACAACAAAGTTCTTCACTGTTTATAACGCTATCTGCATTTCTCTTTATGTCATATAAAATAACAGGGACGGGTATAGAGGGCTGAAGGCTGAAGTTTCTATGAAGAAACGATCGGAATGTGCGCGACGAATCGGGCGCAGCTATCGATCGAATCGATGCGGTAAAAATAGAAATCTATGCTGCAGGTAATAAAGTGAATTGGATAAATTACAAATTCATGAATTAACCTTACCTAACATGATTGTAATCGTAACGAATAAAATATGTATACATTTTTATAATAAATAAGTACATGATGAAGCAAATTGTTGGTTCAGCTCAATTCAAACCTACTGAATGGATTTTATAGGAGCTAGAATAAAGAATGCGTTATACGTAATAATATACACTAACAGACGTTAATTACCGGTGGAAAATTAATATACCTACTATAATCAAAAGTTGGCCTATATGTCTCAATGCGAAAAAAAGTATATTCATGAGTAAATTTGAAAAATAGTATGTGATGAATAAACTACATGTGTAATGTGTTAATTTATTCTTATATTTATGAACTTTCAGGAAATATCAATATTATAACTTTGACGGTAGCATACACAAAAAACAATCCAACGGAAACGATGGCACCGAGTCGAATTGAAACAGCGATCAGCCCAAGAAATTGAATAAGTCGATACGATATCACCAAAGCTGGAATTGAAAGACGATTGTCGAAAAAAAATCGATCGATTTGCTGGATCGCTCGCTTGAATTCCGATACGGTAAATAAAACAGCCTAGTGATGGGACATTGAATTAGACAGGTGAGTGTTATCGAATTTATTTATTAAACACATCAGAAACAAGAGCGCATCAGAAATAATCGAAGATAGCTTATGTCGCCGGAATTTTGTCTCTCTCTCTTTCTTTCTTTCTATAATAGAAAATAATAGAAATAGGAATACTTTATTGAACACAACATAATACAAAAAAACACAACATACGATAACACATGTGTACAAAAGGCGTTATTTTGTTGTAGTATGCTTTTTTTTTTCAAATACCTATACCATCGATCAGTCTATATCGACCGCAGCCATCACCATCAAATTTAGAACAGAGGAGAATGACATTTGGAAACGGTAGCCGTTCCCAGCGGGGGGCGGGGCCCGCCATTTTGTTTTTGTTGGTTCTCCAAGCCTTGTTTATCCAGCAGAGCTGATCC
Source organism: Teleiodes luculella (assembly GCA_948473455.1). NCBI lineage: Eukaryota > Metazoa > Arthropoda > Insecta > Lepidoptera > Gelechiidae > Teleiodes > Teleiodes luculella. The sequence goes on from OX419595.1 coordinate 11,275,488, forward strand.
AGTCGACTGGCTCGGCAATCAATAAAACGAGGACCATGACCGGCGGAATTAAATACTGGACTATTTCCAACTAAACGTCACGCACCGCAGGGGACTGTGGTGTAATTAAAATAGACTGAATGTTTTGCAATTGCTTAAAAAATTTGATTATTAGGCAAACTATTTTTTTACTGAACCATCTTGTGTCGCAAGAGCATCGTTTTAACGGGGACTTCATTTATAGAAAGAAAAAAGAAAACATTTATTTTGTTCACTATTATTATACACGTATACAAAAACGAATATCAGAATAGAAATATACTTTCTTGCACACAAGGACAATAACACACACATAGTATTATAATATACATAATAGCTAATAGGGCACACGTAGGCGGCTTTATTGCTAAAGGTAACAATTTCTACCAATAACCTTATCAACATGTATTTTATTCCATGTTGCATGATAAATGGTCTTAAATGAAACGTCGAATGTCGATTAAATATTTTTTATAGGATCCATACCATCACCACGCCACGACGAAGACATCGCTTTATGTCTCCCGCCTGCACGAAACTACCACTCGGGAAGACGTGCTGGAGTCTGGAGTTCATCAAGGAGAGACGGTGCCTTCAAGGACTCGCCAGGATTCGGTGTGGTGGTGGAGCCCCTGGAGTCGCGCCACCACGTCAACTTCAAGTCGTTCGTGGTGCGGGTCCCGACTGCCCACCTGGGCGTACTTCACCTCGCCGCAGTTCTGGCCGAAGGGGGTCGTGTTTCGTCGCTTCAGGGGAACCTGCCGCGGAAGGACACGATACCCTGGGCTTGTGTATAAGTGTAAAGTGCTGTGTATTTAGTTTTATTGTTTTAGAATAGTATAAAATATGTATGATAGTCTGTAAGGTATTTATGATATGGGCCTCTGTTTACATATTTAACATCTACAGGGTGGCCCATTGATTGACGTCCAAAAGGAAAATTTAGATGCCTTATATTGAGGGGTATCTGAATCAACCCCATGTATGTTCCGCGATTATTGATAGTTTAGGAGATAGGAATATTCAAAGTTTTTTTTCTAAATTTTTACCTTTCCTTGATTTATTTTTTTTATCTCTTGATTGATAACCGTTATGTGTGCTATTTTTTGTGATAATCAATTATTGCCTATGTAAATATTGCCTGAAATAAATGAATTTATTATTATTATTATTATCACTGTGAAAATGTGTTTCCCTGCTAACCCGTCTTTATTCTGCTCTTGTTTTGTGTGAAAATATAAAAAACGGGTCTCAAAGAAGAAGAAAATTTGAAACTAACCTCCGTAGGCTACTAATAATTTTCTTATTATGGAGTAGCCATAATCAGAGAAATTAGTTCAATAAATAAAACTAAACTATTATTTTAAAGGTAACTTTCATGTAAAATTTGGTGTTGCTACAAAAATCTTTAATCAAAAAGCCTCACAAATAAGTAGTTTCAGTAATTAAGATACTATAGCAATTAATTGAGACGAAAAATAATGCAGCCGCTAAAGCAAATATTACTTTACTCATTCCTAATCACACGGAACTGAATGGTAAATATTTTCGAATCATCCCTAATGCTAATTCATAAAAGAACAATCTAATTTTCCCTTGTTGTGCAAACTCCCAGCGAGAGGGGGCTCAAAAATCTAATAGAGAATTATAACAAACACACGCCGCTGGTGGCAATTTCACACTTTATTAATGCAAGTATTAGGGCTAATTCCACCGTACGACACGTGCCGAATTTGCTTTTCCCATAAAACCTCGGCCTCCCCTCACTAACCCGGCAATCCATTCAATTTTCGATCCTATATCATGAACATACAACGTACGCAGAAAAAACACACAAAACAGCAACAAATTTGCTAGCTCTCGCAATTTCGTTGCGCTCTGCAATCTAAAATTCGATATTCAAACGCAGCTTTGAAAAGATGGAAGAGGGCGCAGAATTCTTTGCAGTATCAGTACAGTCATGTAGAATAGTTGCAATGTATGATGTACAGTTGCGCGCGAAAATAGTTGTTGGTTCAAAGTTTGACGCGAGCGATCCGTAGATAAGGCGCGATCCCGCGGCCCATAGATCACAAAGTAATGCGGTCACGCTCTATGGTATTAAGTGTCAGTTATCGTCTCCACGGGGCTTACTGCGCGTATAATACATTTTTATACGTGTACCGAGATCCCCCTGCAATAACATGAAGTGAGGTTTACTCGGATTGAATACGGTATTATAATGAAATGATTCATATTTAAGTGAGTCCTCCCCTAGGCTGTAATTTGACGGTGTCGGAAGCAATGTTTCTTATTAAAGTGCTGTTGTGACTTTCGTTTTCATTGTGTGGAGATTGTTTGATTTGAGTTTTTTACATCGAACTTTCATATTACGATTATTGAGTATTCGGAAATAAAACTTTCGTCTTAGATCTGTATTTGTTGCGTGCCAAAGTTGTTTTTATGTAATGGTCAACGTGAAGCAGAAATTGTTACGGTTGGGATCGTTATGGTAATTTCTGTTTTTTTCTTGATTATTTTAATTAAAAAGAAGTAAATATGTTATAGTTGGCATTTGAAGATGGTGCTCACTTTACCGTATCCAGTTCAATATTTTCTATCAGGACAATATCTTTGTATTTTTCATTTGTACCTGTGTGTTGTGTTTTTATTAGATTTATCGATACTAATATTATAAAGAGGAAAGATTGATTGTTTGTATGTGTGCATTGAATAGGCTTCGAAACTACTGAAGCGATTTAAATGAAAATAGAATAGTAAGAGTAACAATAGGCTTCCTTTACCGTGGGAAAATTTCTCATTTCCACGGGAAAAACTGTGAGCCGCGAGGCGAAAAGCTAGTGTTACATATTCTTACAAAACATACTAAAATTCACATAGGATACAACACGGACGTATCCCACAGTCCCAGCAGGCTAATCCGGCTGAGTCTCCGCCGAAGATAACGCGATAACGTCTGGCAACACTGCTCAGTAATAGCTAAGCACACGCGTAATGCGCCCGTAATAGCCCGGCACGCGCCGCCGCGTGGCCAATGTTTGTCCTCCGGGACTTACCGGGATTAGCACTTTAGGATGCGACTGTACTTGGTGCTCAGATTGAGTGACGATATGTTTGCGGTGTCAAGTTTCAGTGTAAGAATAGACATAGATATAGACATAGACAATTATTCATTTGCCATATAAAGATTATAATTAACATAAACATAAAACAAAACAACAAACAGGAATAAGTAAAAAAGAAAAAGTAAAACAAAAACACAGAAAAAGAACAAAAAGTGTGTGCCACAATGCCAAAAAGGCATTATTACGCACTGCTTTCCACGTGTTTCTATTGCGCGATATTTTTTCATCTTTTCTTCTCAATCTGTTTATCATAAATTTATCTTCAATGAAAAATGTCAACACATTTTCAGACATGTATCATCATTAATATATATGTCTGAAAATACAAATATATAGTGCTGTGTGTGTAGCATCAACAAGTAATTAAAAACTAGGACTTTGCTTCAACAGAAGTTAGTTTATTGCAATGTGTTGCTTTGGCTAGGTTAATAACTAGTAGGATAATAACTCTAACTTAGTAAAGGAGGGACGGGTGCTCTCAGGAATCCAAGTCTTCTAGATTCCTGAAGATAATAACTGTGATGTGCACAGGAAGAGCTATGGAATTTGAATGTGTAAAAATCATAGATTTGATAAATAAGTACTACCTTTAAATACATATAGAAGGGTGCGGAATCTGTGCGCTTTATTACTCTTGTATTCACAGTGGAAGTTTTTATGCTGCTATCTATATCTATAATAATAATAATTAATTCATTTGCTTCAGGCAATAAACCAGTACACAAAACCACTATTACATACTATGTGGCTATACTAACTGTACCAAATGGGCGATCAAAATAAAGTAACTAAACATACAGCCAGAAAGTAATGAGATGCTACACTGAAAAAAATGTACGGCTATAAATAAATAAGTTTTCGCTATTTACAACCGAGTGACTTGGTTCGGAGGGAGCCTGCAAAGTTTGTTGCTAAAATTATTGAAGTTAACTTTGTTAGCGTATGTTAGTAATATAAACCAAAGAAGCTTGTTTAAAAATAGGTATCCTAGGTGGGTTGTTCCTAACCTATTCACTCAGTAAACTTTAACAAACCTATTTAATATAATTAAGCGATTTACTCAGTTAACTATAAACAAGCTTAATAGTATTATACATCATTTTAATGTGTAGCGACAGCCAATCTACTTAGTTACTTCTTCTCAATTCTATTTGGTATACGTAGCCAAGTCACGCGATATTATTAATCGTGTTGTGTGGGTAGCGACAGCCAATCTACTTAGCTACTTCTTAATTCAAAAAGGTACACGTAGCCAAGTAACGCGATACTGTCAATCGTGTTGTTTGGGTAGCGACAGCCAATCTACTTAGTTACTTCTTCTCAATTCTATTTGGTACACGTAGCCAAGTCACGCGATATTATTAATCGTGTTGTGTGGGTAGCGACAGCCAATCTACTTAGCTACTTCTTAATTCAAAAAGGTACACGTAGCCAAGTAACGCGATACTGTCAATCGTGTTGTTTGGGTAGCGACAGCCAATCTACTTAGTTACTTCTTCTCAATTCTATTTGGTACACGTAGCCAAGTCACGCGATATTATTAATCGTGTTGTGTGGGTAGCGACAGCCAATCTACTTAGCTACTTCTTAATTCAAAAAGGTACACGTAGCCAAGTAACGCGATACTGTCTATCGTGTTGTGTAGGTAGCGACAGCCAATCTACTTAGCTATTTCTTCTTAATCCAAAAAGGTACACGTAGCCAAGTAACGCGATACTGTTAATCGTTTTGTTTGGGTAGCGAGAGCCAATCTACTTAGTTACTTCTTCTCAATTTAAAAAGGTACACGTAGCCAAGTAACGCGATACTGTCAATCGTATTATTTGGGTAACTACAAGTACTATGCTTAGCTCCTTTTAGTCAATTTTATTTGTTATAATTAGGTAATCTATTTGGTATTCGGCGGGCTCATTGGGTGCCTACAGCTAAAATACTTATTTGCATACGATTAAATGAGCAACTGTTTAATCGCTTTGGAAAAGTATTCACGATTTAGTGCACATTTTAAAATAATTGTAAACTGAAAGTCTTACTTAGTTAGTATTAAGTTTATTCTAAAACTTGCTTAATTAATTGATTTTTTTTAATATCACACTTTCAGTTCACAATTTCTTATAGAATGTACACTAAATTGTGAATACACTGTTCAAAGCGATTAAACAATGTAGCCCTGACACCGTATGCAAATAAATAATTTAGATATTATTATGGTATGGTCACTTAGTAAGCCCGCTTGAGAATACCAAACAACTTGCCTCATTATACCAATTTAAATTGACTTGGAGCTAAACATAGTAATTGTAATTACCCAAAAAAAATCTCGTTTAACAGTGTCGCGAAACTTGACTACTATACGTGTACCTATTTGAATTGAGAAGAAGTTACAAATAAAGTAGATTGGCTGTGAAATGAGGTACTTCCAAAAAAAAAAACAAAGATTAAGATTATTAACAAAATTTATTTTTCATTTTAAACAAAACAATAATTAGCTCATAATGAGCTATGATAGGGGTTAACCTTATTAATTATTTTTAATTCACATTAATAATGCCTTACCTGTTGGTCAAAGTAGTTTTTCGACAAAGTCATGTTTTTGTCAAAATCTTGTAGGTCAAACAAACGGTATTCATTTAGTTTTCACGAAACGCGATGTTGATGGAAAACTACTTTGACTTACAAAACAAAAACATGACTGTCGAAAAACTACTTTGACCAACGTATATAGAGGGTATTAGTAGCGGCTTAACAAATACTGAGATGACATGCTCAGTCCATGGACCTAATCAACCATCCCAAAGTAACCATTCCCGGAAACGAGTAAAAATATTCATTTAGGTGCAGAAGGTCCAAGTTGCAAAATGTCCAGCGGGTGCAAAATGGACAAGTCGCAAAATGTCCAGATCACAAAAGGTTCAGATCGCATTAGGTCTAGGTTGCAAAAGGTCCAGGGCGCAAAATGTTCAGGTTTCAAAAGGTCCAGCTTGTAAAATGGTAATAATAAGACCTGCATCTAAAGGAAATATAATATCTTATGCTACTTAAACGAAACAAAATTCATGATAACAACAATTGTTTATCAAAATGTCAATAATAATTATCTATCGAGTTAAATCAAATAAAAATTTCTTGACATAGTATTACCTAATTTTTTTTGTAGCAACTTCATAATCAAGCAATAATAAAACAAAATAAAGGTTACTTAGCTTAGCACACCTCAAAAGCTGATTTTATTTGATTCATTAATGTTTGATATTTTATTATGCTGTTACCTATCTAAAATCAAAAGTAAATAATCATAAACAAAAACAAACAATTCTTATAAAAATAATTGAGGTAATACTATTTCAAGAATTTTTTATAGGATTTAACTCGATACATTTTTTTTACATTTAAATAAATAATTGTTGTTATCATCAATTTTGTTTCGTTTTAGTAGCATAAGATATATTTCCTTTAGATGCAGAAGGTCTTACCATTTTACAAGCTGGACCTTTTGCAACCTGAACATTTTGCGCCCTGGACCTTTTGCAACCTAGACCTATTGCGATCTGAACCTTTTGTGACCTGGACATTGACATTTTGCAACCTGGACATTTTGCGACTTGGCCATTTTGCACCCGCTGGACATTTTGCAACTTGGACCTTCTGCACCAAAATGAAGTTTCTTTGGAAAAATTGCTCAAAATCATCGATTGAGTATGTCCTTTTAGTGTTTGTTAAGCCGCCACTTACATCTTGTATAAATCTGACGCATAGCTTATGTACGAATATGCAATGGGCTACTCTATACACATTCATATTGGACTTCGTAGGATTACATATTGTTCACCATTAAATAACATGCACAAAGCATTTGGAATTGGTGACAGCAACGAATTATAAAATACAGTGCCGTTTTCACCTGACATCTTCACATGATATGCAAAGTAATGTTCATCAAAATCAATTGCTTCTAAAATATTTCCACAAAAAAGTAATTGGTCAATATTATAGACATAAATATTTTCGATAACTAGAAACCTATAAAGATATCCATCTTTATCTGAATCATATACAAGAATACATCCTTTGCTGTAACGTATAGAACACATCTTAGCCCAAGTCACTTTAATCAACGGCTTTGAACGATCCAGTACTAACTGACTTTGAATGCAATCAATTTCTGATGCTAACGTCTGCTTTGTAGGTCCTAATTTTAGAATACTGTCAAGTACACCTCGATATAAAACGTCATTAAATTGAAGCTGATGCTTGATAGCCAAAGTTAAGGAGACGTTGACGTGGTTGCTAGATATTTTTGCAGCATTCTTTGAGTGTCTGTGCTTGGCTTCGAACCTCATTGACCATAAAGAATAAATAGGGCCATATTTCAAGAGAGCTGAATGATAATGCACCATGTTGTGAAACTTAGGTTTAAGAGAATCTTTTGTAACTCTTACATAAAGCTCGTTAAATTCAGCCACTAGCACTTGTAATAAATCTGATGTATCTGATGTAATTTTTAAACTGAAAGCAATTTCTATAATTTTTCTTAATTTAATATATAGTATCCATATATCATCATCTTTAGGAACAAAATCTCCAACAATTATCCCTAAGAATCTTAACAGTGTTAGCATCTCTCCGGAAGAAATGCGCAGCGCACCTCTAATAACGTGTTCTTTATTTATTTCACATGGTCTATTGTTGTTATCCGGCCCTAAATTCATCGTCCTGATTTTATCATTTAAAACAGTAATTGAAAACAACTTGGATTTTTGAGTGTATTCTAATAATAAAAAACTTATAACATATTTTGCTACTCCTTCTAATATATCGTGCATCACGTCGACCCCAACCTGCTGAAATATATCAAAATATTTGATGTCTAAAAATGTGCATCTTTCTTTAATGCCAGTTAACGTTGGATTGTTCAAAAGCAAGTCTCTATTATACATATCTACATTTCTAAGTAGAGATGTATCCTCATAACACTGTTCTTTTAATATACTTTTGGGCACTTTACAAGTCCGACAGGAAAAATTAGCGGAAAAACTTTCTACAAATCCCATTAGTGAATGTAAGCCTAAATTGTCACCCAAAATAACTCCAAGTTCAAAATATAATTTACCCTTAAAGGTTGGAGTGTCAAAGTCTATCCCGTTTTCACTCAAATAATTAAATTCATTTATAAGAGACCTAAACAAAACTTGATTTCCAAATGTGATCCTGTCTGATGAATGAAATAGTAATGTAAGGAAAATATTTGTTAAGGCTGAAGAGCGGTAAGGTGGTAAACATGGAATTGAAACGTAAACTGCTCCTAATTTGTGAATACCAGCATGACTGCCTAAGACGTTCCCTGTTTCGTAATCATCAAAGTACATAAACAAAGGAATCACATTTTTGTCAGGATATTGACTCATTCTGTTTTTCCAATAGGAGCCTTGAACAAAATTTTCTTTAGTTTCTTTTAAATGTAAACTATCCATGTATTGTAACGTTTCAGATAATATATCATCAAGCGAGAAAAAAGACTTTAACATTTTTGATACAGGTATAAATTGTGCATAGCATTCTACAGGTATCCAGCGAAATACCCCTTGCTGTTTTACCTTATCAAATCGCTCGCCTACGACTACTGATTGAGGTTCAATATAAGAGCCGCACTTTTTAAAGTAGTTCAATCGTTTATGTTCCGTTGAAAAATTGTTTAATGATAACTTTATTTTAGATTCCATTTCTTCTGTTACGCTTTTAGAAATATCAGTAGGAATAGAATTATCAACGCAAACTTTATTAATACTATTTTCAAGTATGGGAACCAATGAAGTGAGGCAGTTTCCTAATCCGTCGACAACATTTTGTACTATATTTCTCGGTAATAATGTGTTTCCATAAAGTGAAGCGATATATGTTGAAATAACATCATCAATGGATCTGACCTTGTCTTGAATTATAGGATTATAAGAAGTTGAAGAACTAGAACATGAAGCTACATTTGCGATTGCGGTACAACCTTTATTTTCATCAGGAAGTAAAGGGTGTACAACATTAATGTCTTTAATATTGTTAATAGCCAAATCATTTTTAGGGTTACATTCACTTTTTGGCAAATGACTTTTCTCTAAATGTCTTTTATAAGAGTTGTATAAAGTAAAAGACCTAGCACATTGATCTTCACAACAAAAGTATTCAACAAAATCATGGTCACGATGTTTAAATTTAAAATGATTCCTAAGAGATTTGATATCTAATGTATGTTTACATAAAAAACATACAACCATTGTGTAATGTTACAATTTAGGTACAATATTTATAATGTTTACTAAAATATATATTTTGTTGTTTAGCTATCGATGCCTAACTCGCCTAACAGTGTCAGTGCAGAGGTCGAGTTACTGTCGAACTTTGTTGTGAATTTGAAAAAGGCCTTTTGTATAAACATCCATGTGCTATGGCACTCTATAGGGTATTGGGCATTTACAACCCACGTTATTTTAAAACATAGGCTTACTGCTGACAGTATATTACTGACGGTATAAAATACTTCATTTATGACAACAAAGTATGTCTTAATACTCTCCAGTGATTCACCTACGATTATTATAAAGGGTTGTAAAGTGAGCCCGTACTCCTGAAATTTGGTTTCCTTACTTGAAACAGCGTAACGTATGTCAGCGTCAGTTTTTACGTGTAGAATAAAACCCGCCGTTGCCTCTGCTTTCGACGGACGCCAAATCTTTTTTGTCGTATTCTTCAGGCGAACGCTTGTAACAGCTAATAGTGAAGGTATTAGCTGCAAACAAGCGATGTTCGAAGTTTCTTCGGAACCTGAAATATACATAGAATATGTGAGTCGTATAGAATCAAAGGCGGCAATCTGCTCTGGGAAAATTAAAAAAAATAAAATGATGATAGGTTTACATTTGTTTAAATTGCCAACAATCAGCCATGAGTCAGATTGCCGCCTTCTATACGACTCATGAAAGGACTCATGTATCATTAATAATAATTATCATAATATTTTGTATTATACGTATTACATATGTTAACAGCGGGCTCGTCTGAGTGTGGCAGCGAACTAGATAACATAAACAAAGCGGTGCCGTGTGAAATTTGAGCACCTAAGAACCTAATAACTTGGAACTTTAATGTTCATGTTTAGTGTATACTATAATATTAAAAAACACAAAAAACAAATAATAAGAAGAGAAAAAAAGTTGTGAAAAATTAAATGAGTATTAATTACCGTGTTCATATGTTAAAAGGAGCTCTAAATTTTTATCTTTGTTAGTCTTGCGCGTTTTGGCTAATGCGAAGATTTTCCTTTTTAATGCCGGAAAGGTTTCTGTGATATCCTTGTATTGTTTTGAATAAAGGTGTTCAAAATCTTTTTCTAGCTGTAAACAAATAAAAGCATCGTTATTAAAAGTACTTGCGTAAGGTAAGCTAATTTTAAATAAGAGTCCTGAGTTGCTAAACAAAAATAGAAACACGAAATGGAAGGCTATTTACACTAACAAAATAACAAGCCCAGTATAATATAATTATTGAATAATACTACTGTACTAATACTTTTATTATTTTCCCGTGGAAATGAGGTATTTTCACGCGGTAAAAGGTAGCCTATGTTACTCCGCCAGATTTATTCTATCTTTATAACAAGTTTCATTATAATCAGTTCAGTAGTTTCGGAGCCTATTTAATACAAACAAACAAACAAATCTTTCCTCTTTATAATATTATTATAATAATTATTATAAAAATTTAACTTACCAGAAGATATCCTTTGGGTTTTTTTAGAGCCGGATATTTATTGAAATATTGAGCAATGGTTAATTCTTTGGAAGAAATTAACCTTGTCTGTGTGGTTTCTTCCCACTTTTTTTCTACTAATGTCCATGGCTCGGAAGAATTTGTGAGCCATAAGAGATTTTCTTCACTCTCTTCCTCATCTGGAATTTGGATTCCATCTGGTAAGCGTAAACTTGGCGATCGAGGTGAAGAATCTGAAGATTTTGAAATTCGTCGGCGTTTTTCGACCACACCAGACTCCCTGTATTTTCGCTTCAAATTGTGAATTTGGTCCGGTAATTTTCCTGCCAACCTAGGTACAATTCCACGGGTCGATTCAACAATTTTCGTGTGGAAATATACTGAAGACTTTTCCTGGGGAAATACGCTGGTGATTGCACGCGCCCAATTAGCATAAACCGAAGATCTGACTATTTGCTCAGGGTTTTTTCTTAAAATACACGTTCCAATAATTCTTACTAAACTAAGACGCGCCGCATTATTGAGTGGAATAGTTTTGTCCAAATTTAGCAGTCCTTTACCTTCCAACGTACTGTTTAGCAGCAACGGCAAGTCCTAAAATAAGATAAATATAAAGTTGTATTAAGAAAGGTAGGTAGGTAGATAATTATGAGCAAGCAAAAAAATATAATACAAACACATATTTCCAAAGCCGTCGTCGAATCTTCGGGTAAAGTAATAGTGACCGGTGACTGTTCACGTAAGTTAATAGTGATTGGTGAACTTGTGGTAGGCGTGCTGGAGGTAAATGCTTTGGAGGATAATGGGTTGTTATCAAGCGGAAAAGTTAGCAAGTCACTGAATGAAAAATCTTCACCAATCTGCAAGCAAACCATACATCAAAATAAATTTGAAGCTTGAAATGTACCAACATACCAACCATGTAAATTAATGAGAGGTCCCGAATAATAAACATTTTAATGTTCTATGTCAAAACGAGGCATATTAATTATTATTCAAATTTGTCTTGCATAAAAAATTAAAGAACACCTAATTGTTCTTGTAATTTTAACTTACGTTCTGATTATTTGCATCGGGATGCATTCTACTTTTATAAACTTCTAAATTTTTTATAAATAATGCTCTGGGTCCGATTGATGGAATCATCTCTTTAATCATGCATTCAGTTAACAACGGAAGAGATAAAGATGTAATAGAATTTTCTGAAATTTAAAACAGGTTAAAATAAATACAATACGGGAATAAAAAAATAGGTAAATATGCACGGCCAAACTACGTAAATTTCGGATATAATTTCATCAATTTGTTAAAATTCGATCGTTTCATAAGAAATTAAAAAAAAATTATATCGTATTATATAAAATATTATAGCGCAAATTATTTTTGGCGTCGGTAGCTAAGTGGCTAGGGACGCTGACTTCCATTCAGAAGTTCGCGGGTTCAGGCCTCGTTGTTCGTTTATTGTACTCGTAAGTTTATTCGACGCTCTTACGGTGAAGGAAAACATCGTGAGGAAACCTACATACAAGAAAATAACATACAAGCAAGGGTATTAAATTAACTACTTAGTAAGGGTGCTTTAAAAACTTACGTTTGAAAACTTCAATATACGCTTCCAAATTCCAAATCTTTAGAAGATTTTTGACTTCTTCGTCCATAACTGCAGTGAAACACGATATTTTACTCACAAAATTATTAATCACTCACTAATTAAATATGGACACCGCCGCGAAATCAACGACACAACGACTTTGCCGCACTGTGACCTGAGAGATAATGGCTGAGCCCGCAGGCTACGCATCTTGTTTCTTGTTTATTTTTAATCAGGTTACTCGCTAAAAATTAGCAGTGCACACTCCATTGATAATTGCCTAGCTGTACTTATTTACCCATAGATAAGAAACTTGTCTGTTTTAGGTAAGTTACATGATTAGATGCATCATGGCGAGTTGTTTAATTATAGCCTATTAAAATTATATGTACAATTAAATAACGTACTTGTCAATTAAAAACAATTTAACCTTGTTTATTTTTAAACAAACTCAGCACAGCTTATATTTACTGAGACACTAATTTGGAAATAGATAAGTACTTTGGTAATAATAGCCAATAATATTAGTTTGTTTAGGTAAGTTACACGGTTATGTATATCATAGGGAGTTATTTAATTGAAGTCAAATAGGATTTTATGTAAAATTAAATAACATGCTTGTCATTTAATAACAAATTAAGCTCGTCTATTTCGAAGCAAATACAGTATAGGTTATACTTACTGAGACACTCGTTGAAATAGATAAGTGCTTTGTTAATATTAGCCAAGAATACTTAGCTATACTTGTATTATGTCTATTTTAAGATTCAAGAGGAAGGTTTATATGTATAATACATGCATAATATACTTAAGAATAATCCACAATAACCATTTTCCCGTGCGGAGCCGGGGCGGGTCGCTAGTAGATTATATGTAATGAGACACTACCTATTTGAAAAAACAAGTGCTTTTTTAATAATAGCTAACAATAATTTTAGTTATTACTTGCTTGTATTATGTTTGTTTTAAGTAAGTTACACACTTAAATGTATCATAGGAAGTTAATTAATTGTAGTCAAATAAGATTTTATGTAAAATAAAACAACGTGTATGTCATTAGATAACAATAAAGCTCGTCTATTTTTAAGCAAATAAGGTATAGGTTATATTTACTAAGATACTCGTTGAAATAGATAAGTGCTTCGTTAATATTAACTAAGAATATTTAACTATACTTGCTTGTATTATGTTCGTTTTAAGTAAGTTACACGGTAATATGCATCATAGGGAGTTATTTAACTGTAGTCAAATAAGATTTAATGAAAATTAAACAACGTGCTTGCCATTAAATAACAATTAAAGCTTGTCTATTTTTAAGCAAATACGTTATAGGTTATATTTACTAAGCCACTTGTTGAGAAATAGATAAGGGCTTTGTTAATAATAGACAACAGTATTTAGCAATACTTGCTTGTATAATTTTAACAAAGCCTCAAAATACGTTTTAAATAAGACATAGTTATTTGCAGCCAAATTATTTTTAACCAAGCTAAATTGGTACTTTGCTAAAGACTTTTTTTTTCAGTGTAGCGACAATAAAAGAGGACATGACAAATACCACATCTTACATTATTCAACTCTACATAGTACAGATTCCATTACCTATAGATAAATCACTAAAGCACCCATAACATTTTGATGAGAAAACTAAGGTATTGCAAATCAGTGGATAGTTTAAGCTCCGATGGGAGGGGTTGGTTTGCAACGGCGGCGATGGTAATGTATTCGCATTTAATTACTGATAGATCCTCAGATACGACTGTTCGGCTGCGCCCACGCCGCCGCCGCCGCTCGTAAATTAGACAAAGGATTACAGAGAGATAATACAATGATGGGAGCCAGACTGTCCTCTACAATTGATAAATAAATAGCAAATGACTGAAAATTTAAACACAAAATCTATTAGAAGGAATACGTTTGCAGCAAATAATTAAATTCAATAGAAATAACTATTCACGCGGTAATGAGAACTGAACAACTTTTCCTTACCCATTTATTTAGGTAATTGATTCGAGTTCATTGATTCGGTCGAGATCTAATCTAATACATATTTCAAAATCTTCAAAAATGGTCACGTGGCAAACTAGCGAGTTTGTATGAAAATACCGACGTTTCTTGAGAATAAGAAAATAGTTGACCAATAATAAAACCAAGGCGGCGATTGCGAACCGTTCAACGACACGGCCGTGTCGTTGTCAAGAGGTTTGTCGGAGGGAGAGGTGTTTAATATAATAAATAAAATATGGAATTCTGATTTATAAAATTATTTACCGACACTGTGTTCTCGTGATTAATTTAATTACTTATTTTTAAAAGTAACAACACTGCCTGTAAATTTACCACACTCAGACATCGGTAACTTTCAGAGCTACCAACGTTTGCCACGTGCAAATAGCTAAACTACAAATCGGAGTGGCCAGTCCTCATAAACTGTAGTATTTGTTTCGGTCAGCGGAACCGGCGGACACAGTTCAATTCTGTTTTACGAGGAGCGCCGAACATTTCACTATTTTGCTTCTAAAGCGTCTCGTCACACCAAATTCAGTTTTTACCGAAATGGCTTTAGTAAAACTGAAATAGTTTCCGAAGGAAAAGCGACGTACAGCTACGGCGTAGCAACCGTAGCAGTGAACGCTACGACGACAATGATTACATACACTGTTCTATATAAATGTTTTGTAAATCTTAATAGTTAATAATATTATTTATTCAAGTGGGATTATTACCGAATATAAAAAAATGGTTAAGCCGGCAAAATTACTTTTTAAATTATAAAATCATGAATACCAACTTCATAAATATCATCTTATATTTTTGGATAATACATTTCTGTTCAAGAACATCTTAAGATTGACGAACTCATATGGATGCTAGATTCTATTTAGAATGTATATATTTCTAATATTTACGCTGTCTAAAACACTGGGAAATTTTAGTCTCTTGCTGGCGCATCACAATGTCCTTTGTATCCACAACAACGACACACACAACTCAATTCTGTTTTATGAGGTGTGTGCGGCGGCGACCATATTGTCAGCTTAGTCATTCAACCGCACAACAGTTTTGTACTTAACCTATCACCAATCTAAGCTGACACGCGGCTATATTAATATGATTAGTAGAGAAAGGCCTATCCGTTCTGGTTGTAGCGTCGGCTTGTCATTGACCGTACTTACATTGTAAAGTAAAGTCAGCAGTCATTTGGAATACACATTCTTTTCGGCTAGGTGCCGATTGAGGTGGATAGGATTCCGAGTTGTAGAAAATGCTCATCGAGTCGGGCTTGTAGGTAGGTAAGTATTTTGTCGTCGTAAATTAAAGTGATTTTGGTGCTGTAAGTTTGGCATTTCCATTTACAAGGGCGTTTCAAATTAGTATCTAAAAAGAACAATTTAGAATTTTTATTTACTCGTTTTATCTGTTGGATAATTATTATTGTTGAAAATTTTTATATATTAGACAGAAAATTGCGGTTAAATTAGGTACCTATTTAATTTTTCACAAAATCTCTACAAGACCTCTCATTTAGACTAAAACATCTTCATTGTATATTCTATAAAAAATAATAGGTGTATTTTCGTGTATAAGGTAATAAAAATAAACAAAATGGCCGATATAATATCGGGCGAGGCCTGGGGCGATGAAAAATAAATAAAAACGCGAAGGGAGCCCGGGGAAAATGAAAAGCCACTTAGTCCCGCTTCCCGCCGCAAAGTGAGGGATTTAGAGCAACCACCGCCCCGCCTCCCCCCAGCGCCCCCTAGCGGCCCTGCCTCGTATTTCTGATAGTATTGCCAACCTAATTTTTCAGGAAAACGACTAGTATACTAAACTAGCTTTCTGTAGAAAAACAATTATTTTGCGACCAATGTTACTGAATTGTCATACAATTAGTGGTTTTGTGTAGTTCCAAATTATATTTATTTAAACTGCATGTGCGAATCGTTGCTCAGTTGCGATTGGTAGGTCGGCTATCTCACTTTATTTGTACGAGTATTGAATTATCTTTTTTACACAGAAATTGTTCTAAACACCAGTTAATAAGATGTATATCCTGACTGATAGATTAGGGCAAAGCGGCGTCCGTAACAACTCTCTTCAGTACAAAATCCTTTATACCTGAATATTTCCCAAGCAGCTCACTAGATGATCTCTAAAGCTGGCAACACAGTTTCCGTCCCTCACCGCAAGACCCAGACTCAATGATACCGAACATGATGGCTCTTACCTAGGGGAAGAACAACACGAACGCTACAAACGATGTCTTTAAAATTGATGCTCGTTCACTCCTTCGAAAGATTTTGTTGTGATGGAATCACACTTTTTTTATTTTAAGATATTATTTAATTTAATAATAAAAAACAAGCTAGAAACTATAAAATGGCCGGCCGGCCGGCGACCGGCTGAGGTTGTCCTGTCAAATCACAGGTTATTATTACTTATGTTAACATCAAGTTACAGTAATTTACCTATAGATAGGTACTTGTTTACGTCAAAAGTAAAACAAACAGCTGAAAAAATATATTTGGGTTGGTCCTTCTCTACACATTGAGTTACAAAAAACCTGTATTTATTTATATGTTCCAGGCATTCCAGGCGAAATCACATGGCGATACATCCATGGCATAAAAACGTATAAGTATCTTCCTTTAATACCGTGAGGAAATCGCAAGTTTTCACAAGCACTTTATTTTGGTTAAGATAAAATTTACGGCTGCTAATGACATCGGTTGCGGGAGGCGGCGCGAATCGGTTGGCGTCGGCGCCATATTTCATCGTTTCCCGCGCTTTCCCGCCATATATTATTATTTTTTACGACGCCATGTTTGCGCTTCAGAAAACTTGTGTGGAATTCGAGAAACTTCGCGGTTTTATCTTCGGTGTTTTTGATGTTTAAAGGTATGTATATAACCTTGTTTAGAAAGTAGAAAGCGTTTTCCTTAAGTTAGATGCTTGATTTTCCATTTTCTACTTCAATATACTATTTATTTTACTCACTAACAAACATCTATCAACAAAGTAGGTATCCATTCACGTTTATCTATCACTGTGTTATTTGGAATGTATTGCAATTCGTAACTAACTTTGTAACCCCTCCATTTACGAAACCGCAAGTATTAGTTACGATCAAAGAAAGTATCTACCATGTTTTTAAAATAAAAATGGACTTTTCTATTTTTGAAATTCAAGTTACACTTTGTATTCCAAAGAACATCTTGATGTTACAATAAAATTATAATAAATAAAACCAATACTTTGTACTCATAGTCATAGCGTTCACTTAATTCAATTTTGTTTAGCACTTGAACAAACCAACAATGTTGCGATAAAATCAAATCGAAACTATTAAAAAGAGCATTTAAATGGACCCATTTTTTGGGGAACAATGATAAATACTTGGTCACCCTTGACTGCAGAGGAGATTGAGGGACGACTATAGATATAGCAATGAAAAAGATTGCTACATCTTGTTTTTCGTACACTGCTGTCTTGTTACACATAATTTTATATCAACTAAACTAGCTTTAATTTTTCAGTGGGAATGAGGAGTTTTCCCGCGATGCAAAGTAGCCTATGTTACTCCTCAAGGTCTATTTTTTTCTTTATACCAAGTTTCATTAAAATCAGTTCAGTAATTTCGGCGCCTATTCAATGCAAACAAACAATCAAATCTGTCCTTTCCTCTTTTTTGCTTGCGCCTAAATGAACTTGAATACAGTTTGACAAGTAGCTAAGAAGTACGCATAGGTTGCGTAAGCCACTTTACAAGAATAAATCCCATGGGCAAACGACGCAGCGCAAAAGATGTAACTTAATTAGTTGAAAAACAAATTACATAAAGTTATATTTGTAGATTTCAATGCAATCCTACGCAATGGACATTAAAAAATGTCTAACACAACTTACATAATTCCGACACCTCACATTACAACAATTCGGTCCCCAGCGGGATGGGGTGCGTATTTTGGCAGATGTGACAATTACAACAAAGACTAGTGTCGATTGCGGCTGAATACAACCAGATAATCTTTTAAATATTTCAATGCCGTGGGGGAATTTTTTGCTCGTCCGATCTTTGATTTGATGTAATGGACCTGTGTTGGTAATGTCCTTAGAAACGAAAATGTAGAGTGTTTTCACGTTATATTTGTACTTAGTATTTTTACGTAGTAAAGGTAATTTTTAAACACAACTCCTAGTCATCAGCTCGCCGAAGCTCGGCTACGGCCGAAGATTTTCACAATTTATTAACCCAGCCAAGACACCAAAAGACAAAACTTTTAGCAAAATAAATTAACTATCCCACAAGTACAACAGAAGAAGTACAGAAGTGAATACGAAATAATGCTAAACGCAAATATTTCATAGAATTTCCCATTTCTTCTACGCTACAAAAAAATCTCCTTAAATTTTCTATTGTTACTTTACCAATAAAAAGATGGTTTTAATTCATTAATCTAATAATAGAGAAGATTTTATTTAGCTTTTTACTCTTTGTGTTTTTATTGTGGTTATTCATCATCGTCATCATCATCTCAGCTGAAAGACGTCCACTGCTGGACAAAGGCCTCCCCCAAGGATCTCCACAATGATCGGTCCTGCGCTGCCCGCATCCAGCAGCTTCCCGCGACCCTCACCAGATCGTCGGTCCACCTCAACGTCTTTCGGCGTGCGGTCGCCATTCAAGAACCTTTCTGCCCCAACGGCCGTCGGTTCTACGCGCAATGTGCCCAGCCCATTACCACTTTAGTTTAGCGATTCTTCGGACTATGTCGGTGACTCTGGGTTCTGATTGTGGTTATTTTCATTGTTGTTGTGGTCACTAGATGACCAGTTGTACATAAAATCTAGTAAGATTTTAGCGGCCACCCTACTGCACTGTAGTATGAATGAATATGCCAAATAAAATCCAAGTACGGCGATAGTGTTAGATAAGAGAAAATTGAAACATGTGTTACTGAATACTTGAATGACATATGGACATCAGGACAACGTTTTGGTTTTAGTTACTAAATTAGTTTTGGATAACCCGTGAATATTTTGTATTGTATTAAATTAAGTATTTTATTTTTGCGTCGGTAAGTTGAGCTTTAATGGCTGTTTCAATAAAGGAGGTGCCTGATCGTAACCTGTCTAGCGCCAATGTGTTTTTTTTCTGGTGAAATTAAATAGCATACTGAGAATAAATTCAAGGGTCGTAAAGTGATCCTCTTTTTGTTATATTAATAAAATTGTATAAAACAATAATTTATAATTTTGTAAATAATTTGAAAAGATGCAACGCCTGTGGAGTTTCTTCCGGCGAGTTCTTCTCCACAGAAGACAACCAAATCGTAAACTTGCCTCGACGTCGAAAAGTGATTTGTAAAATCTTACTTCAAATAAAAACTTCTTGAATTTTTGAATTTTAAATCCTGGCAACACACACCGTGAACTATTGTTTTAGTTATTACTGGCTAAAATCAAAACAGTTCAATTTTAAAAAGAGGAAAATAAACAACAATACGATTTGATAGGCTCCTTAGCCTAGTTGGTAGTGCATCTGCCTCCGACGCATAGGGTCGCGGGTTCGAATCCCGCCTAGGGCAAACATTCATGTGATGAGCACTTATGTTTGCCTTGAGTCTGGATGTTATATATTTATTATCTGAGGCCCATAATACAGGCTCCGCCTAGTTTGGGGTCAGTCAGATGGTCGTGTATGAGATGTCCCACTTATTTATTTATTATTATTAGTGTAAATACAATATTTTTATCGTGAGTGAATAAAAGCTCTTAATTGACACCTGTCGTTCTCGTTTTTTGGCTTTTCGGCTATCAAAATAAAACCGGCTGATAAAGGGCCTTAGTACCTAAATAATTTATGATATTCACTCAACCGATAATGGAATAATTCCCTTAAGCCTACAATATAGTGTTATTGTACTTCATTACAGACATTTAACATTTCTAAACAGTGTTTTTCATGCGTCACAGTTTTTTTCAGATTGTCTACTTTTTCCCGAGGAAGCGAAGCATTTTACCATAGTATCTATTCTTATATAGGTATTATGTTGTCATGATGCGGCTTAAATATTTTATAAGGGTTGCCTAATATAAATTGCTACTAATTTATTTTTATATATATCGAACAGGAGCAGGCGGCACAGGTAGAAATCTCTATCAGCATATTACAACTAACAAATTAAACGAACAGTTGAAAAACAACACAAGTGTGGCCGGAGTTGACAGCTAGCTTTTAATGTAACAGTTTCCTCTTTATTTTCAATGCACAATGGCGCTCTTTATTATTTAGGGTTAACATTGGATAGGAGCAATGAAGTGTAACGATATTGTGTTCCGATAAAACTGACCATCATCGGCTCATAAACTGTGAAAACTATAAACTCTATATATGTAGTTTTATCAAATAATATTATGACCCGCCAACATTGGATAGCCACTTTACGACAGCTTACATAGAGCGTTTATTATTTAGTTTACTATCTGAGTTTAAAAAATCAAATCTATTATAAAAAATAAATAAGTTTCATTAGTTTCATTCATAAACACCAAAGATAGATCTTTTTTATGGACTTTAATAATTTTTTGGGTTTAAATTGGTTGGGTGGTATAAATTTCTACCTTTAGCAATAAGGCCGATAATAGAACATTAATGTTGTGAATTGCAAGTAAGTAAATATGTAATTTTTATTGCAGAAATATACCTAAAGAAGATATAAAAAATAAATATAATAAGAAGTGCGTAAATGGGTCTTATCACTAACAGCGACCTCTTCCAGAAAAAAGAATTATTACTGTATTCCTTGTTATTTATAGTATGCAAGATTCATTTTGGATCACTGAGCCAGCGAAATAAATATGGATTAAATTTTGTAATTGTATTATTTGAATTTTCTTTAGCTTTACGTAACCAACGAGCTATCAACAACGCAGGACATTTGTAATATGTAATCAAATCTTAGCATCCGTGCATAATTTGGCGGCGGCGGTAGGATGTTAACTTGAATGAAACTCAGGACAACTAAATAAGAGTGACGGTGTAAATTCAATATGGCCGCTGGCGAGCAATGATAGCGGCATCCCGACGCACAGTGGTTCAGGATTCAAAATTAGTGGACATAGACCCCAAAGTCAGAATCTCGACCTGATTTTTTTTTCTAAGGTAGTTGGTGACATTTCAAACAACTTTTACTCTTTCACATTTTATCGAAAAGTGTATAGTTTTCAAGATATATATTTTTTTAAATAAAAATGTATGGAGAAAATTACATTTCATCCTTTTTCTTTAAATGCCGGGGTTTGCCGAGTGTTTGGAGACTTAGCCATGTTAGATCAAGTGGTCAGGATTATAAAAATCAATTCAACGAGTCCGGCAGAGCCCGGCAGCGCCAAAAAAATGATGTTTGAAAAAATACATATAAATACGTTATTTTCCAAAGATTGTGATGTTACTCGAGTTGATTCATTATTTTATTCATATTTTTATATTTGACTACATAGAATAAATGAGAAATACTCAAAAAAATACGAAACTAAAAAGAACTTTTTTTTAAATATTGAATAACTTTTCTCGCATTTCATACAAAGTTTTTAACTTTATTTTACTTTTTAACTTATTTTACCTTGATTTTCATATTCAATTCCGTTTTATAATCGAAAAACGAAACATTAAAAACAAATAGCAAAGGGCTTTTGGATGAGTCATGCCACTACTTCTTAGTAACTATAGATAAGGCGATGCACAAATAAATGAGTCATCCGGAATACTGAAATCTGATTGGCCCATAATCTGTTGCTGTCTTTAATAACCGTAAGTTGTGAACCACATTGTGCATATTTTAGCAATACAAGTTAATATTCGGTTAAATTATTTTGAGTTCCTTCTATTGCCATTGCTTTACTGTGACAACTGTTATATCGAAGCCATGGCTGGATTTGGTACTTATTTAGATTTTTTCAGGAAACTTCAATTACACAAAGATCTTCAAGACTTTAATTATTTACAACAAGTTATTGTGGCGGAAATTCCATGTGAGATATCTCAAGAAGACAGTGATATTATCAAAGAATTTTGTAGACATTTCACTCAGCGCCTTGTGGATAAGTGGAGAGACGCAGACCATAGTATGAAAACTTTCATGAATCGGAAGGTGAATCGCAAGTGGTTAGAGACCGAGATTCCTTGGCCAATTTGCAACACGGTTGATTTAAAAGCGCTCTTTAAAGGTTCAAGTGAAAACGTTATCGAGGACACTGTTTTTACGCATGCTGAAATTCCAGTTTCCAGTGTCTGTACTGCAGAAGTTGGCACTTCTACTGAAACTGTGATTAGAAAAAGCTTCGAAGACCTAAGCAATAAGCAGAAAAAAAGACGTTCAAGCTCTATTTTGGATTCCCATACAGAATAAGAGCTTCAATTTTATTTTTTGTCTAAGTTGAAGGAGAATGGCAAGCAGTCCTTGGCGAAAATTATAGAGAAGTTGTGTAAGAATCCTCAATATATTTCAGAAGTTACCAAGGTTATTTCTAATGATCAGACACCTGTGACTATTTCGGAGGATAAGTCTCTAGCAATGTATACGTCACTTTCTCTCTCCAAATGGAAGTACTTAACGCTAAGAGAGTTTATGAAAAACGAAGATTTTGCTGCTACTTTCCCGTCCTATCACAAACTATTAGCTGCCAAGAAAAGGTGTTACCCACCAGATGAGAGTATTGAAATAACTGAGAGAGGAGTTCGTATTAGGTAAGTGTATTATTTTTGTTTATTTATAATCTGATATTTAACGCAACTTTGTATAAATTGGTTATGAAAATAATTTATATCATTTATTGAATTTTAGGTTACAAGCCCTCTTAGACCATACGGTGGAAAGGATTTTGCTCGATTTGGGACCTCTAACAAGTTCCAGCAATGAAGGCTTCAAGATGATATGGAAGTGGGGTCTTGACGGCTCTTCATCACAGAGTAACTACCAGCAGCGATGGACTCTAGAGACATCCGAATATGAGGAATCTTCCATAGTCATGACCAGTGTCGTCCCTCTTCGACTGGTAGATGGAAAAGAGTTGATTGTTTGGGAGAATCCAGCTCCCTGTTCAACATATTACTGTCGACCAGTCAATTTCAGGTTTGCATCAGAGACTTCAGACTTCATTAAGGCTGCAGAATTGGACATGAAGACAGAGATAGCAGAGTTGGCTTCCACGCAATGTAATAATACAGAGATATCCCACGAACTACACATGACAATGATTGACGGGAAAGTAGTTAATACTGTGTCAAATGTTCGTTCGCAAGCAACATGCCCTATTTGCTTGGCAACGCCTAAAGAAATGAACAATCTTGATATCTTGGCTCAAAAACCGCTCAGGGAAGACATTTACCAATATGGCCTTTCTTCGCTCCATATGAAGATTCGGTGTATGGAGTGTATTCTTCATATATCATACAATATGGACTTCAAGAAATGGAGTGCTCGTGCTGGAGACCAGGCTTTGAAAAAAGCAAAGAAAGAGTATACCCAACAAGAATATCGCGAGCAAACTGGATTACTTATCGATATTGTGAAACAGGTACTTATATACATTTTTCTTTTCATTTTAATTAGAACTATTAAAGGGTTACCTTAAAATTTATAATGTCAATTTTTATTTTGTTTTTCTTATACCTTACTTTATATATTTTATTTTTTATTTCACAGGGTTTCGGTACTACGAATGATGGGAACACAGCAAGGAGATTTTTCAAAGACTACAAAAGGTCATCTCGCCTTGTGAATTCTATACTGGCACAACTCAAAAATCATCGATTTCTAGTTTTCACTATTTTTGACCTCCTTTCACCCTATACTTTGTTATGCAATAAAGACAAACCGAGATAGTTGATTTTTTAAACTAAAAATTTAGACTTGAGTCAATTTTGCTTAATTTGAAGTTTCTTTTTTTTTATGCAATATTGGCTTTATATAAAAAGTACTACACATTCTGCATAGAAATAGCATTATTTCTTTCCTAATTCTACTCCACAAAGAAACATCATATTTATAGAGAACGTGTCGACCCCAGAAAGATTTAATATATCTTTTCAAAAGCCACTTTTGAGTACAAAAACCCTTAAAACCGTGAGGACCTCCTTTACAAGCTCCTATCGTTTAGTCTCACCAAGGCTTTATGTACATAGATACATAGCTGATGCTTGTGTATATGGGCTGAAATTTCAGTCTGAAATTGAACTACTCCGAAAGACGATATGGTTAAAAGAACCAATTCCACAATAGAGGGAGTGTTAAAGTGAGGTGAGTCCAATCTTTTACCCTTAAACACTGCCAGAACCCAGAGATAATTAATTTTACTCGATACAACAACAAAAGTTATTAATTCTCAATACTCGATACTACTTCCCATAATTTATACCTCTGCTCTGCTCTTAAATATTTAATCCTTGGTTCAACAACTTTACCGAGACAGTAGCTTCGCTTGTAGGTACTAAGTACAATTTATCCTGTATAGAGTAATGGCTGCCTGCCTGTGAAATGGCTGTGCTTAGTATTAGCTTAATGTATTGGATTCAGTGGAGTCTCTGGATAGAAGACTCAATGGCGATGATGCGCTTATTACAAACTATTCTAGCTAGATCAATAAATAGAAAGCACAATGATTTCCTTAATCATTTATATTCCATTCACCAGCCACCTCTGAGATAGATAATAACCTATGCCTGGAAACACAATGACAAATCCTCCTCCTCAGACCTGGACAAGGGAAGCAGTTAGAAGCTAATCCAAGTGGCGGGTCCAAGCCAGACCATTGTCCATCTGGGTTACGTAGTGGAGGCAACCGACCCATTGGATCACGGTGCCAAACTTCCACGTCAGCCCTGGAAAGGCAAACTACGAGCTTGCACTCTGTCACCAACTTTAAACTCCCTCAATGGGAGTACCTGTGGGAGACGGGTTAGGACCTCTTAACTGAACATTAGCTCATACGGGGACGCACCCAAAGATCCGGAGGTGCTTCCATCCCCTGTTCTAGATCAATAAATAGAAAGCACAACATTTTCTTAATCTATACTAATATTATAAAGAGGAAAGGTTTGATTGTTTTTTTGTTTGTTTGTTTGTTTGCATCGAATAGGCTCCGAAACTACTGAACCGATTTTAAAAATTCTTTCACCATTAGAAAGCTACATTCACCCTGAGTAACATAGGCTATATTTTATTTTCAAAAAAATTAGGGATCCTTACTAAAACTTCAATAATGTAACCCAAGGTGTAAAAAAATACCTAAAATATTCCTTATAATTGCATAGGCTCCGAAACTACTGAACCGATGTTAATGAAACTTGGTACAAAGATAGAATTTACCTTGGGGACGGACATAGGCTGCTTTATACTGAGGGAAAATATCTCATTCCCACGGGAAAGACTGCAAGCGCGGGCGGAACCGTGGGGTGGAAACTTGATATCTACCTATACCAATCTGAGCTTGGGGTATGATAGAATAGACCTTGGAAATTAACATAGGCTACCTTTTACCGCGGGAAAGCTCCTCATTCCCACGGGAAAAATGGCAGCGCGGGTGGAAAGTTTTGATGAAACTTTGTACAGAGATAGAATAGACTCTGGGGATGTGTATAGGATACCTTATACTACGGGAAAATACTTTATTCCCGCGGGAAAATACCTTATTTTCACGGGAAAATGGTAGGTCGGGCGGAACTTTTTAATGAAACTTGATACAGAACAGATATAGAATAGATCTAAAAGATGGATAAAGGCTACCTTGCGGTAATATACCTCATTCCCACGGGAAAAATAGTAGCGTGGCCGGAAAATTAAGATGAAACTTGGTACAGGGATATAAAAGATTCTAGGGATGGATAAAGGCTTCCTTTTACTGGTGGAAAATACTTTATTCCCACGGGAAAATTGGTAAGGTGGGCCAGAAGTTTTGATGAAACTTGATACAGAGATAGAATAGACCTTGGGGAAGGTAACAGACTACCTGTAATCGCAGGACAATAGTTCATTCCCACGGGAAAATGGTCGTTCTAAAGGGGTGTTTTGGTAAAACTTAATTACAGAGATAGAATAGATTTTTGGGATGGATATAGGCTACTTTAACCGAAAAAATATGTTATACTGTTGGCGCGGGTAGAGCCGCAGGGCGAAAAGTTGTAATAAAAAAATAGATAGGTACAGAGATAGAATAAACCTTGCAGAAGGACATAGGCTACCTTTTACCGCGGGAAAATACCTCATTCCCACGGAAAAAAACGGTGAGTGGTTAAATGCGAAAGTAATGTTTCTGTGTTTGTTACACTTATTGGAGGTCAGAGGCAGAGAGTGATATAGGCTACTTTTTCAGGCTGGGAAACATCTTATTCCTATGGGAAAAGACGAAAACCAATGCGAGCGAAGCCGCGGGCGGGCAGCTAGTAATTTATATTCATAAAGCACCTCAGAGACATAACAACCGTTGCCTGGAAACACCATGACACAAAACATGTTTCAAAGCACGACAACGACCCAAAATTGATGACATTTTAATCTATCTCGTGAAAAACTCAAAGAGAGACAAGATTCGAAGATCACCTACCCACGTAGGTGATCGATCAAGGAAGGAGAGCTAAAACCAAGACCACCAACCTGATGGTCTGATGACATTTCTAAATGGAGCCCATGAAGGGTAGTGCAACAGAGGTATAATAGCAGGATCTACCCAACAGTGGGTTAAAATTTATTGATAAACAAGAAAAATAAAGATTTCTAAGCACTTCGTGTTCTTACTCTCTCAACCATATTTGATGGAATACAAGAAGTGAAGGCACTACTTCACTTAGTCGATTTCTGATGGTAAAAGCCAGAGAATGGAGTAATGTGCCTTTTTTTCAAAAATTAATAACTTTTGTTGTTGTTTTCAAACAAGAGTGAATAGACGTTATCTGTGTAAACTTTTACCACTATCAGGCACGTGGTCAATTTTCATCAAGATCCCCACCCAGGCTGTGGTCAAACGCAAATAAATAAATTAACCCACCTACCATACCATTTTGTCTAATTATACTTCAGAACTCAGAGATACTTCCTTAAAAAGAACATCACAACTCAAAATTTACAAAAAAAACTTATGCAATATGGGCAAAACTCTAAATGCCCAAGTTTAAGCCTTTATTATTTATAAAATAAGCTGTCAAATTAAAAAATATATATACAAATAATACTCGTGACATCCCATAGAATTTAAAAACATAAATAAAATAACAATTACTCCATTTTGTTATGATTTATAAACGCAATAAAGAAAAGTACGTGACCGCGTAAACTTTTAAACCCGTTTTGTGAAAAATGACGATTTTTGAGTTGTGCCAGGATAGTATTCACAAGGCGATTCTAGAATCACTGGAATAGATGAAAACTTAATATTCAGATTTTCCGTCATTCTACAAGTTATATCATCAGAAAAGATGGTAAAGATCGAGCCCTTCAGGGAATATTGCAGAGAAACAGCAGAAATGTACGTGCAACTTTACCCTTGGTATTATATGCCAACGAGCGTCCACAGACTTCTAATACATGGTGCTGATATATGCAACAATTTTTCGGTACTGCCAATTGGTAAGCCATAATTACTTAGTCTTTATTTTATTTTTTAAGTATTATTTTTAACCGATCATTTTAAATTAAATGTCTTTTTCTAGGTATATTATCAGAAGAAGCCTCAGAAGCACGCAACAAAGATTTTAGAAACGTAAGAGAGAGGCACACAAGGAAAATTGGGAGGATTCAGACAAATGAAGACATTATTCACGGTCTTTTAGTTAGCTCCGATCCACACATTTCCAAAATTAGACCAAAATTTTACAAAACGGGTTATCAAGAGTTACACCCTGAAACAGTTCAATTGCTTCACATAGATGCAAGTAACGAGGATAGAGAAGAAGAAGTTATGGCTGTAGAGTCAGAAAATGTTCCAGATCCTTTGCTATGATAATTAATAGCATTACTAAAACAGCCCTTTTCAGGGCTACAGTTTATTCCTTATGTTTCTTTGATCGATTGTGTAAATTGTTTGTGCATGGCGTTATCTACATTTGGTAAAAGATAATGGGATAACTTACCTCCGAAGCTGTTTTTTATATTATTATTGCATATTTATTATTATTATTATTACAAAAACGGTGACACTTTGTGTGAAGTGCGAAAAATTACTTTCTCAATATTTGAAAAAAAAAAGCTTTTGTTGCGTATTTTATGAAATATTTTACTCTTATTTTTTGTGATCAAATGTTAAAAATACAATAAAGTAATAAATCATCTCGAATAACATAAAAATCTTTGCAAAATAATGTATTTTTTTAAACATCATTTTTTTTGGCGCTGTCCGGCAGAGCCCAATGTGGTTCACAACTTACGGTTATTAAAGACAGCAACAGATTATGGGCCAATCAGATTTCAGTATTCCGGATGACTCATTTATTTGTGCATCGCCTTATCTATAGTTACTAAGAAGTAGTGGCATGACTCATCCAAAAGCCCTTTGCTATTTGTTTTTAATGTTTCGTTTTTCGATTATAAAACGGAATTGAATATGAAAATCAAGGTAAAAAGTAAAATAAAGTTAAAAACTTTGTATGAAATGCGAGGAAAGTTATTCAATATTTTAAAAAAAGCTCTTTTAATTTCGTATTTTTTTAAATATTTCTCATTTATTCCATGTAGTCAAATATAAAAATATGAATAAAATAATGAATCAACTCGAGTAACATCACAATCTTTGGAAAATAACGTATTTATATGTATTTTTTCAAACATCATTTTTTTGGCGCTGCCGGGCTCTGCCGGACTCGTTGAATTAATTTTTATAATCCTGACCACTTGATCTAACATGGCTAAGTCTCCAAACACTCGGCAAACCCCGGCATTTAAAGAAAAAGGATGAAATGTAATTTTCTCCATACATTTTTATTTAAAAAAATATATATCTTGAAAACTATACACTTTTCGATAAAATGTGAAAGAGTAAAAGTTGTTTGAAATGTCACCAACTACCTTAGAAAAAAAAATCAGGTCGAGATTCTGACTTTGGGGTCTATGTCCACTAATTTTGAATCCTGAACCACTGTGCGACGGTGCGCGTCCCTAACGTGCCATAACCTTAACTAGCGCATCTGCTCCACACTCTCTAATCTCTACGCGACGTTCCTATTCAATTCTCTGTTTGTTAATTAACTTGATGATAGTATCTTTCATTGTGTTCTTGGCTTAGAATTGGACATACCACAGAATATAGATAGTTGCATAACTCAAGAAATGAGGTCTAGCAGTCCTATAAGTCTCTTATTCTCATAGTTTCCAAAAATATTGTATGTAATTTGCTAATTTATATGCGGTTTGTACAGAGAGGTGAAAAAAGCGGGCCTGTATGAACAAAACATGTATTAAATATATTTTACAACCTACTTGTATTCTTCAAGGCGTTGCTCTTCAAAATTTCATTCATGGTTAGGGTTCAATCACAGCTTATATTTACTTGAAAATAAATACCACCACTTATTGCTGTTTTTACGTATGTATGTAATGTATGTATGTATGTATGTATCTAAAACAAAACAATATCGCGAGCACTGCAGCGCCTCTGCATCATCAATCACCCCCTCCCCCTCCCGCTGCTGACACCCACTCCCCGCCCCGATGGCTTTCACCTCGATTGCTCCACCGTTTTACCTAAAAGTAAAATAAACTAAATAGGAAAATGCTGTGCAATAACCATTCTTTCGAAAATTTATCTTCCTCTTCGTCAAGGTATCAAAGATTAGAAAAATGTTTTTTTATCAGATTGTCAGGAATCCGTCACTTACAAACGTACTGCTAAACATTACGATAGGGATGCTTGTTCCGTGGTGCTTGCTTATATTAAAGCTACTAAAACTTGGCTCATGAACCAACTAGGTATTCTCTATTGACATAAATAGCCAATTCAAGTATTAAACATGAAACAAACTTTATTTTTGGAAAATTTATCTAACTCGTCTAGATCTAAAGGAAATCGTCCTACGGCCACAGATGTTATTAAAATAAAAAAGCAATTTCATTAAATTATTCCTCGTTTCAAATAATTATCTTTCCGCCGACTTGCCATTCTCATTTCCTCTTCCAAAAATAGCAACCCGTCCACTAATGTTTTATAAATATTGATAACGCAAGATGGATTGCTGTTGCCACTGGCTAGAGCCACGCGACACCAATTGATTTAAAACTAAATAGAGAACGTGATTGATGAGCGCTCTGACGTCACACGTCATGCTAGTGACGTCACGCCTGGGAACGGGTTGGGGCTACGTCACTAAATCATTTTTCTTCCGGGTTTTTGGGGAAGTCAACTGTGACGTTTAGGGTTGAACGGAATCTTAAATTGAGTTTAGTTTGGCGCTGGATGCAGGACCAATAATTTTGAGGAACTTTTGGAAGGCTTTTGTTCAGCAATGAACGCCTTTCTGCTGAAAATATGATCCGTACTACTATTATTATAAAACCCCTTACAACTGCTATTAAATAATATATATGTATATTTCAATCTGTTCCGGTTTCAGCGGTCGTGTCATTCAGATTTCAGCATACTTTCGCATCCGGAAATTATGGCTTACATAGTATTTACCTTCACAATTCCAATTTCAAGTATCTTCAGTACCACACCAAAATTTACAATATCACAGGATTTTAATGAATATGTAAAGTCTTCCCTCATATTATAAATTCTGAACCCAACATAATTGTATACAGTGTTAGTAAAACAGATTATATAGAGCCGCTAAAGTTCTCACCTCGGGATTAATATGTTCCATTCCAGACTTCGAAACTAGATCTAGACTTGAATCCAAATCATTTGTAGACGCAGCCAGACGGTTGGTGGGCCTGGTCCTCTTATCACAAACAAATATTTTACAGATCAACTTTCATTGCGTAGCTAAAGAGTCTCATATATTTTATCATGTTATACTGGCTGCGTAATGTAAGTTGAATTCGTAAATTGTCGCTATGCGGAACTAATCCCTGAAGTAGACGGTACAGTCAGACAGTATTGGAATCACTCTGATCGAATCGACAGACGATCAACTGTCGCGTACATAACTCTTTCCACTATTAAATGTGTTTCCTTTTGAAGGCCGATCTGGTGTATAACTAGCATATTAAGATTACAATCTATGGAGTCCTTTGGTAGGCCAAACCTTTTCCATTGGTGTTACCGTTCTCTTGATTATGTTCCATCCAATGGTCGCCTAGTATGACACCTACACGGAAAGAATGGAGTTGATTCTTTTATAAGCTACTATGCATAATTACTTCATTATTTGAAACAACACTTTCCCTTCCAAAATATCCAAAACACCAACATAAGACACTCACTCGAGTTCTTACAGCTTTAATATGCAGATACGCCCACTTAAATTACACGCCGCTTTAAGTGTACGCAAAAAGGCTGGATTCATAATCTTGTTAGCACTCAAATTTGCATTAATTAAGGTTGAGGCCTCGTCTAAACTCCGGAGGTGAGGGCAGGGGGGTGAAGAAATGAGGGGGGTAGATAATATTCAAATGGTACATGTAACGACGCCCAGAAGCCTCGCGCCGCCCGCAAGCAATATAGAAGTACATTCAGAAACACATGTGGGTGTTTAATTGACTTAGCCAAAATTGACACTTGGTAAATATATTTTCTAACACTATAATACACTATATGTAACACCAAAAAAATGTTTATGCGGTCAAAAAATATTCAGTTTTCAAATGTTATCGATGTATGATCTAGAAGCCAAACAAAACTTAATAAATATCTGCACAGTTGTACGCCATTTTTCTTTCAGAAGACAGTGGGACGTGGATGGGAATCTGCATTTTAAATCACTTAACCCACACGCACTATCCTTAATTACAAATGGCCCAATATTTAACAGGTACTCGCCTAATTTTGATGCACATCGGAACAAGTCACCAAATACACCAATAATAAAATCCAACCCAAAGGACTACACGACGACCATTGAAGCTAATGTGCCAATGGACTAAATCACGTTATGAATGAATAAAAATATTATAATTTTTTTAATGAAATACTTCATACTTTTCTTCCCACCAGTACTCCTCTCAAAGCATCGGGGGTGCGCTCGACAATTTCCTCGTCGGGTAATTCACTAGGATTTAATTTAAATTAGTTTTGGCTTGGCTTAATAGCTTCCCCCCCAGGGGCGGGGAGGGGAGGGGTGGCGTCACTCCAACACACGTATTCAGAGAGGCGTCGGGGGGCTTTCTTTACGTATTTAGGGGAAATATCTGTGGAATCGTGAGATCATCCAAAGATTGCTGCCTGATATTATATGAACGCTGATAGTCGTGATATTTATTGCCATAATTGAAATCAAAATCTCTTCACAAGGGTCATGGTTTCCAAGTGTTTTCGAAAAATTGAATACCATGGCTATACTTCATACTCGACCTTTGAATCTCTCTCTCTCTATTCCGACCGTTTTCTAGCCATGATGACCTTTGAATATTCGTGCAGTGGATACCTTGAATCGAGGTAGGCTCGAACCCCTCGATGGGGATATAAATGGCCTGTTATCGATATGAACGTCGAATATATACATCATTCGTGAGTGGGTACGTTTTCGTCGTTTTTCGGAGTGTATATAAGAATACACAATTTTTTTAAGAAGTAGCCATAATGTAGCCATAATAATGTGTTAATCCAGTGTATAATGGATTCAATTTTTCATCCAAATTAATTTTGCTACTTCAGTGCGCAACAAACAAAAACCTAACTTACCCAACTCACCTGCCTTATTTCTAAAACATTTTAAAATTAAATCTAATGTTTTATAGTAGTAGTATAGAAGATCTAAGTTTAATCTGTTCTTAAAAAATAACTCATCAAGTTTTACAATTGCTTCCCTATAAGATATTATGTAACAAAGCGCGAAAACCTCAAACGAAGTATAGTAAGATTGCAGAATTGGGTACTAACAATTTTTACTGGAAAATGATTACTAAATAATTTTATTTTGATTGAATTGTTTGGAAATTGTGAATAGTAAAATCCTCTATAATATTCGAAAACAATTAGACAAAAGTAGATAAATACTAATTTGAAGAGATATGTAACTTTAAAACATCTAATAATAACCATAAAAAAACTTTAATTAGGTATATGGAAAAAAAGGAAAACCTTCTAGAATAGTCCCGTAAGAGTTGGGTCGGGGCGGTGCGGTAGTCACTCCGCAGGCTCCCGCTTGTAATTATTTGTGCCCAGCTAAACACCACAATTATATCAAGAAGTGTTACACTCCTGACTTTATGCTAATTTGAATTTGTGGTTACTACAAGTACGCTTCAAACCGTTATTTTGTAGCTATTTACCAAATAATGGAGGAGGTAATTTAAATTGTAAAAAAAATAACTTTAACATACAACTAAACTTTGAAACTTACCTTTGATAAACTAAACATGTAGAAAACAGAATAATGAAAATCACAAATGATTATGAGAAATCGATTATTGTTCTTTCAGGATGGTGGTTACAGTTTTTGTTAATTTAAAATATCACAGGAAGTACATTTATAAAGATTTTGTATTCTGTCTATGTTATTCATTTATTTATTGAAAAGAAAAAACTTGCATTACATATTTTTTTATCTACATACCTTTTCTTTTTCATACCAGCAATCCGTTGAATCATACCAGAGATGTGATAGTTATAATTATGACGTAATAAAAAAGTAAATAGTACCTATCAATTATTTTATCTACGAAAAGTATTAGCTACGTACTGCTACGAATCTTGCTACGGGGTGCTACGGCGGCGTAGACTGTAGTTATGGATAACCTATTTTTTTCTAAATGAATGTTTTTTATTTTATGAATATTTTTTTAGTTGCTTTAATGTTCTAAAACTTTTGTTGTTGCAGAGTTGCAATTTCAATTATTTTTATTTGCTACATTATTTTGAATAATTTCCGGTTACAATTTAAAAACAAGGTAGGTACCCGTATTCAATATGATTACTAGCAATTGGCACCTGTTTCACATAGTTCGACATTCCAGGAGAATTTTCCAGAGAAATTCGTTTATCCTATCCTACTAATTTTATAAACGCGAAATTATAGGCTAGATAGATGAATTTCTGAATGAACTTTTGTAACTCTTTCAAAAACTGCTGAATAGATTTTATTAAAACTTTACGAAAGATATAGCTTATACAAAGGCTACCTTTTACCGCGGGAAAATCCCTCAATTCTAAGAAAAAACTGTTAGCGCGGGCCTAAAGCTATTTTGATATAAAGCGTCGAACATGAAAAAACAAATTGGTTTCTATTTATAAAGATAAATAATAATAATAAATCTAGCTAGGAAACTGCGAAAATCCCAACGTACATCAATAAAACAACTAAAGCGTGCTATTCACGGCACAATACATACAGCGGACGACGTAAGCCGCGTAATGAGGAGAAACGGCGCGGGCGTGCATGGCCCGCCTAATGCCGCCAGACAGGGACGGGAAACAGGGAAAATATAGATGTTGGAAAGAGATGGAGCGCGCCAGATGGAATCCGGAAGGAGTTATGTATGTTCAATAAACATTCGCCGTCTTCAGAATGTGCTAGGACTCGGAACTAGGAACGATGGTGATCGTATAAAGTATATCTAAGTGAAGTGAAATAAAAATGTCTTCAGTACTCTATTTTATCATTTAATTTAAGATTGTTTACAAGTGCGCTAGTTTTAATTAATATATTTCGAGAACAATGTAGTGTAAATCCAAAATAATAGATACGTATTATAAACTGCGAGATAATTCTCTGTATTAAGCTTTCACACCTTAACGTCTGAATGGATTGTGATGAAAATGTTTGCATTAATATATAATAGGTATCATCATAAAGAAGGACACAACATAATAATTCTTATCGAACAATATTTTAAGGAAAAATATTAACGAAGGCAAAGTCGCAAGACAAAATAAACTAAGTAGTTCAAAAATATTTAGGTATTATTAATAATTATTCTATTTAAACGACATACCTACCTAGTGATATTTTTAATTTTCAATCGATGTATTTCAGATCATTTCTCTTTTATTTTTAGTTCTTATTATTT
>OX419595.1:11311335-11486425 GCA_948473455.1 Teleiodes luculella
AAATGGACACAAGCTAACACTAAAATTTTACTCGCTTTGAAAATTTTATAGATACCTACCTGAATAAAACAAAAGAGATTTTGTTATACCTATATATTTACAAATAAGAAAGAAAGATTAGAAGAAAAAATAAAAAGAGGAATATTTACTAGAAATAAACGAAAAATAAAGAAAATGCTTTTTTTACTGAGAATTATATGCAGAAACAAACATGTTATTATTATTTTCATAAGTTAATCTATTCTACCTATTAATTATAAAATTCACATATATACCAATATTTCATGAGTAAAACCACATAATATTATTATACATACACTTAATAAAAATAAACAATGGAAATGGTCCTTTAGTCCTTTACTAAAGGATATAGAACTTTTAGTTCATAAAGTTTAAATTAAAAGAGTAGATCTTATGCCTCGATAAAACTTATGTAATATAAGATTTTAATTACCTATTTAACATTATTTTTGCACAATTGTGCGTACACACTCTTATTGGTATTTTCTTCTTTAACCCCCGACGAAACAGAGGGGTGATATAGGTTTGACGTGTGTGTCTGTGTGTCTGTCTGTCTGTGGCATCGTAGATCCTAAAGGAATGCGCCGATTTTGATCTAATTTTTTTATTGTTTGCAAGGTGTCACAATAGAGAGTGTTCTTAGATTTTTATTTTATTTTATGTTATGTGCATAATAATATCATTAAATAAATGATCTTTATAACATTATCATAATTTGAACAATACAAATAAAATGCAACAATTTCCCTATGGAAAATACATTTTCATATAGTGTTTGTAAATCTGATTTAAAACGGTTTTAAGCAAAACATGAAAATCATAATATAACTAGCTTTCTGCCCAACGGCACCGCCTGCGTTTACAGTTTTTCCCGTGGGAATGAGGTATTTTCCCGCGATAAAATGTAGTCTATGTGTTAATCCAAGGTGTTAGCTAACTCCATACCAAATTTCATTTAAATCGCTCCAGCCGTTTAGACGTGAAGAAGTAACAAACATACACACTCACACACACACAAAGTTTCGCCTTTATAATATTTGTGTGATTATAAAAGCATATTCTTTTTATTAAATATAAATTGCCCTACCTACCACGTCCATTCAGCTTAAGACAACATTTTTAGTTTCGTCTCAGAAGTCTTTTGTCAGTATATAATATAATATCAAGAAGTTATCAAAATGACATGTGTCAGTCAAGCAGTGAACCGCTAAAGGTTGTTGTTTTAGTAAGTACTATGATTGTGAAAGCATATTTTCAACAACACTTTCCAATAGCACCTACTGTCCGTTTGTGACGACTGTAAGAACCGTTTACACTGCACAGTTGTGAAAGCCAGCATTTGTAATGGCATTAAGTAGATTAATCAGCTGACAACCAACAAGGACGATTACGCACTTTATCACGACAACATTAAGCCAATAATAAAATAAATTAATGGGTTTTATTTTTATACAGGGTGCAAGATTAAGATTTCTTTTCTTTATGCTTCATGCCACTAAAATTAGTATGTTGTGCTTTCAGTATTTTGAAATAGATCAAAGTTGTTAAATAACAAAGGATACTTATTTATGCCTTTTTTAGGCATTTTCTCTAAGTGTAGGATTGCGCTTGATCGGTTTTATTCACAACGTAATGAATAAATCAAAATACAGTAGACAAGTGTTTGATTTAATAAATTGAGAACTGAATAATATTTGTGTGACTCCGGTAAATATATAAAGTAGATAGCATGCTCGTTTGCTTGGAGAATAGACTATCTCCAAAACATTATTTTGTTCTGTCATGGTTTAAAAAAAACAACGTATAATGTGTAATCCACTTTGGTTGGTTAAGTATAAAAACTATAAAATAAATTAAATCTAATTATATGATACACGTGGCCGCTCCACATCGTCTAAAATTCAAATCGCCACCCGATTAACATGTAAGGTGTCTAAATAATCCAATAAATAATGTCTAACATTCATTGTCGTTCTCACTACACTCATCCCTTTACGCGTAACTTATTGCTTTAATATTATTAACGCCGAATATTCCTGGCTGAATAAATTTTGTATTAATAAGAAATAAAGTTGTAATAAAAAATAAACGTCGGGCAAGGTGCGAAGAGGCTAACGAGCGTAATCTAAATGTAAGTTATTAGTTGCGGGCCGGGCCGCCCGCTGCGAGAGCTATGTCGATACCCAGATTTTTATCGATGCTTTTGTCGGCTCTAGCGTCGAGGTGTTACTGCGGTGTTACCCACGAAATTAGGATGTTAAATGTATCGACGATGACGCATAGCCGAGCCGGGCTGTGTCATTCGTATCATTGTAGCTTATTTTTTATCACGACCTAATAGAAATATCAATGGCTTTTTGTATTCCGTTTATGAAGATGGAAATTTTTGTGATGATTTATTTGAATTGTACAATAAAGTGTATAATGAGATGCGCCATAATGAATCGGTCACGAGTTTTTGATTTATTAATTAACTAATACGCCGCCGCTATGGCTGCACTCGCGTTGTTTTTTGTTTGCTTTTCTTGTGGTAAAAAAAGTTATACTGTTTAAGTTTATCCAATTTACGATCTCTCTACTTACCGAATTTAATCAAAATTGGTTCAGCTGTTTTAGCAGAATCAAAATATTTGCCACGGAGCTTTGGATTTAACAATTATTGTTGAGATTTCATAATTTCAACTTTTTTATAGTTTTCTTCATATTAATAGGGACATGTAACATTATCGGTGAAATTATAAACCTATTTTCATTAAATTAAATCATTCATTGATTAATTTGCGTGTTTACAAGAGTTCTTATCGAGTGGTTTTAAATAACCGCGCGGATAAAGCGACATGACAGAGATAGTTAACGATGCCAATAACGATACGTAATTAGCGACGTCTTGTTACAATGACACCCAATAAAACATGATATATCAAGGAAATATTTTATGTTTATTATACATAATTGTGCTAAATGCATCCGTCACAATCGAATGACAGTTATTTAGATTATTTTATCTAAGTAATTAAAGCATTTCTTCGTATTTTTCTAAAACTAGAAATAATTCTCACCCTTTTTAATTACGTATTTTTCAATCGGCATAAATATTTTCCTACAGTAAAACTATTAAACACTTCCCGCGATGCAATCTATCAACTTTCCGATTTTTTTCGTGATCCATATAGCCTTATAAGCGTAACACACAGTTATTTTCTCATTTAAGATACTAGAGTTAGAGCATTTTTAAGAATTTACACATATTTACCCTAAGACGCCCGCCCACACAGCATTTACTTAACATTATATAACATTGTGTAACATTGTAACATCAATAACGTTCTTTGAAAATTTATAATATTACACAACATTTTAGAACATTACTCTTACACAGCAATCACAGCATTCAAATCGTGGCTAAACAAATACTAGAAGGTCCCGCCCGCCCACTCACCAAAGGTTTTGTGCAACTTTTTCAAATAAATATTTCTCGGAAACAAATTAAAAATATATTTGTACAATTTGTACTAGCTTTCCGCGCCGCGGCTCCGCCCGCCCGCCCTCGCAGTTTTTTCCGTGGGAATTAGGGATTTTACCGAGGTAAAAGATAGACTACATGTTATTCTGATGTATAAGTATATAATTGTAAAGTTTCATTAAAAGTCATTAATTGTTTTTGCGTGAAAGAGTAACAAATATCCATACATCCTCACAAACTTTCGCATTTATAATATTAGTATAATAGGATGGGAGAGTAAATTCCTGTTTCTGTTTGTTTCAGAGAAAATTTTCTCAATACTATGAAATTAGTGAGCATGATTTTAGTATGTCAGAGGCCGCCTATTTGTACACTTTTACTGTTGTATACTGAATTTCTTATTATTACTGGTGTGCAATAAAGTATATTCTATTCTATTCTATTCTATGTCAGTATTTGCTAAGTCTGCACACTTACACCCATCATCATCATCATAAATTAAAAGCTTACAACCTGTATTAATGTGCGTGGTAATGTTATGTTATGTTATTTTGTGCTGTTGTTAGGATGTTTGCTTAATATTTATCACTCTCTGCACTAGAGTATCCTCTATAAGCAATGAACTGGTGTAGTCTTTAGAAGGTAAATCATAGTTCAGAAAGCGTAAACGGCTACTTCCTCTCCATTCAATTATTCCACTTTTCTCTTCGAGTTTTCCCAATCTAGGTGACATTAAACAAAAAGCATTTGGTTATCCATCACGGAAACAGGCTGAATAAAAACAATTGCTGTAGGCGTCTATGCTGTTTTGTTTTTATTTGAACATCGAATATTTGGAGCGTAGTCAATCAATTTTTAGTCAAATCTCGGTGAACTGTGATCGGGAAATTTGGTGAACAGCATTATTGTCGTTAGTTAGCTATTGGGGTTCCGTACTCTAAAGGTTTGAACCATTCATAAAGCCTGCCAAAAATTTGTAAATACTTATATAAAAATATTTCCAACTGAACGGAAAATTTGTATTTAGTAGGTTTTTTTCTTGCCTGTGTATTTTTTAATAGTTTCAGAATGACGGTCAAATTATAGTTTAATGTTTACAATAATTTTTTACCTACGTGTTTTAAATTCTTAATCTTAAATTATTTTAATTGCAGCTATTTGCAAAAACGACAAAGAGTAATATTTCTTAAAGCGACTGATAAACAAAGGTATTATGTAATAATTGTACTAATCATGTAGTTGAAATGGCTTTAATATTGTAAGCTAACTTTAGGTAAAATCATACTTCTGACTATTGAAGTAAACTGTAAATAAATTAAATATTAAAAATTTAATCCATTACATAACAATTTTTTCAATTGAAAACGCTGGTCATTTGAGATGGAATACTTTTTTTCTAGTAAAGATATTACAAAGTATTTTTTAACAATATGGCTCGAGATAATTATTATAGGTACGTACAAGGATGTTAGAAATTAAACATTATTCTACCGTCCTTGGGTACGTACCTACTACTAATCACTATAGCACAAATAAGTGTGAAAACAAAGATTTCGTGTTTCTTTAGGAATAGGGATAGGAACAATAGGAATTTGTAAAAAAGCTTTTAGTTTTCTTATAAAGTTTATTAAGTCCTTCCAGAATGTTTATCGAGTAAGTTACTTTTATCAAAAAGAAACAAATATTTCCCTAAATATGTTTAGGTGATTTTTTTTGTAATGTTATAAATGTGATGCCTGAATGACTAATACCTTTTGAAAAATAAATAAAGCAAACGTTTTTGTTCGACATGATTACACACACAGTGTGCAGCACAAAAAATATACATACCTAACTAGTTGATTGAAATCACGAACGAAATTAAGCTGAGTTGCGACTCAAATAAAAAACAAAATATTTCCTGATCGCTGTAGAAAATATAGTCATAAAAAAGCGCTACATCAACAGTTAGATTCGCTTTATTGTCGTAAAACAAACGCCTACAGCAATAAAAGGGCAAATGATAGTAAACAAAACCACTGCTTGTCAAAAGCGCAACGACAAAGGGTGCAAGCAAGGGGAGCCAACTGGAAAAGAACAAATCAGTTTGAATTGATCAAACGCTTTTGTTAATTTACGAGAGAAGGTGCGTTTTAGTAACAGAAAACACAAGTTTTCATTGCTCAAACGCTTTTGTTATACGAGAAAAGGTGCGTTTTAGGTGGCTTTAGTAACAGAAAACACAAGTTTTCATCTACTTACAAAATACAAACCTTGTATGTTTGTGTAAACACTATTGCACAGAAACCACAACTACTCTCTAAAATACGACAAAGGGAGAGAAACGTAATGAAATAATATGTATAATTGTGTGTAATTTAAGAAAAAAAAATAGTTTTATATTAGTTCTGTTCCCTGTGAAATACTAAATCCAGAAAAAAAAACAAGAAACAAATCACATAATATTAAATTTAAAAATTATATACTTTCAAAAACTAGAAAAGAGCTGATAATAGGTATTCAAATGGGTTTATAAAGATATTTTCTTGGATCATAGCTAAGAACACTCTCGATTATGACACCTTGATAAAAAAAACAACCGTGGATCCTGTTACTCTAATTTATTATTTCTCTATTATATTAAGTATAACGGACTTCAATTATAGTACTTACTTTACACTAATAATAATATTAGCTCCACAAGCCTGCTGGCCGCATATTTGCTCATCAATATTCGATGAATTTGAAACTGACCAACACAACATGGCGGATGTAGCCGCGACAGCTGCGCGGGAGTCCTTGAAATCTCTTTGGGTATTTTTAGCCGGGAACCGAACCCGGGGTGTAAGGAAATGACCCCTTAAATTGGCTTACGCCCAGCAATAAGTACCTTTACTTTTTGTTTTTAAAGGGTGTTTTTTATTGGCTACTTAATATTTATTATTCGCTTACAAAAATATATTCAAATAGTTTATTATTAAAGAAGATATTCTACGAATCTTATACTATACCCATTTATTTAGTATAAATTGCATTAGATTTCAAACTATACATGAAGAAAAAGATAGCTGTTGGTATTGACTGTAAGTATATATTATAACTGAAAATTTTCAGTCGTATCTTTACCTGATATGAGTTACGGTTAGTTTAAGGATATGAGTTACCTATAAACCTATAGATATGTCCAAGACATTTTTTTTTCTTTTGTTTGTTTACATTTGTAGCAAGTTCTAAAATTGGTGCTGGCCAGAATATACCTTTCAAAAGTAATTTATTTTGTTCACACCCTGTATACAAAATTGCTATACAGGCTGCACCTTGCGAGTGGTGACGCCAGGATTAATAAGCCCACAACCCTTGCTCATTACCGACAACAGCTCTGCCATTCCTCTTTCAAACGAAAACTCAGGAAATTGCAATTTATGGTTGTATAAAAAACCGCTTCCAATCACATTCGATGGTAAACAATGTATTGTATAGTAAGTGGTTTATTCCTGCATTCTGATATGATAAGTTATAATAGGAACGGTTAATTAAATATTTACGAACCATAGTATATATTTGTTATGTTAAAAAAATATTCATACAAAAGACATCAACGCAATCCATTTTTTTTCTCACTGTTTATGCTTTAGAGTATAATATGTCTGAGATTAGATGAGAAGCAGCTTAGCTTACTCTAAACTGTACGTTAAGTATGATAGTTAATTAGTATATTAAGTCAAATAAATTAAAACACTATGTTTATCAAATTACTCATTTTATGGGCCAGTTATTGCTCAAAAGTTATAAATTATGAAGTTTCAGTTTTACAGTCAATTCTATTTACAATGCATAGTTTGAAGACTTTAAAATAAAGTAACAATAAACAATACGTAATATACGTCATTTAGTAACATCAGCATCCAATTTGTATGCGTACGCGCAACCGCGACGAATCGCGCGTTTCGTGCCCCAAAACACACATTTGTCACATTCGACGCGCTTTTTACTATTTGCTTTATCACATCTATCACGCAAATGTTACTTGACCCCTGACACATCCATATTAAACTTGATTTGATAACAAGGGTGAAATTGGCTAACAATTTCCTTCCGAATTTAGTCTAACTAAACGACTTCAAAAAAGGAAGAGGTTCGGTCTAATTATTAGACCGATGTTTTCTTTATTGTGCGTTTTTATAAGGTATCTCCGCCAATTATTTCATTATTTTTGGTATAGTTTATGTATTAGGTGCAGAAGCCAGCACATGTGACTGAACATGTTAACCTTGGGAGCGCCCGTAGTGCGAATGTGTAACCGCATGTGTTACTATTAGATGAATATAATATGTTTTTTTTTTATCAAAACTGCTTTCTCTCTACATTTAATACCTCTCTGACATTTAAAGGAATTAACTTTCTGATGTGTATTGCTTGAGCCATCATTATCATCATCATATCAGCCGAAAGACGTCCACTGCTACGTCATATAATTTGTTATTTAAATAATTTACCATAATTTACGGAAACTGATATAATATAGTTCTGTGCTGATATTCAGAGTCTGATGCGGCGTCAGCCTATTATAGGTACAAGTAAGCCCAATTGAGCCTCTCGATAGGACCGTGATAGGAAGTTTTTCTAAAATATTATTCGCTACGGCTATGCTAACGTAGCGATTGCTACGAAATGGCGTAGACGCAAAAACAGAAAGTAGTAAGGCACTAATAGAAAAATTATATTAACTTGCTCAAGCAATGCGTGGTGGGCCTCGATGTAGAGAGATTTCAGCTGAGATGATGATAAATAATGATGATACAGTCTCCATACAGGTAATTTTGCTCAGGCCGAAGCAAAGTGCTGTCGAAGGAAATATTAATTAATTAAGTGGGCATTTTTTTATTATACATTTACAGCCATAACCAATATAAAATTTATGATCATTTCTG
Source organism: Teleiodes luculella (assembly GCA_948473455.1). Lineage (NCBI taxonomy): Eukaryota > Metazoa > Arthropoda > Insecta > Lepidoptera > Gelechiidae > Teleiodes > Teleiodes luculella. The sequence goes on from OX419595.1 coordinate 11,319,730, forward strand.
ATTCATTTTACATGGTAGTGTTTTAATCTACTACTCGTATATACCAACTGTTATAATACTAGTTCATTTTATACCAGTCGTACGATCCACCCTTTGCCCTGATTGGTCACAGGAGATTTGAGCGATTTCATACCAATATGTGCTTTAGTTCGGCGGTTTACCAGCTGGTTATTGGCCCCGCGGGTGAACAACCACTTTCAACTAAAGATATCTGTATCGATTACCTACTTAAGTTATTAAAAAAAAGTACATAACATACTAGCTTCCCGCCTTGTACCTCCACCCGCGCTAACAGTTTTTCCCCAGGGAGTAAAGTATTTTCCCGTGGTAAAAGGTAACCTATGTTATTCCACAAGGTCTATTGTATCTTTATAGGTACTAAGTTTCATTAAAATCGGTTTAGTATTATTTATTTATTTTATTTATTGTCGGATCATATTTAATGCAAACAAACAATCAAATATTTCCTTGCCTTTTTATAATATTATAATAAATACATAGTATAGCAGTATACATTCATAACTTTATTTTTACCATTGTATTAATTTTTAAACAGGGCATATTTTCCTCATAGAGAAACCATGTAAAAATTATTATAAAAGTAAAAAAGAAAGCTGTTTGAGCTTATATATTACATTAGGGCATGTGTAATGTATATGACTATCAAGTTCATGAACATAATAATATGGATTTTACTTCAGATACTAACTTTCTCTAATCTTTATAGAATTTGTTTAAAATGGATATTGCCATGTTTATAAACAGTTAGAAATTGTTTAGCTTATAGAACAAATAAAGTTTAATGTTTGGTTGAGGCTTTAGCGCTTAATACACATTATTATGTATGAAAAACGTACAACAACAATATACATATTAGGTATTTATGATTTAAAGCTTTGTAATAAATCACTTTCTCCATGATCAGTCTAGGATAATTTCTCGGCGCACTATTTATGTTTGTAATATAATTAATTATAGTAGTTTTCAGCTATACCAGTAGTACTTTCCGTATAAAATATCAACAAAAAATTGAAAAAAGAAACTGAAAAAAGTCAAGTATTTTGTCACTGTACAAGGCATATAAATTAATAATTAATATTAAAACTGATTTCGCACAGATCTATTGTTTTCCCTCTGCACGAATCGAATTAATTACATCGCTATGAATATTAAAATGTATTTTAAATCGATTCATCACTAAGTTTTTTTGCGTGGGACTGGCAGAAAAAGTGTCACCCACGTTTTTTGAAGTTAAAAAAAAAACAAATGAGTGATTTCACGGTACAGTGTGAGTTGTGTGACACGAACGAATCGTAAACATGAAAAAGCTTGCGATTGTTTGCGCAGTCATTACTCATTAGTCCGCACACCGTGCAATTGGCTCATTGTTTATATGAGCTTTGAGAAAATATCCAATATTTTAAAGTTATTGCGTGACATTATATTTTTTGCGAGTGAAATGTTATTCAGATGAATTGTTTTCAACAGTGCAAAAAATTGATTATTATTTATTGTTGGAAAAAAATTGATACACTTACATCTCATTTAATTTATGTCATCTTGTTTATTGATTTTTAATTAGAAAATTATATGTATTTAGGTGATATTTGGTTGATTATGTATCAGTACATAATGTTTAGGATTTTAATATTTACTAAAGCAAAGAACAGCCAAAGTCGAAAACTTGCGTAACCGCAAAGCAGAACATAAATATCTAATTTCCTACATGTCTAATGATATGATATGAAAAAAAAAAGAATACTCTTCATCCAAAATATTTCACTAGAGCACAACATAAATTCACTTAATCCCACAAACATATTCTCGGGATTAAAAGACCCTAACACTAAAAGATGATTCCCATCATTGGATCAACAAACAGAAGGAAGACACTATTAGGTCTAGCTTATCAAAACAAGGAGTTAATCCTGTAGATCCTTAGCGTAACATATTGGCTGCCGCGAGGTCTGTGGGACCCCATAGCTAACCCCATTAAAAAGTGGCGGGGTTGGTATTAATGTAGCATAAAATTAACCCGCGTCACGGGCGGCGCGTGCGGCGTTTGGAGGGGAAGCCCCGTTCGGCTAGTTAAGAGTTTGTTTTGGTTCGTTTGATTACGCTGTTCAATTTTGGCTTAAGAATTATGTCTTATATTTCATTTTTGAGGGGCAAAATATTATATGCATTTATTCCTGAATTTTCATATTACTTCGTAAAATGTGCCACCATTATTGTATAAACTGTATTATTTTTTATTAAGTATAAATAACAACATGGCACCGAAAATAAAGAAAATATGCCACTAATATTTGTATCAAACTTTCATGTAAGTAAACTCTATATTAGGTGCCTATAGCGCAATCGTTTCATTAAATACTACATACACATTAAATAGTATTATAAATCTCTGTGCCTTTAAAAAAAAGGAACACATAATTATTATAGTGCAGTGGAATCAACATCGCATCTTCTCTTCGTCTTCATCTATCGCGTCTTCATTTTTATTTTACTTTTTTTTTGCGAAACAACCAAATCATTTAACGATAATACGTATGTAATTAGTAAGTACAAATAACTTTCATTTCTCATAAGTAGTTTATATTGTTTGCACAGACCCGGCTCACTTTTTCTATCTCCTCACCCTAAGGTTGCCTGGTAGAAATTGCTACTCAGCAATAAGACCGCCTACATGTACACTTTCGTTCTTTTTTTTTTGTGAATATACTGATGCTATTGTTACTAGTGTGCAATAAAGTATATTCTATTCTAATACTCATTATTGTAAAGACTCATTACCCTTTATACTAGATCAATTTATCGATCACAGTTTCCTTAATGAATTGGAAATCAGTGAACCCGGCGTTATCAAGTAGGGCGCACACTTCATTGAATAGCTACTACAATTCGATTGACAAACAAGTGAAATAATTTTAGTCGTTTCATCTCGCGCGACCCAGGAAGGGCCTTATCAAATGCACCAGTAATATTAGAGGGTAGGCAGTAAATCTTGTGTCGCGTCCGATAGCGGCCCTTTGTAAGACGCCGGCTTTCTACTGCATTGTTATTGATAAACAATTAATTTGTTATTTATTGTGTCCCGCTTGTTAGTGTAGTGCTAATAGGGCAGTTAGATATTGTTACAAAACGGTTGTGTTTGATCTATGACGGAAGAGTTGCGGTAGAAAGTGACGCAATGATTCGACTTTTTTAACGCCTAAACAGTGATTGAGAGAGCTTCTGAGAATTCAATTTTATAATAGGGGTATTCCTTAATCTCTAGGCAATTCTATGGACTATTTATTATTTTAGTTAGACCACATATAATATGATCTCAAATATGATAAATGCTAGCTTGTAGCTAAAAAAATAGTAGAGTCTTATGACCAGTATTTTACAATGCAAAAATCTCTCAGCTGAACAGATAGATACCCACAAGAAATTGCAGGGTAAGAGGACGAATAATACTTATTACCACGGGAAAATGTCCCATTCCCACGGGAAATGATGACGACGTGAGTAGTGCGGGTCGGAAAACTAGTCAATAACTTGACCAATATCCGTCATCCACTTTAAGGAATTTTCCTCGCTAGTTGATAAAAACTGGGCGAACGAGATAATAAGCTCATTAAAAACAATTACGTACTGGAGTAGGCACAAAAACGGAGTTGGAAGCGCTTGCATAATAAATGAGTAGGCAGCCGCCTTGGGAACTTGCGTAATTTTTATTACACCAAGTTCTTGTTAGACTTCCAAAGCCATTTCGCTACAGTTGTGTTATTGTCGGCACGGTGCACAAGTTAAACTAACCCTTTTGGTCCGACAGCATTTAATTTGAAGCTTTTCATTATTTGCAAATTAGGTACCTAGTTCTTCCATGGACCTAGTAACACAGAACACTATTACTAGTAACTAAGTTATTTTCAGTCAATCTGACAAAACTCTGAACGTGACATTATCACAGATTAATAAAAAATATAAATAAAATAATTTATTTCTCAATTTAAAGGTTACATACAATTAACACGTAGCTGAAGTTTTAAGCATTTTAAAGCCTGTGTTAGGAGACTCCAGAATAAATAGTTACTAACGTAAACATTATCCGGTTTATCATAAGAGCGCTGATACTGCGTAGCTTTTTTATGCTTGTGTCGAAAAAGTACGACCAATCAAGCTTCACTCGACTTAGTTAAGCTTTACCGGACTTGGATTCCGGTATCCGTAGCACTGAATGAATTTCGTAGTGCAAGTTTCCTGCCGAATGTGCTGGCTACTGTACCTACATATTGAATAAACAAGCGTTTTATTTTTCCCGGTTATTGTCAATAATATTTTTTCACATAAATCGTTACAGAACTTAAACCGAAATCATGGCAAATAATCGTATGGCAACGATGGCATCACCCCACTCTTGTCCAGACATGTGGACGGTAATCTATCGGCCACATTGCGCCAGTGTTGCCTCCTCTGGGACCAATGAATCAGCCGGTGCGCCCGCGCTCTGATGGCCAAATAAATCTCATAGCACACTTTTTAATACAGTTCTTAGGACAGATATAAATAAGTTCATTGAATAACAGGCGTAGGGTTGTAATTTTTTATTGCCAGTTATTTTTTCAGATTTAGCGAAGGTTTATGTAATAATTTTCTGTTTTTTTAATAGCCTTTAGATAATGTTTGTTTGAGCCTCTTGAGTACTTTAAAATTACTTTAAAATTATATTACATCAAGGGTACAATACATACTCAGAAGAACATTCAACAGTAAGCAAGCGGCTAGCTAGGTTACCTGTAAAAGTCGATTTTGCTCATAGGTAAAACTCGTACATTCTAGCGACTCGTCGTTGAAATATTTTTACTGTGAAACAAAATTAAAATGTTAAAACAAAACTGTCTTTAGCCAAAACATGTGGCTCAATTTTGAGCCCACACCAAACCAAAGTCGCTACCACCATTCCAACACCTAATTACGAGTATTTCGTCACTACAAGAAACACTAATCCAGAATTAATAAGAAACTCCATTCGCTGTATCAATTACAGTACAGTAACTTCACGCAGTAGGCTCGTAAATACTCGGCGAACAATAGTGCTCCGGTCGGCAGGAATCAGTCTCCAGAGGGCTTGCGTCATCCAACTCTATTATCGAAATCCAGGACTAGTGATGGGCGATACTCATCTTCAGATATCGATAAACAATCCATACTAACTATTATGATTTAAACGAGATATTACCGTGGTGTTTGTTTTGTGTGAGTGATGGAAAAAACCCTGAAAGCTTAGTATAATCCATACTAATATTATGGATACGAAAGAGAGTTTTTATTTTGTTATTTTTAACTGAAACCAAGCAACGGATTTACTAGATTATTTTGCACAGAGGTAAAAGTTACGTTTTACCGCGGAAAAACATGTCGTTCCCTCCCACGCACGGGAGAAACAACAAAGCAAGCGTGTTCAATGGCGGGTCGGCAGCTACTACTCGTACGAGTATCGTACTGCTAAATTAAGAGTGTATACAATTAGGAGTTACTTACTCGGCGTTGTTGTTGTGGTCACGGATTGTGATAGTTTCGAAAGCCAAGCCAAACTTCTGATTTAAATAGTCAATTTGATTATTTTTAGCATAACAATCTCTTATTTATAAAGAAGACGGAACTAATGGCTTAACGTGAATTCTGAGGAGCGTAAAAACATCTAAATGAAAACTACTATCGTCACCCATCCATGAATTGGTAGATAGCGGTTACTCAGCTGTGTAAATGTAATAAAACACTATTTATAACCGTTACACAAGCGATTCAAAATCTCAAATTCCCTTAAATGTTTAATATCAAATCTATAGAAACAGTTCCACTCTAGTTTTTATCTAGCTGGCTACGCTGCATGTTATTGTGGAGTCGCGGGCCACGGGGCCCCCAGGGGGCAATAACTCACGAGTTTGTCGGGGGCGGCAAGATTTGCTTACATTTTACAACTCGATTTGCGTTTGTAAACATTTCGGAATGCGTATTTTAGAAGATGTTACGGTACCCCCTTGAAGGTTAAATTTACTTTCAGGGCACAAGGTTCTAGTTTGAAACCGAATACTGTTGATCTGTCGAAATATTTAGGCGATAAGTATGAAAACTATACTAGACAAAAAAGTCTGCGTGGATACACTTTTAATATATTGATATTTCCCCTTACAAAACTTTAAAATTCCCAAACAATTAACGCTTTCCTGAAGAAAGGAATGGAGGAAGCGGTATTTACTCTATTCCATGTCCAATAATTACGAATTTCTCAATTTTATTTTTACTTTCAAATATTAACTATTCATACCAAACATGAAGAACAAAAAGATGGTATTAAATATCAAAAAAACTAACATTAATGTCACCCACCAGCAGCGTATAGTTGCTCAGTCTGACAAAATAATTTGTACATTCCCTAGAAATAACAATAGGCAGACAAAATGGACGACAACTGCCGACAAATTGAAAATTGCCGCTTTCATTGACGTGTCAATAGTAGCCACATTATTATAGCATTTAATAGTACAAGGCTTGTCTGTACTACCACTAGTGAGCCTTGACAAAATAGTCTATAAGGTATTTATAATATGGTCCTCTGTTTACATATTTACTGTCTATATGTAAATACTGCCTGAAATAAACGGATTGTTATAATTATTTTTATTTATTATAATATAACTGATATTAGGAAACGTTGTTTTTGGTTTAACTGTCTCCAACCAAACTCTATACTCTACCACTCTACTATTAGTTTCACTCTACTAAGACATTCATACGCTCTGATTTTGCATTTACATACCTATATTATATATATATAAAAATGTCCTTAAAATATAATGCTTTCATCTATAAAATTGTTTCAAAAAGCACTGAAGACAAAAGAATAAAGAGCCTACTTCAAGATCATATAAGTTTTGTAGCTGTATTATTTATCTTGACAAAATAATTTTGTCAAACTCCAAAATCTTTTTGATCTTAATAAAACCACTGTAATATTATAGCATAGATCTTTTGGATCTTACTACAAAAAAGTTAAACTCACGTCGTCTATTTAATAAGCCTTGTGTGAAAGATGTTTTAGATACGTATTCAACGTTTGTGTATTTTTCTTACTGGTATGCTCTAAATAAGTGACGGTATTTTTCTCAAGATATGATAGATTGATTTCCTGTAATGGGACAATTGGACGAACTGTTTTTGATTAGTGAGCAGTTGCCTATCGCTATTTCAAAGAAATTGTTATAAGATTGCAGTGCCGCATTGTTTCAATCAATCATCTATCGTTCAGTAAATAGAAATAAACTTTCTAGGAATGTGGACTATGCTCATAAATAGCTTACAAACAAATAAATCATCTTGCCTATTACATTAATATCTACCCCGTTTCAAAAATACAAGCATAGATCACCTAAATAAAGAAATATTCATAAATAAAGCAGACTTAAAACTCAAGTTTTCATGCTTTTTGGTAATCATCTCATTTAAAATTTTTTCATCATTTCCTAACTAATATGTCTTATTTTTTTGAATTAGTTTTTGACATGATATTACTAATTAAATTCATCTTAGTAGGTACTCGCATTATTCTTCTGTCGAGATTGATGATTCAAGTTCTCCCAGATCCGTTATCTTTGTTTTGAATCCCACGATAATTTTCACATCTTGAAGAGTGGTTGCAACTTGCCATTAACATTAATTTGCATATTGACAAACCCAATTACCTGAGACATACATCAAAGAGCTTTGTTTCAATGATAAAGCACAAGATAAAGTAAGATATTCTTTACTCGTCTTGTGACCTCCTAACAAGACGTAGCTGTTAAAAACAGGATGTTAATTTTTGTCATCTTGATTGTACTAAGATCAAGAATTATCACGTTGCATAGTTTTAAACCATTGTCATAGTACCTAAACAACTAAAGAAATAAACTATAATTCAATAAAATATAACTGTCTCACGAAACCCAACATATAGCATGTTTTTGAATGGCAATGAATGTATTTTTAAATATTTTTGGCTTTTTTTATTGTTATACGCTTGTGTTACTTAATTACCATGTTGAGCTTTACTGGACTAGGATATATTCTAATTTTACAAGAAACAGTACCAGTGCCTAAGCTTCTGCTGAAAACCGGTTAGTACTATTATTTTCTTCTGTGCTAAAGATAATTATTTTAAATATATTATCAGCAGCTACTGCACCAATACATCACCATCAAAACGCACGCTGACATTTAAATAAGCACCCTTAACATCCTCATCTGCCGGCCAAGGGCAAGCGGCCAATCAATATTGTTTTGGTAAAATATTAAAATTTTATTACGCCTTATTTTCACAGGCATAATATCGCCGTTAAACTCTGTATAATATAGTAATGGTATAATGTGGAGGTATGTCTGTGTTGCGTCGATTTATCATGTTTCAATCTGTGGGCCGCGCGGTTGCCGCGGGCGCGGGAGCGGGCGCGATCGAAGATGACTGCTGCTCGAAATATTACACGTCAAGGGTTTACGTATGAAAAATAGCCAGTTTCTATTCACTGTGTTTGATGCTGTGGAAATATTTTAACACGTTCACTTGTGATGTTATCATACGAGGCTGGTCCTTTTCACATTAATTAGCCCTTGTTATTTACAGGTAAGTATTTTTCAATTAATGTGTTATTATTAAATTTGATGATATTTGGTAGATTGAGTTTCAGTTTAGATGAGTTTTAATGTTTTGAGTTTAGATGACAGAGGTAGTAGATTACTATTGTTAGCAATAAAACTAATACTAAATTCCAAATACTTCACGAAACTGTGCTCAATTACAAACATGATTAAAAAAAAATTGTCATTCCATACTCTTAATTAAGCCTCAAATTATCTTCCTTTTGCTAACCTATTTATTAATAGGATATACTTAAGAGCTTATATTCTACATATGAATTTTAATTTATGGTATTTAGACTTTTAAATAACTTACAACTCTCGCACAATACTTGATGGACTCACAAACCTCGCACTACGCAGCAAGAGTGTTAAACAGTCATTAGGAAGAAGCAGGATTGGCAGATGAAGTTAAATAAATGTGGTTTTAGTAGCTTGAATTATTGAATTCTGTTCATTCTTAAATATGATTGATATGATCATGCATTCTTAATAAATTACTAACCTAAACTGACCTTTAGATAATCATGGGCCATTATTGGAGTCTCGTTTAGTCCAATAATAATTACCAACTACTTACGCTAGCTACTACTAAATTGTAAATAAACAAATTAAAAGAACGTTGTTCAGTTTCATGACTACTACTACTACCACTATTACAACCAGTTACCATTTATACACCGTGAAATTTAACTGGTTGTAATAGTGGTAGTACTCATAAAACTGAACAAATTTCCCTAAGGAACATAGGTTGACACCTCATAAATATTGTTTAAATTTTGATATATATGGTAGTTTATTGAACGTGTTAGTATAATTAACATTTTTTTAAATTAAAGTTTATATCTTAATTGACTGCGAATACCAAACGAATACCTATTTAGGTGGGAAATATATGGAAAATTAAAAAAATATACATACGTACGTACATTTTCAAACACAGTTCAAATTGTTAGAAATATTATAAAAATGTATAATATTTTTTATTTGTACAGATTTTTCCTATCCTACATTTTTTAAGACATGTTTTAACATCTAGAGGTCTATTTAGATATACTTAAGTCTCTATATTTCGTATTTTGAATACGTACGTTGTTAAATTAAAATATTTTATATCTGCTACCTTATTTTTATAACCTGCGTTCAACACCATTCATAACCCTGGTAAATCATCGCTAGTATAATGAGCCCACGCAACAAGTACCTATGTTGGGTAATAACGCCACTAATATCACTAAAATGATATGTATATTGGTAATAATGTCTGCGAGCCTGCTAATATGGCGTCCGCCGAGCCATCATTAAAGGACTGGCCACGGCCTAAGGTGCACACTTCTGCTTTATAACATTTAAAAAGTGTATTTATGAAATGCTTAAGAGCTGAATGGGATTCCTTTATAAATGACCAATAAACATTTTTTTACAGCACTCAAGGTAAATTACGTTTTTCTGAGAAAAATGGGTAGTGTTTTATCGTTTACTTACTATTCGGTTTTCACTTGAGTTATCTGAATCGTAAGTAATTACTTAGGCTCAATTCCGGGGTGGCCGCTGAAATCGCTAAATTTAAGTTGTAGGTTCATATGGCAATGGATGGGAGACGAACATGAGACGAATGAATTTAATTTTTGAATTAATGATATTTAAAATAAGTAGCGCAGCTGTCTGTTTTCACATGCCCACTTAACTAGTGAAAACTAGTAAACTACGCGTAAAATCGATGTTTAACATCTCTAAATTTAAGTTGACAATCACTTGTCCCTTTTTGTTCATAAGAACGTGAAAGGGACATTATGGTTTTTAAATTTAATTTAGACCTTATAATGTAGAATCTGGTCCTATTATACTAAAATATAATTACTTAATTTCGTTTCGTGTAATATATTCCATTTATTCATCAATCAAGACATCAAATCATCATTTTCTGAGTGCGCAAGTCTCGCCATTGGCCATATTGTCACTTTCTATCCGATGAGATACAAACACGAACACGCATTGCATAAAGAAAATCCTAAAAGCAACGATTAATGCTATGTACGGTCGCGTTTATAAGTCCAGTCATATCACTTTGTCACGTGCTTCTAAACTTTAAATTAACTTTTTTACCAAAAGCACCAAAAGCATTCAGGACTTATTATTTGAAGTAAAATATTGAGTCTCTTACACTTTATACGTAACATACAAAAATAAGAATAAGAAGCCTTTAGGAAAAATGTTGATTGAAACTGGCTGATAGACTGACTGCACTTATGAACTTGTACTGTACTTAGTATTGAGTTCAGCTATGTACATTTGTAGCGTGCAATGAAGAATTTTCATTAATTCAAGAATTTTTTGAAGAATATAGGACCATAGTCTCTACTCTTGAAATCAATATCGATCCCATTTCAACCCAGTGCAATACCAAAGTCAGTTTTAGACCGCTACTCTTGAAAATCTGGCCGCCAAGAGTTGTCAAATGTCCGATTTCATTTAGTTCCACTGAATATCCGCCCAATATGAAACCAAGGTGGCGTTGTGGCATTCAAGAGTACGAAACGCCCGATCTCAATGTCGACGGATCGGAATCGCCTTCAAGAATAGACCCTCTGAAAACCGGGCTCATCGTTACAGACTACATAGTTATTTTCACAATATAGGTAATTTCATTTAAAACACCCTGTTGGCATGTAGGTAAATCTCAAAACTACAAAAAAATGTATTTCTTACTCTATGTCTCAAAAAAAGAACCTTAAAAAGTCGGGTAGTGACATTTCGCGAGTAAAATCAATTAAGGTTCAGTCCGGTTCGCAGAACGAACCCGTCTTTTGACTTTAATGACGCGCTCTTCGGGACGAAATGTCTTCATCGCGAACCAGGGACGTACTAAGAAGATGCATTTCAATACAGCAGGATTTTAAAAATATGGATTTCCGTGATACTTCTAAATGTGTCCTATGAATTGAGGCGAAAGTTAAAAAATTTCAAAAGTTCAAAAAAGCAGCGTTCATTAGAGCACCAGTCAGGCGTGGTCCAAAAAAGAGTAAGTGGTCATTTTATGAAGTAGACATTTTAAGAAGTGGTGATTTTTAAAATTGACGAAAGTGTTTAAAGAGCCTCTCTTTAAAGAGACATTGACAAATTCTCTTCCCATTCTTATTACCACACTTAGTCCGATAGTGGTCCTGTTGTAAGCTGCACGCTCTGTTGCGGTCAGTTGAAGAGCAAAAAAGTGGTATATTGTATTATCTTGTATGTAATTTGTTTACAAATCGATGGCCCATCTTGTATGCGGTCAAGATATTAATAGTTTCGACTTTTTGCTGATAATAACACGTTCGCAGCACTCAGAAAGCATGTAAGCGGACTCAAAAGTGCAAGGTTTGTTATTTATCATATTAAACGACTTTGACCTCTAGAAATATTGATTGAATATCAATTCAATAACATTTAAATTCAAAAACAAGTGGGCGGCAAGATAGGTATTAATAATGGCTTCAAAAGTTAATTGGGTGTGGGTTGATGAATTTATCACATTATCTATTAAGATGTAAAAGGCCAACTATATTAAACATTTTTCAAACTAACAACGTTGTGGGAACCGGAAAGAACTAGTTACGTAGATAGAGTTGTTTCTAAATTTAGTTGCCTGACGTATTAATTTCTAAAATTTACTTTAGTATTCTAGTGACCAGATTTTTCTACGTGGAACATCTTTGGTAAAACTCTAAGCCCATCCTACAATAGAGTTAGATTTTTTCTGTGCAGACTTCTAGGCTTCTTTTTATAAATATTTAGGAATCTTGAACCGAAACTCTGGGCAGAAATAAGTGAATCAAAAATAAAAGAAAACTTGTAATGTATAGCCATAAACAATTACTAAGTGCGCCTCTGGCACGCGTGCCTGTCCTCACAGCCAGGTACCTATTTCACCCAAAATTATAACTTTATTATTGCCAGTGATTTCGGAAATTAATTTCCAGGGATCGCGGTAAAATTATAGGCGGAGACCGACACGGGCCGATCCGCGCCCGGAATGCTTCGAGTGTCGTGTTCGAAATTCGAATTTTTAAATTGTGTTTTCGCCAAGGAGGATTTAGTTTATAGTTTATGGTGTTTCCTGCCAGTCTGTAAAGTTTGTAGACTACATATTTAATTATGGAAAGTCTTTATCATTAGGTGCTTTTTAGTATCAGCACCTTTAGAATAATAAATTTTTTATTTTAAATATTACTTGTAAAATATACAACTGAGGTAACAGTTTAAAAAATAAAGCAATCAACCAATTAGCTTCCTACTTAAATTGATACACACTTTCACGAAAAACCTACTTTGAATGACTTCGCGAAAAAGTTGACAATCATTTGCCTCATTTGCTGGTGTGAACATTTATAAAGGTTGGTATTAAGTATTTTAACTGTAAGGTCGTATTAAGTAGTTACAACGGTACGTTATTACAGGGAAATCTGTAGAATCTTACACCGTCGCGGCCAATTGATTCTTGGAATAATGAAATTATAAAGCAATACGGACGGCGGCGTATTTACGAAGCTCGTTTGGCCACTTTGTTTCAATAACGGCTCAGTGAAATTCGAGTTTCGTCACAGAATAAATATAATGTACTTGTCGTACAGTAGTTTCGTTAATTTTTTTATTAAGAATTTACTAATAATGTTTGAAAATGATCGTTTAATGAATACAAAAAAAAATACATATAGAACTTTTCTCATGATGTATATTTGTTTACAACCATGTACATCTTGCTAATTTATTAGAAGATCGCAAAGCATGCCCAAGATAAAAAATAAAAGGAAGATAGGAAACCAAAATAGCTTTTGCTTCGTGTATAGAAACAAGGAAAAAAGTTGTTTTCTCTATACTGAGTCCAACTAGGTTTGTTATGTTATTCTGTAAACTTTTCCTAAGATTGACACATAATTTAGGTCATAACGATTGGAACGTTTACGTTACCGCAACAAACATGCTTCCTTATCAAAGTAAGTAATAAATAACAAAGTATTATAAACTGCCATCAAAACAAAAGACATTCAGCATAATTGAATAGATCCGAAGGTATGATACAAGCCGGATTTCATTTTCCCCAATCGTAATATTTGGCAATACGCATTAAGATGCTATCGGATGAAAATAAGCAATAAATTATATAAATATACCGGGGACTGTAGTAAATCCAGTAATGCAGTATATCAATTCCGTTTTATTTCCGCGTAATAGATATAAAAGATGGAGGATAGACGGCTGCTTTTATTGAATTCATTATAGAAGAAGCTTTGTCATGTGTAGTTGACTTATGAATAAAATAAAAATGCTTTTGGCAAGAATAGTGACCTACTTTTTTATTTATTACAAAGAAGAAACGTTAAAAATTACAGATAATTAGCTTGTAAGATTAAAATTTGATTTATTTTAAATAAAATGGATAGTCTTAGTGGATAATGTACTTTAACATTTAATTTTCAGTAATAGACTCAGACTCTGACAAAGTGAAGAAAAACTTTGGTAGCTATTAAATTGTCCAATATAATTACCCAAGCGTGTCGTAGAGAATTTTGGCTACGCCGTAGTAAAACCGTAGCACCTGCGTAGTCGCTTAACTTTTTTGTCACCTACGAAATTGTCACTATAAATTATTTTCTAGCAGAATCTTAGTAATCAATAGTGCCTATTATTAATATTTATAATGCACATAAAACGTGTTAATTGCAGGTACCTTATTTGTATTTTATTTTTATTTTGAGTCTCTTCACGGCACGCTGAAAAGTGTGTTCTACCAATAAAAGTGTGTTCTATCTATAATGCTACAGTCCAACGAATGTTTCTATCTAACTTATATTTGTTATTTTTTTGCTTGCATACCAGATTAGTTCATAAAATAAAAGACAAAGTAGTTAAATGAAAATCTCTAAACTCTGTGTGAGGAATTTTTTTATTTGTGAAATAATGTAAATGATAATGTATTAATACATTAAAAAACAGTTCATTTAAATACTTTCTATTTTAGTGTTAGGTATGAGTATATACAGTATGTATGACCCTGGTGATACTCGTATGACTAGCAAGATCGAATATAGAATTTTAAATAGTCTCATTCAAAGACAAACAATATAATCATACAAATGCCAACCTTTTCCATCATCATTAATGCCGTTCCATACATGGAGCGGTCTAACAATTTAATTCCACCGAAAGCCCGACAATCATGCTCTTATCTGTCCTGTCATAATAAACCAGCCAGAACAAAGTAGAATTATTAACTGTACGAATTTATTAACCGCGTTATACAGCCCTCAAATAGATACTTAGTAAGTCCCCCCCCCTCCCTAGCGGCATTAAAACATTGAGCAGACTAAATTAAAGCGCGCCAAAACTGCTGTCTGCCGGCCCAAGGCGGTCGTTTGTTTTAATACAATAACTCTATCTGTCTCCCTCACCCCCTTCATCAAATGCACATAGCCGTCTCATTCACACCCGAGTAATTTACAACTGCTCTTAAGGCGACACCGCAACGTATCGATCACGGGAATGTGTTTGAAAGTCATAGCCAGTAAGAACTTATAATTTACAATTATTTATTCAAATTAATAATTACATTAATTTATAATATACGAATATTCATTTCCATATCAATTCAAAAGAAATTTAGTGGTATAAAATGTCTCAATCAAATGTGTGATTTAAAGGATTTAGAATTATTATATTAAGTTACAAGTCGTAAAATGAAAGGTGTTTTAAAAGCAAATTACGATATCATCAAACCACAAAACACCGATATGTTTAAAAACACAGAAGCGCGCTCCTCTTAATCACTTCTAATTTATTTAGCCCCACCGAGGGTAGAGCCAAGTAATTTATAGCTGTCCCTTTCCAACCCCGGTCTCGGCACGCTGCTGCCGTCTCTCTCGCGGGACCATTTTTAATTAAAATCACCGGGAGAAAATTAGAAATTATATTCTATTTTCAAAAACTTGTTCTGACGCTTTGTCGGAGATTATCTGTTTTTTATGAGCCCCCGGCCGCGGCTTTGTTTTAACGGCCGAGGAATTGTCCAAATTGACTTTGTTAGCTGCCGGTCTCTTTTATGATTATGTCTTATTCATTTCAATCCTGAGCCTCGGTGATTGGAAATGTTTTAACTTGGGCAGTAACGATTTCATTTTATTGTTCGGAGAGGGCTCTTTGAGGAGCTTTGATGTATTATAACGTCCCATCATCTCGATCTCGCTACCAATGCAGTAACAACCCTCTGGAAACTATTTTAGGTTTGATTTTGAGTAACGATGTTAAGGATAGTAGAAGAGTTTGAAAACAAAGAAATAAAATTAATGTAAAAGTTTAGTATAGAATGGAATGGTTGGTTGATGGTTGATGAATCAATCAAGATTGGTTGGCGCATCAATGGATATTATTTATTAGGTCAAACTACAATTAATAAATAATGACAATGATGGCGGCCAATATTAACAATATTAACTATTTGTTTCACTTGTGAAAATTGTATTCTGTCCTATTTGATTTATTACTGGTATGAATAAAGAATATTTGTATTGCATTGTATTGCGGTGATGATGACAATGATTTTATTAAAAAATAAGTCTTGTTTACATGCGGATATTGTGACTAAACAACCCGAAACAAATAAATAAACATTC
This sequence comes from Teleiodes luculella, assembly GCA_948473455.1. NCBI lineage: Eukaryota > Metazoa > Arthropoda > Insecta > Lepidoptera > Gelechiidae > Teleiodes > Teleiodes luculella. Next base: position 11,336,043 of record OX419595.1, read on the forward strand.
CCTTGTAACAGGCAGATAGACTTTAGTATCCAATTAATTTTCAAAACACTTAAATATAATTTTTGAATATATTTTTTTCTATTATCATAATGTAACAGAACTTTTCTCAAATTGGATATGTTGTTTAATTAAGATTTAAAAAAGAAAGAACTGTTTAGTATTTATTTACATTTTGAAACTTGGACATTCTGCATCTAAAGTAGGTATATTCTATTCTATTCTATCCTAAATGAAAAAACGTGTATTTCCCATGAAATATCTTTATTTCTATATGCGCTATCGTAGTCCAATTACTACAACAGAGGCTAACATCATCATCATCATCATTAACAACCTACGGCAGTTCACTGATGGACATTATGCCTTTCCCAAAGCGCGCTACTTGGCCAAGTGGCATTCAGCTGCTGCCAACAGTGCCAGCCTATTTCCTTCTTATATAGATACACTAGCTTCCCGCCGCGACTCCACCCGTGTTATCAGTTTTTCCCGTGGGAATGAGGAATTTTCCCGCGGTAAAAGTTAGCCTTTGTTTTTCCGCAAGGTCTATTCTATCCTTGTGTCAACTCTGTCCGCTTTAACAAATTTCCCTGTCGGAATGAGAATTTTTCCTGCGGTAAATCGTAGCCTTTGTTCTTTCTTAAAGTCTATTCTATCTTTGTGCTAATATTCATAGAAAACGGTTTGTAGTTTCGGAGTTTATTTAATTATTAGGAATATTTTAGGTATATTTTTCTTACACCTTGGGTTACATTATTGAAGTTTTAGAAAGGACCCCTATATTTTGAAAAAATAAAATAGTCTATGTTACTCAGTTTTTAACGTGACAACGTCTTATATTCGATTGAGCCCGCTGCACGCACGAAAAAACATGATGCAATGCGGCGTTACCGCGCGGCTGAGGCGTTCCATTTAAGGCTTGAAGTACAAGCGAGAGCGCGGAACGAGCGACAAAGAGGCACAATCGTTGTCACGTTTAACTATCGTCAGTAAACCGACTTTACAGACAACCGCTTTTTTAAATAGATTCAGAAGTTTCGGAGCCTTAACTCTCGTTCCATATAATGAAAATGAAAAATGAAAATTAGTATAGGTAAATATGTTTAATAGTTCTAATTTCCCCCGCCAGGTGGCGTGGGCGACGACGACGGCGACAGCGGCAAGCGGCGGCGCTCGCGCACCAACTTCAACTCCTGGCAACTGGAGGAGCTGGAGCGAGCGTTCCTCGCCTCCCACTACCCCGACGTATTCATGAGAGAGGCGCTGGCCATGCGCCTGGACCTCAAAGAGAGCAGAGTCGCTGTAAGTCTTATTCTTCTTATCCAGGGATCGGAACCGGTTTTTCATATACTTGTTAAATCACGCTAGTTCAAACCCTAACCGACTATAGCTCTAACTAAGATCACTAAGGGTAGATGTACATTCAATGTATGACTGATTCTACAAATAACAGATTTTTTTATTCTCTCTCGTGTGGGTTTGTGGAGGAATAATAACGTTGTTGTGAATATAATTAATAAGTGCACATTTACTCAATGAACCCAATATATTATTTTGTATTTTTACGGGTCTTTACGCGATAATATACTAAGCGCGAATCCCTCAAACAAACAACCAATATAATTATAACAATATCATTTTCGTTTTGCTCTTTTTTTATTGACCATTACATTACTCATGTAGCGAAGACTTGAAGTAATCTAAAATAACAAAACAAACCTATTTGGTGAAATGGTTTTTGCCATTAGAAAAGGCATTTTAATTAAAAAGTTAAAATAAAACTAAAAAAAGGCAAGAAAGGTATTAAGGAATCTCATTAGATATCGAAAGAGAAAACATCTTGACGACCAACTGCGACAGATGGAGACGCTGATTAGAGCCAATATGACGAGAAAATTCTACCAAGAGGTGAAAACGGTCAAGAAAGGCTACCAACCGACTGTACAACTCCTTGAGGATGAAGCAGGGAATCTCATCTCTGACCCGGAGAGAATCAAAGAAGAATGGCGACAGTACTTCCAGAACTTGCTGAATTGTCCGCCCGTCGAACATCGCATCGATGAACCGGAGACAACCGCCGAACATGCAGATGTGGAGAGGCCGAGTTTCGACGAAGTCCGTAAAGCGATCATGAGATTGAAAAACAGCAAGTGTCCAGGGATTGACGGCATACCGGGGGAAGTATGGAAATACGGAGGAGGAGCAGTGCAATCACGGTTGTATGAGATAATCGGTAAGATCTGGGAAGAAGAGAGACAGCCCACAGAATGGAATATGGGAGTGATATGTCCTATACACAAGAAGGGCTCGAGAAAAAAGTGCTCTAATTATAGAGGTATTGCGCTGCTGCCAACGGCGTATAAAGTACTGGCCTACATCCTTCTGGGCCGTCTAGAACCTTATGCGGAAAACATTCTTGGGGACTACCAGTGTGGTTTCCGCCGGAACCGTAGCACTATCGACCAGATTTTCATCCTGAAGCAACTTATGGAGAAAAAATGGGAGTACGCTCAAGATATTCGCTCTCTGTTCGTTGACTTCACCAAGGCCTACGACAGTGTGGATAAGGAAGCACTCTTTGTCATATTGAGGTCGTTTGGGATCCCAGAAAAACTAATCAGTATGATCAAGGTGGCTACACAAGTGAGTAGATTAAGGGTCAGGGTGGGAGAAGCACTCACCGAAGAGTTCCATGTGGCTACAGGACTCAAGCAGGGCGATGCACTGTCCCCGATGCTGTTTAATTTAATACTCGAACACGTCATTCGAAAGGTACTGCTTCATGACGGAGGAGTAGAATTAAACGGCATGCATAAAATTGTGGGATATGCCGACGACCTGGCTTTACTGGGACAGACTGAGGGGGAGGTGCGAACCATGGCCAAGACTCTTGATGAGGAAGGAAAGAAGGTAGGTCTTAGAATTAGCCTTGACAAGACCGAGTATTTTCATATGAGGAGACAAACCGACCCTTGCTCCGGTACAAGTGATCTCACCGTGACTGATAGTATTTACAAAGGTGTATCAAAATTTAAATACTTGGGATGCACAGTTACGGACACCAACCAAAGGTCAGAGGAAATTGAAATACGCGTCCAAAATGCTCTAAGGTGCTCAGCGGCCCTTCATAAAATATTAGTGTCTAAGCTGATTAGCAGATCCACCAAGGTTAGAGTCTACAAAACTGTGATACGACCAATCTTGATGTATGGGTGCGAAGCTTGGACACTTACCCTGAAGGAGGAGAACAAGCTCTTAGTGGCCGAAAGGAAGATCCTCAGGAAAATACTAGGACCTACCAGAAGACAGGATGGAAGCTGGAGAATAAGAAAGAACGCGGAAATAGAACAGCTGGTGAATGAGCCCAATATTATCGGCGAGAGTAAGTCTGCTCGGCTTCGCTGGCTCGGCCACCTGGAGAGAATGGGAGAGGATCGTGCGGTGAAAAGGGCATACCTGGGTCGCCCGAGTGGGCGTCGCCCGGTAGGACGCCCCAGGTATCGCTGGATCGACGAAGTCCAGAAGGATCTGTGTGAGCTTCGGGGGGCTGACTTCGATTGGCGACAAGCTGCACAGGACAGAGAGAAATGGCGAGATCTTCTGTCGGAGGCCAAGATCCACTTCGGGTCGCTGAGCCAGCGTAGTAAGTAAGTAGTATGCGCTCGAATTCTTTACTTTTCTTTTCGTATCCCTTATAAAAACATTGAGCTGACATTAATTAAATTTATTTTATTCGCTGCTGAATTAAATTGGATAGAAATGAATATTTTTTCGATGATCGTATTAGTTGTAATGGTCTGAAATACAAAAGCCGTCTACCCAACAACAATGAATTTCAACCATAATGTTATTTTAATAAAACACATATTTAATTCATGAACCATGCTTAGGAATAAAACTTTTCTGTCAGCTCCGCAGCTAATGAAATATAACATAGCCAAAGGCTCGTAACAAAAGGTAATAACATCACAAAGGATGTTAATTTCGCCAAGTAACAAACTGAGCCTGGATTTCAGACAGGAACTGAGCCTTTAAATCATAAGAGACCAATTATGAATGGTGCTTAAAAAACTACTAAACCCTTTGTCTTGTGTGTTGTTCATTAGTATGAAGAATATACTCTCGGCATGTGTCGAAAGGGTTAAAGACGGAAAAGATGATTTTCACGGCTAACGTCTTAATTTAGTTCGCGGCTAATAACTGTTTATGAGAAATAAAAACTGCCGGTTGTAAAACAGTTAATTTTGTGTCTAAACTAAGATTTTACGAGGATTGGTGAGATCAAAGACAGAGTTTCAACTAAAGACAAAAAAATTGCTTCAGATTTTAAGCCGATATATAGCGACATGTGGTGATATATGTAGCTTTGAAACACAGCAGTGTTAAAATTTGTAATATTACCCACCTACAGGATGTTTATCACATTGCCATAAAAACAAACAAAAACCAATTACAAATTATGTAAACAAAAATTACAAATTACAAATATGTATACGTAATTTTATTTTTGAAAGTTAATTCATTTATTCATTTGTTCAAAAACAATAAAAATTGTGTTCGAAATTACATAATAATATCATTTTCATTATCATATCATCATAGGCATTATCAGCATTTGATAAGCTATCATTTGGGATGAAAAGAAGAATTTGACATTCTTATTGCTCTGGAATTATGCCTTTTTCTGTTGGAGCCGTTAAAAATACTTCGTCAGTGAAGGAACCTCATGTTAATTAACAGTAATATTCCAAACATTTCTTAAGTAAATACACTCTAATATAAAGCATTGGTCGTAGACAATATCTGATAAAATATGACAATATGACATGTGCACACGCCACACAAGTTTACATTTTATTACATTTGCTATATTGTCGATACTTAGCAGTTTTATGTGATAAATATTTTGACGTCTGCCCTTAATTACATAAACGAGTTACAACATACTGCAGGTGATTAAACCATATAAGTGTTAAAATAAGTTGCATGAAAAACTTATATTATGAATGTTAAAATAAGTTGCATGACCTTTGACAGTGTCACATAATAATTGCAATTTATGGTCCTATGTGCGAAGCCTTAATAAACATAATTTTGAATGTATATTTTACGACTTATTAGAACAGAAGTAAGTTTTGCTGTGAAGCTTATAAAACTTGTTTGTTCGGTAATTAAGCGGAATTTGTGATATTGTTTACATGTGTTTTGTGTACATATAGGTACATGTAAGGGTAAAAAGCTTGAGGTTTCGTTCAATATGAATGAGGGACGATTTTCCTTATTTTTCCCGGGCCTGCCCGGGCTAAGCGGCCTACTGGGACCGTGACCGCTGCCCGCTGCCTTTTTGTACAGCTTTAACCGAAATAATGCTCAACTTGAGATAATACGTTTCGATCGGACCCCTTTTTTAGCGTTTTGAAGCGATCACAAGGAAGTATTGGTGTTTTCCACAGAGAAAAAATCTTGATCGAGTAGTATTTTCATTGATCTAAACATTTAGAGAAAGAAATAAAAACAATATTCCCTAAAATAACCGTCATTTCTGGTGATTTTAATGTAAATGTCAGATAAAATTACATCCGCACAAAATGGCTAGCTAATTAAACTCCGGTCTTGGAAAAACTAAATAAACTTTTCCATTACAGACAGACACATGAAATCGAGAAGTTGTAATAGAAATACGTATATTATAAGATCTTTACCCTGTTTCTGTAGCAAATTCATTTCTGTAATCAGCGGTAAGGCCGATTGTATCCGGCTATCGCGGCGATCTCTTCCAGTGAGACAGACTATCCCGCACCGCTCCTAATAGTTGGTATAAATCAAAAGATTGCAATCTCGGCAGCACCCCTGGGACGCGAGCGAGATGGCACGATTGAATAGCATAGATTTAAATGGGCGGGTCAGATAAGGATGGCTACAGATCCTTCCACTCCAACCTCGAGCGTTTTCTTGCAGGGACGTCACAATTCGATTACAGCTCAATAAAGTTAAAGTGACTTGTTTGCGTCTGTAAAGTGGATTTTTTCTTCTTTGAATTCTCTTTTTTCCTTCGTTCGCTAGACGCTTTGTTCTATAATTTGTGGGACGTTTTACACCAATTTTGACGTCTTCAGTCGTTTTTTATTAAATACGATTTTATTTATGGATTCGTTTAATTTTATGAGTGTAACAAGAGAAGGCAAGGCGAGTTTTGATTACAAACGTATTACATTTATGATTCAGGCTATTAAATTATTGTTTATGGAAGTGATAAATATTAGAAAATATGTGAGTGAAATTATTTGTAAACACTTACAGTCAAGAAAACATTTCTCGTTGAAATGGCTTATTGTGATATAATTTGAACCCATAATAATTCTCTCGCCGGCAACGGCGAGAAACTTACGAAAACGGCTCTCGTTCCACCGAGCGCGGAAGTATCGACTTCATTTTAAAATTCATGGCATAAAATTTACATTTATATGCCAATTTCATTCCCTAACAGGGCGTCGGCGGTCGCACGCACACATCAGTATGCTGCACACATCCACCGCTGGCCGGGTACACCCCCGAAAAATAAAAATATAGAAAATCGCCTTACATTCCCCGCTCGGCTGAGAGGAAAAAAGAATGGTGCGAGGTTTAAATATGGAACACTAAATGGAACGCTTAGGCGACAAAATGCGGATAGAATATAAAATTTAAGGAGGTGTTTCCCTCTTATTCCCTCACGCACGTTTTCCACTTGTTGTCGTCTCGCTTGCCGTGACGGTATCGAACTTGAGCCGGCTTTACCGCCCTAGGCTTAGCGGTAAAAGATAGACATGAAGCCTGTTCGTAGGGCTGCCCCGCGGCGAAGAATTATCGCACGTGAATAATTTTCTCACCAGCAAGTGGCAAACGAGACGGCTCCGCAAAGCCTTCGTATCTGAGTGATTTAGTGTAATTACACCTCGTAATGACATGGTGCGTTTTCACTTTTTTTAAACGCATTCAAGTCGGCCCCTTTGCCCATTCTGTGTGTAATTTAAAAGTCATAAGTAATCTTTATTTTACACTTACGAGGTAAAAGAGATATATCAGTTAGTTGGCAGCCCTGGATGCTGAAATAATGCCGACTTAGCACGTAGCGTTCAAGAGACTCGTGCAATTTATATCTGTCTCTATCGCACCACATCCCGATATCAATTTGTTCAGCTTTATATCCAGAGATATAACGATTATCTGATCGCTGAAATTATTTAGGAAAATGTTGACAAATGTATTCATATCTTTATTCGTTAACAGCTCATATCGTTAACGGCCCCACCGAGGGTCTCGAGCCTAACCTGAAATAAGGGTGAATAGGCCTTAGTGGGCCACAGTACGGGTTGGTCTCTTTGAATTACTACGCAGGTGTGTGCAGATATCCTCACGATGTTTTTCTTCACCGTAAAAGCGTCGAATAAACATACATATGAATTCAAAAATCGAAAACACATTAGTACGTACTGAGGTTTGAACCCGCGAACTTCAGGTTAGAAGTCAACGGCCCTATCTACTAGGCCACCGACGCTCTATATTTTTATTCCTTCTATTAATTTCATCTTTAATCATACTATATACTATATTACTATATATTATTATAAAGAGGAAAGATTAGATATTTTTGTGTGTGTGTGTGTGTATGTTTATAATTTAATAGACTCAAAAACTACTAAACCGATTTCAAAAATTCTTTCACCATTAGAAAGCTACATTCACCCTGAATAACATAGACTACCTTTTACCGCGGGAAAATGCCTCATTTCCCCACGGGGAAAATTGTTAACGCGGGCGGAGCCGCGGCAGAAAGCTAGTGGTTTATTAAATAGGGAAGATGAACTCGAAGTCTTATAAGTAAACATTGTTTACCTAATTTAGATTCGTAGGTAACGGAAGAATTATTCACAAATGCTATTGAAGGGCCAACGAGCACACAAGGTCAAATATTAATCAGGCATGTAATATCGACAGGTGATCGTAAGGAGCCGTTTTTATGAATTCTTATGAGCTACTTTAAATATGAGTGTTGCAATAACAAAATTATTCAGACAAACTTAAAGAGAACTTGAAACTTTATACATCTTTGGGTTTTCAAGTATGTAGAGTAGATAAAAGTACCAGTTTGAAATGGTTTTGAGGTTAAACTAAAAGGATTCTCTTTCATATTATATTTTATGATTGAAAATTGACGTCCTGAAATAACTAGCCCAACTATAAGACAATCTATTCCGAATATGTTTAATTTAGCTAGATATTCTAGGTAAGGAGAATTTACTTCACAATATTACTTTTCGGGGAATTTGGTGATATAGAGAGCACATATAATTTTTAATTTGACTGTGGTTTTCAAACCTATAACATTCGAAATCCTCCAGCCACACGTCATGCGAGAGAGACAGACAGACAGCTTACTTTTAATATGCTTCATTTTTACGTAAGAATTGTGTCCGATCGAATCTAATTAAATTTTGATGGCAACAAAAAAATTGCATTTGGAGAACATTTACAGATTTTTAATAAATAAAAAATTAATTCAGTGACACAAAAAATATTCCAAAACCGAAAATGGTATCCCTTTTACAGTTGGCAAGAAAAAAAAGAAAAACAAACAAACCGTTCGTAATACGCCTCAGGTATGAGTATATCAAACCCACCTATCTGGGTAGCTGCGAGTATCTTCAAAACTTCAAAGCCCTCAAACTCCATCAGATGTTTGAGGAAAAGGGCCATTTTTATCCAAGTTTCCCAGCAGGGGGAACTGGGGTAGAGTCAATGTATTGCCGCATCAGAGCGCTGTCTTACTTACATCGAAGGGGAGACTGGGGAAGGCGACAATTGCCTTCACAATACGAATTTCACAATATGGGTTCCATTTTCTAGGGTGGAACAGGGATTTTCGTAAATTTTTAGTAGATATGTAATTTGAGGAAGATATATAATATATAAGATACTTTACACCTTAGTACATTTTTTGAGATAAGATTAGTGTCCATTAGTTTTTATAAAAATATGTAATGTATAACATATACATAAAGACACATTACTTTCCCTCAAGAGGAATTAATGCCTAATTAATAAAAAAGATATTTAAAAAATACTTACTATTAGCCAGATAAACAATGCTTTGTTCTTGGATTTTTTATTATCAATCTTTCTAATAATCCAATTCCGAACTTGTGGATTATGTTTTTTGTCTATTTGTAGATATTTTATTTCTCTCTCACCCTTAAGTTGCACTAAAAGAAAGCAAGCTCAAACTACTACCTCCAAAAACTCGAATAACAGCGTGAGTTTATATAATAATTACGTCATCTACTACTTTGTAATGCAGATATAATAAAATAATAGGTCTTACATAAAAAACATAATGTACAAATGTACTCCAAATTCGTTACTAAATCGAAATCACACGTAAGATAATAGTTCTGGGGCTTTGGAAATTAAAAGAGGAGTGACCAGACACCCCCAAACTACCCAATACAGTCCATGTTACACAAGTTTAACGCGAAAAGACGCTTTATGTACAGGTAAGACGATGCCAGCCAGTACACGTTTGTATGTTATCGACCGTACTGGTATTAATGACTACCCCTGGCTGCGAAGGGCGGGGAGGGTAATTTGGCTGGGGACTATCCAATTCTATTCCGTAATCAATGTGCTTCAATTACAGCTGGGATTCCTATTCCTACCTGCTTTTACGCAGCGCTTTTATGGCGAGAAACATTTTGATAAAATCTTTGGCTGGATGCTGTTTTCCCTTTTCGTGCGGTGACTGCTAGGTTTCTATTACTAGATATCTGTTAGTTTACAAGCGCTTCTAAATGGACAATGTTTTTCTGAAACATTTTCATAGCTCGGCAATACCGGTAATATTTGGTCGGGAAATACTGCAATATTGCATAGTCCAGCTGGTATTGCTGGCAATCTATTTTGCAGGAAAATATTGACAGTTTAGAAGCACCTTATATGAAAAAAAATACATCTGTAATTTTAATAGTCATACGATCTTGGTTATGCCAGTAGAAATAATGTATTTTCCAGTTATAAAAAAAAGTTGATTATATTTTTGAGATGTATTACTGGCTTACCGCCTTATGGTAGTTTCTTTTGTTTATTATTGAGGAAGGGAGTTTAATTGTAAATTCTTTTTTCATCTTATTTCCCATGATACTGTACCTACATACCATATCCGTTTAGCCGATTATTTACGCATCTAAAAGAATGTTTTAATATGATCAATATCACAATTCATTCTCTATTAATTGACCATTTAAACATATACTTATATTTTTATCCACGAGAAAACTAATGAAGTAAATAAATTCCAAATTGAAGTAATTAACTGCTTCAATTCAACTTCCTGCATTAATTACATTTATAATTGTCAAATTAACTAATGCTTACGTCACTAATAGATTCGGAATTATTTAGGGCTATTGTTGATTAACTAGTTCTATTGTATACAGAAGCAATTACTACATAATTAAGATTAGCTACAACCATGCGTGTTAAAACGCCTAAATAGCTAAAACTAATGCAGATAATAAATATAATAATAATAATAATTGGATATTATGCTTTCTTGTCGAGTGTTTCGAGGTTAACCTACTTAACAAACCCTGATGTCAGAATTAAGAACCTTCTAAGACTTCTGTTCTGACAAGGCTAGTATAACGACTACATCCGTGGATAGTAACCGGCACCAACGGCTTTACGCGCCTTCCAAAGCACGGAATTATCTTTCTTTTCAGACAATCAGGTTCAGCCTGCAATGTCCTAAAAAACTGGGGAAAGTCTCACAAATATTTGATCGACCGGTGCCCTGTATTCCAACCATAGCCTGCTATAGAATATTATTAAAGTCCTAATAATTATTAAGTAATTACAAGTAATTTAATCTAATTATGATTCTGTAATGAGAATATTACATACCTGTATGATGCTGTGGGTAGATTATGAAGGAATGTTCAATATCATCATAAAGTTGTGAGATCTTATCGATTTTCATCAAATATTTTGCGACTTTTAATAAACCTAGGAATTTTAAGTTGTAAAATGTAAATTTTCTATATAATTATTTTGATGTGCATTCTGTACATCCATATTATTCGCCCATTTTATTTATAACTAGCATTCCGCCGCGGCTCCGCCCGCGTTAACAGTTTTTCCCGTGGGAATGAGGCATTTTCCCGCGGTAAAAGGTAGCCTATGTTACTCAGGGTGAATGTAGCGTTCTAATGATAAAATGATTTTTAAAATCGGTTAGTAGTAATAGGGTAGTACTTGTATATATTTTAAATATATAAGTGTGACACCCATTCTGCAATAATTTGTAGATTCAGGAAAATACAGGATTGTGTTAAATAATATTAATTTGGCTGTTATGTTTCGTATTTATAATTTTAGTTGCAATTCTAATATTTACTTCAACTGACTTTTTATTTAATTTTTCACGTTTGTATAGTACATAGTCAATGAAGATTATATGTCACTACTCTATATTTATTCCGAAGGCTTAACAGTTTCTTCTTTTCGAGTTATAGTTATGTATCATCATCATCATCATCATCTCAGCCGAAAGACGTCCACTGCTGGACAAATGCCTCCCCCAAGGATCTCCACAATGATCGGTCCTGCGCTGCCCGCATCCAGCGGCTTCCCGCGACCCTCACCAGATCGTCGGTCCACCTCGTAGGGGGCCTGCCCACACTACGTCTTCCGGCGCGCGGTCGCCATTCAAGAACCTTTCTGCCCCAACGGCCGTCGGTTCTACGTGCAATGTGCCCAGCCCATTGCCACTTAAGTTTAGCGATTCTTCGGTTAGTTATGTATATAAGGGTCAAATTATATTTCATGGCTCCGAGTTTGCGTCTGCTCTTTAAACAGCTGTTTTATAATTAAGCTTCATGAATACGAAGGTTTTAAGCCGTGTCTGCGATTAAAACACTTAATGCGTCAATTGACCGCTCGGCGCTTCTTCAAAGGTATGTAAAATGCTCTGGGCGCGCGCGCATCGATTGAGACGTTAAGATCGTGCGCATGCAAATGCGCTGCGTGCATGCGCATGTATTAACCAGCCAGTTTTTAAAGATACCTTGCGCCAAAGACGTGTCATACGCGGAAGTGCCGAGATAATTTGGCCGCATAACACGCTATCTGCGATTTTTGATATCACTGTGTTTGATGTCGAAAATTATTATTATTCGCTATCGACTCTCAATCAGAAGGTTCTGGATTTGCTATTTGTGAAGAAAATATTGACTACAACCTGGGTCGGTGGTCCTCGTAATGTTTGCCTTTTGTTGGAATGGCTCAAAACCATTTCTTTTAATAATATTATTTAGTGAAGCTTAACCAGAAAAATAAAAATCCTGCAGAGGGCGTCACATGTACATTATTGTATTTCTGGCAACAATTTTCATTATAAAATTATTTGCATTGAAATTTCGCAAAAGAGGTTTTTTTATTTGACTAGCTGGTTTTAATTAAATTATTATCATAGGTGAACTCACAAGTACACAATATTAATCAATTAATAATCTTCCATACAAATTACTATAACTCGACAGATTGCAAATAAAAGGAACGGACTCAGAAAAAGTGAATAAAAATCCAGGTACGGCAGAGCATGTGGCGTTTTACGACTGTCCTTGCGTTTTATGGCGAACGAACGCTCCATTTAACGACACCGCTCAGGATTAATTTGGATTAATTTAATAAAATTAATACATAACGCCCGCGATATTTAGACCTGAGCGTAATGGCTGGCAACCCGCATGTGACGGGAGTTATTAGCTTGATACAAATTTACTGGCTGTAAATAAAACTGATGCGATATAACTAATTTGAAAACAGAAACGTAAAGCCTAGCCGATTGTGTGAAAGACTTAAACATTTTAGGTTTATTGTACTCATAGACAGATACAGGTTAGTCACATCCAGAGACAGTAGACCAGGTCTGCTTATTTCTGAAGATATATCTTACAGCAGACGCAGATAAATCGAAGAACGAATCAAAAAAAGTTAAGTGCGATTTGAACTCAGCCAAAGCAACTGGACTGATATAATTGAAATTTGTTACACGTATGTAGACAAAGACGGACGTGGAGCTTTAAGTAATAACTTCAAACATTAACCCCAAATTTTTATCCCATCTATTCGAAAAGGATGACTTGGTTGGCCTTTAAGTGCACCCAAAGGTGGTTTTTTATAGGAAAATTTAGTGGGCAGATGGGTTTTTAATCCTCTTTATAAGTGTGCCGCAAGACGTCAACGAAAATCAAAAGAAAATAGTCTTTAATGCTCCATCGACCGACACCACCCGGCGGAGAGCGGCAGCTCCTGCTAGGTGCGGTGCATTATAATTCTTCTGCGTCGGGATTATAGATTAATACTGTTTGTTGTTGTCCACAGGTGTGGTTCCAGAACCGCCGCGCGAAGTGGCGCAAGAAGGAGCACACGAAGAAGGGCCCAGGGCGGCCGGCCCACAACGCGCATCCCCAGTCCTGCTCCGGGGAACCTATTCCCCCTCACGAGCTGCGCGCCAGGGAGAGGTGAGGAACCAAACTACGCTATAAAAGCTGCCACACACCGGATAAGTCTGCAGCACGACGTGTTGTGTCTGCAGCACCTCGCAACAGAAAGCCGTTCACACAGTATCGCAGACGCATGCAGCAGCGCGGCGTGAGTGTCGATAGGAAATTCAACGACGTTGCCGTTTCGCAGCTGCGCGCATCATTTCGGTTTGTGTCTCACAGACTGCCGTGCGTCTGATTCACGCAGACGTGCATTGCGTCTGCGATACTCTCAGAATGAACTTCGTATTTCAGGTTAATAGATTACAGATCGTGTCGCACGCAGAGGCAACGCAATGCGTCTGCGACACCTTTTGGTGTGTGGCAGCCTTAAAATTGCGAACCCACAGGCATTTAAGCAACCTGTAATACAGAATGCACTCGCTTTTTATATGGCAAGCTGCATGTAGACTCGTATAGTCACGCTGCCGACTCTTTCCCGCATCTGATTCTGTGGGTTCGCACTTTAATACCTACATTACTTAAGCCTCATTAAGCCGAGGCAAAAACATGCAAGTTGCAACATTATCGCATGCTACATCATTGTGGTATGCGATTGCTAAGGTTTGCTACAAATTGCTACATGTAGCAACCCTGAGCAAGTACAATGGCTAGATATTTTTAAAAGCATCTTACTTTATGGATCAATTATGTGGCAAGCGACTTTTTTTAAATAACTATTCGGTTGAATTCAGTCTTATTATGATGTGGTCCTAAACTAATGAAGCCCTAATGGATTTTCCAACAGGGCGAGAAGAAGAAAGAAGCTGGCAAAAGCACTCGACCGTCAAGCGAGGAAGCTGCGAGCGAAAGGCATCGCGGTAGACCTGGAGGCGCTGAAGTCAGAATACCTGGCGCAGCATAGGAACAGTGGACTCTACTCAGATTCCGATGACGCAGACGGTGACGATATCGACGTCGTTGGAGGCGACTCCTGCCACGACTCAGGACCTGAAGACTTCTCTCTATCAAGCCGACTGCGAGCGCCATCTGGCGCTGACGGCATAAACAACTCCGATAGCTCAACTTCCGACGCCCTTTCTGGGAGGAATTTCAGCCCTCTTCCTGACCCCCAGGCCTCCTTCTTCAAGCAGTTCGCGGGAGCTGGTGGCGGCTTCGATTTTGACTCCAGTCGAGCAGTCTCCTTAGACCTGAGTGGCGGTGGCACAGCGACGGAACAGGATTTGTCGAAAAATGGGGGAACAAGGAAACATAATCCGTTCAGTATAGAATCACTGCTTAATACGTGAAAGTGACTGTATAGTTGTTCATTATAGAGGCTCTTACTTTGATGTTTTATAGTGACTCGGTGCGATAGAAGGAACTGGACGTCGAATCTCACTATGGACATAAACTGTGCAACTGAGCGAGTAGGGACTTTGTTCAACGGTAATAACGAAATATTTTATTTAATATGATTCTTGTTCAAAACTTTTGTACAAGCAAGAGCAGCTAAAATAGTTAAATTATCAAAAAATAACACGGATATTTACAAATTACAGGATGTACCTAACATTAATTCGCAAATTTCAGTAGGTCAAATTTCATGTTACTCAAAAAGCACAAGAAACTGAATATCTGACCTAGTTGGAATTTGACTGAGTTGGAAAATGCATACAGGATATCTGACGGACGCAATTTTATTTCTAAAATATAAATTTAGTAGATATTTTTGCAATTACCGCTAAACAAAGTACAAAAAAATTGCAGACTTTATTGCTCATGTTGCACCTGAAAACCAGACATATTTCGGATTGTCAAGTGCAGAAGAAATGTTCCTTTAATTAAACAATAATGCATCGATATAATTATCATTAGCTCTTATCAGCTTCAGTAAAGACTTGATAGGTACCGATAACATATCGTGTGAATACTAGATCTAGGAAACTTGTATTATATAGTTGTAGTGTATATAGACTGTCTATATTTATTTCCTTCTTGAATGTTGTATACATATACATAAAATTTTAGTTAATTCGGGGCAATATTTTTGTTGATAATACTGTATTTTATTTTCTTAAAACTTTATAGTTTTTATTGTTGATAAATAGACTTAACAAATTGTGACTAGACTTAGTACTGCCATGGTCAATGTCTAACTATTTATGTTTTAATTTATTTACAATGTCTTAAATCCAATTTAAGATAGATTTGTATCTATTTGTTTATAGAGCCGGAGTTTCGGAAATCGATGATTGGTTAGCCGAAAATAATTAATAAAAATTACTTTACCGTCTAAACCCTTCTCTAAAGAACAAAAAGAAAAACGGTGCGAAAATTAATAACTGTAATCACATAATTACTAAAGTCGGCAAAGAAATTACAGTCAATTCCTTAAGTAACGCAATACATTTAAACATGTACAGTCTTCTATCGACCCCAAAGATCTCACTGCATGTAATAGATTCTCCTTAGCAACGCAGAGAGTATCCGTGTTTTGTCCATTAGCGAAATAGAGTGTTATTACAGTGTAATTATCGCAATTACAATTATAATTCCTTGGTAATTGCACGAGAACTGCAGCGTTGCATTTGAGAATGCTAAGTGATGTTTTATCTGTCCGGTTCGTTTATTTCAATCGTAAACATTTTCGCTCGAGAAAATTGCTCATTTTCAAAACATTATGAGACAAGTCTTATGTTATTATTACACGTGTATTTGCAGAATTCAAAATATAAAAGGCAATACAAAAGTTAAATTAATAATAATATTTAAAAATTAGGACATTATGAAACGAAATTCTTACAATCATAGGCCTTCATAGTATCTTGATATTACACTATTGTTTATTCTGTAATAATACATAATTTACAGACATTTCTCTATTAAACAAAAATATTTTTCTCGATTAATCTTATTAGCACTCCACGCACTCCACTGAATTATCCAACATATTATACCAGACTTAGTACTCATTATTGGAAGAGCATATTTTATGCGTTAAGGGTGAATTTCGTAATAGCGAATATCCAACCACATATGCTGGCTTCTGTACATAACAAAACTGGTTGAGAACTAAAACAATAATTATATAGCCAAACTCAACAACTCCACATGTTGCATAAAAGGTAGGTATTCAGAGCTAGCATTTCCTCTTGCGGTCGTCAAATCGGTGTTAATTAACGCAATGGAGTCATAATTGCAATTCGACCTGTGTGCTTACCAAAGTATCGATGCAAGAGGCAGTAAACCCCAGGGGCTCTATCTTTAAACCGCTCGAATGATGTAGCGTCGGCTACGTATAAGACTTCATCGTAAACAGCCTTAGAGCAACAGCCGATATCCCGACCGACCCTACCGAGCGGCTCGAGTCTGCGCTGCAGGGTAAATAGGCCTTAGTCGACCACGGTGGCCAGGCGTTGGTTGGCAGATTAAACATACAACCTTTGAAATTTTTCGCAGGTGTGTACAGGTTTCTTGACGATGTTTTTCTTCAACGTAAGAGCGTCGAATAAACGTACACATTTATGAATCCTAAAACCGAAAACACATTAGTACGTGCTGGGGCTCAAACCCGCGCCTCCCGAATGGAAGACTCCTGAAATTCGATTGGGGAGCATTCAGAAATATAAAAGTCGTTTTATTCGAATGAAAATCAATAAAAGTCGTGCGGTCGTCATGTCACGAGTTAAACTAAAATCAGAGCCCAGGTTGGCCAGGCCGGTCAAGCGGGGTTGTGCTAATTGCCCCCCTTATCGCCCGTTTCGCATTATACATACATTAATTGTTGCCATTTTACGACTCACGATTGTATTTCTTTAACCTATACGAGTAGTAATTGCATTTGCGCCGCCATTTTCTCAAGCCAGCACCAATATCGCTGCGATAAAGCTTTTATAGATATAGATTTTTATTTCAATTTATAAGACGCAGTAACTTTAATGTACAGAATCCAGCCCATGCGATTTAAAATTCGCACTACGAAATTCACCCCTACTGCTACGGAATGTGTTCAGCCGCATGTGCAGTACTAACACATACTTTTCGCTCAATAGTACTTCCTAGGTCGATTGTCCATCCGAAACTACATTTTGCGAATTACTAACACAATTTGAAGTACATTTGTCACAGCCCGATGGTTGCAGTCGTCTCTTTTCAAATTGCACTTGTGATTTGGTAATAGCCCCCTGGCAAAGAAATATCGTGATTCAAGACGGAACTCTCTAAAAGGTCACATTGAAACTAATCACTATTGATAGATCACGTCTATTAGAAGGAAGTTAAAATGATCATGGCAGTAATAAATTATGCTAAAAAAACAAAATATATTCTTCTCGAAAAGAATCCGTAAGGGCAACCGCGCTACATCCGATTCGGTTCCGAATCTGAGAACATATCCATACAAAAATCGGTTCCATCCGACACAGTTTGTATGAACTTTCTCTAATTCGGATCGGAATTGGACGTAGTGCGTACTGTTTTAAACACGAATATAGAGATGTAATGAGATCAATACTGTTTTGCAAATAGCAATATGAATACTTATCTACCTATTTTTTATATCTACTGTCGTGTTATCTGTCAATGAAACTACACTGGCTTGCAAGACTAAGTACACAACATTAAAAAAAAAGATTAATTTAAAAAAGTGTTTTTAAATTTAATTTAAATAAAATAAGGAAAGCTGATACAATTTTCTGTTAAAAGTTTTCTTATTCTAAATCTTCCATAGTTTAGAACAAAATGAGATTTTAAAACTGTATTACTTATTTTTGTAGGCCAGTGTAATACGAACACCTTTTATTACTTGAATAATATGAAAAAAATCCAATTTAGTCCTAATAGTTTGGGATGATATTTCCTTCGTAATTATACTGAAAAGGTTTATTTAATTTCTATATTTCGATATTTCACTAAATGAACTATGGAAAAATAATTTGTTATTATTGGGAAAACTTATCAGATTTACAAAATTTGCATGCAAATCTGGTTATGACTAGGTAAATACGTTTATAAACATACTTAAAATGAGAATTTATATCAAACTAGACAAAACAACCAAACTATTAAGACGAATAATGTATTTGACAACCAGAGCACATATTATGTAAAAAAAATCCTGGATTTTTACCGTATGCATAACTATACAGAAGTTTACTGTATAATATAGACAGAGATCTCTTTTTATTAGTTGTTACTATTTTTTAAGTTTATTTAATATTATCTCCTAAAAACCATGCTCTATAATATCAGTAATTGACATAATCATAAATTACTTGGACACTGACAAATCAGTTAGGTAAGGTACCTTAAAATTGTTTTTTTCCGAATGTAAATTTAATACCCACGTACATGAAATTTGGAATGCTCTCACAAAGATCTAGACTACTGAGTCTATATATTTATTTATTTTCTGGCCTGGATCGAAGTCCTTTTAGCCTTATAAATTCTTCCAAAAGTCGGCAGACAGGTGAACACATGTATAGTATACCTATATTACAGCAGACAGCACAGAAATATATTTAATCCTAAGCTCAGTCACAACAGCGCTTAATTTACTTTTCAGCTATATTCATTTACCTACATATCAGTGAGCAGAAAATTAGAACTTATCACCTAGTTGTTTGCTGGTCAATTCTTCATACTAATATTATAAAGAGGAAAGTTTTGTATGGTTGTAATGAATAAACTCAGAAACTACTGTGCCGATTTCGAAAATTCTTTCACCATTAAAAAGCTACATTCACTCAGAGTAACCTAACTAACCTAACCTTTTACCACGTGAAAATGTCTCATTTCCACGGGAAAAGGTGTTAACGCGGGCGGAACCAGCCGCGGTGGAGAGCTAGTCAACTATAATTTTTACAGAAGAGGTCTAGAAATGAGAAGAGGACGCTTTTTCTGTCTTTTTCTAAATTACTCATATCTGTCTAGGCATATAATTTATTTTTGTCAGGCTCCATGTTGATTTTTTTATGTACGGTCAAGTGCAGAGTAAGCTGAACACACGCACAGCGATTTTGTTTCTTAACTACCGGACATAAGAACGGTTCAAAGTCCAAGTGTTCTTTTTAACGTGCTCTTGACTGTACCTACTGTTCTAATTAATGTATTGACCGTGTCCAAGTAAGCATAGAGTTACAGAATTTATGTTCGTTTTGAAAGTAGGCGTAAGCTGTTTAGTTAAAGCTGTTAAGTTGTACATATGTAGTGGAAACAATATCTTAGGTACAAAGTAATTAAGTTTATTTATATCGCCGAAGCAGTCGAAGTACAGAATATTTGTAAATTGACATCAGTCTTATAAGGAATTAATGTAAAAAGGTATGTTATGCGAGTAACTTATTGAATCAAAATATAACATCATTAAAATATTTTTTTGTTTGATTACTTTTTACCAGACGTTCACAAGAGATCGACTTCATCCGCTTTGACGTACGCTCAAATGTAGACAGTTACTGGATGGATCAGTTGCCTTAAGCGATTTGCTAATAGCACAGAATACCAAATAGTAGTCCCTACTAATAGTCTACAGCAGTGGCGGATTTACAGATTTGCCGCTAGTAGGCTATTAAAATTTTGCCTCCCCACCCGATCTCTATCTAACCAATATCAGTTCTTAGTTTTATTTCAGCGTCGGGACCGGCTCCTTCCGAATGACGATTTTCAAATGTCTATTGATTTGTATTTGAGTGAAGAAAGAAGAGAAAGGCAAAAGGGGGTAAGGTACGCAGATAACTTGACACAGGGCGATACCAGCTGAAAGGTAGGCAGCATAGCAGCAGTGATATTGAAAATATACTCCACCCGATTCTATATGTATGAACAAAAAAATAATTACTCCTAATTTGCCGCCCCCTAAAATCTGCCGCCCTAGGCTTCAGCCTACTCAGCCTGTTGGTAAATCCGCCACTGGTCTACAGTAATAGTCTAATCTTTCAACGTATCGATACCCTCACTCCTAGATTGAAAAAAACTAAACGAATCTAGGACAAATTCTAAAAGTTCTATTTTGTATCTACCATGGTCTAAGAAAACAAGGTCTTGCATTCGGACCACGTGACTTGGCACAAGCCTACGTCATCATGCTGTTCATCCTTATCGAATGTGTGTTAATAGACAAGGATGAAAAGCATGCTGACGTAAGCTTGTGTCAGGTCACGTGGTCTGAATGAGTGTTTTCTTAGACTATGGTATCTACATAGGATTTCAACTTGGAACTTCTCTACCGAAAAGTGAATATTTCAAACGCGAAATGACAATCGTGGAAATATACTTTTGCACACATAAAAATAACTACATCTATCAGATTTTTTACAACAAAGGCGTGCTTACCTCTACACAGAGATTTCTACAGCCAAACTAAACGATAAGAAAGAAAAGATAAGAATAATTTTAAGACAGACAAGAAATGGTGTTTAAGAAAAAAATACAAAAAAAAAGTTCTTTCACCATTAAAAAGCTACATTCACCCAGAGTAATGAATAAACTCAAAAACTACTGATCCGTTTTAAAAATTCGTCCAACATCAGAAAGCTTCATTCACCCTGAATAACATAGGCTACCTTTTACCGCGGAAAAATACCTCATTCCCGCGGGAAAAACTGTAAACGCGGGCAGAGCCGCGGCGAAAAGCTAGTATTAAATATAGATACAATATTATTGTCTGTCTTAATAGTAACGTTATACTTAGCTAGTATAAGAATCTTAGATCTGTAAATTCTCCTTTCTTCCGAGCCTAGGGCAATAAATAGGCCAGCTTTAACCATGGGGGTTTATATCCAAAGAGTTTAAGATGGTATCGCCGTTAGAGATTCGCTACGTTGCCAATTTAAGCTTCTTGGTTTCACACTAAATATAGGCCTTTGATGCTACTGAAAAGACTTCGTAAATCTGAAACATTACATCAATCTTCACTATCATGGTTAGTTTACTACTGCTGAACTAAACTCCTCCATTGATAAGTTTTGCCTATATGAACATTTCTATTTTACAGTTTATTAAAATGATTATAAAAAGTAAATTAGGTCGTTTAAGCTTGAGAAAATCTGAAATTTGCTTTATAACAGACTGTTGCAGGCGTTTGCTTTTATGACCGTTATAAAACTATAATTCTTCTTACCAGATTCTGATTCTGCTTATAACCAAATTTTTAAAAAGGAATAATAAAATAATGCTGGATGCTGGCAGCGCAGGACCAAACTTTGTAGAGGCCCTTGTCAAACAGTGGACATTATTTGACTGAAATGAGAATGAATAAAATAAAATAAAATAAAGCTAAAATTCGGAGTTTTACGTTCTAAATCCGAAACAATGCCACACGCGCCGCTATTACACGCAGATCGAATGTCAAAGCCGCCGCTGCGTCAACGCAGATTTGGCGGATAATTTAGACACATTTAAAATTATTAACGTACCGTACTAAGCGACCATTCGGCACGGCAGGGGTTACACTCAAAATAAAGGAGTGAGCCTGTGTCGAAGTGCAAGCCAAGACTTGTACTTTTTTTAATATTTCAATGTTATTTTTACTCGACTGATCCAGAAAGCGAGCAATTTGCGACTGTTTATAACACTGATATGGGGTAACTATAAAGTCGACAGTAAAAAATACTAAAAATACCTAATAAAACAGAAAATTGAACTTACATCTCGGCTAAATACCTAGTTTAGCACACTTACTACAAAACTCAATAATTTCCACTGTATAGTATTTATTTATTTATGAAAAACAACGCTGTCGTGTTCGTTATCTCATTCTAAAACTAATTAACACAACAATACTCATCTTAAGTCATAAATCTGTTAATTATAACAGCATAAAAAACTAATATTTCCAACCGTAAGTAGGTTTACTCCTATTATTACGAATGAAAAATACGCGAACCTATTATTTTAAATCTAAATTAACTACGCGTCTTCAAAGCTCTAGGGAAAAATACATGTTTGAGTGGTTTGTTAATACCTTAATAGATATGATTGTGAACAACTCACTGGCCATGACTGTACAAGCTACAACTCATGTTCAAAATTATATTTTTTCCTATAAACTAAGACGCACTAAGAGCCAAAAAAGATCTCCTTTTCATTAATTTTACTAAATAATTGAGGTTTTTATTTTTCAGTTGACATTATTTATTACACATCTTGTCACGAGTGCAATTGTTTCATCGAAATCTATAAAAGTACATATTCTATGCAAAGGTGTTTTACATCTAGAGACCATAAAACAAAGAATTTGTTTGAATTTTATTTAATTCTAAGAAGAAGACATATTTCATGCCTCTAAAAATACTAAAAAATATTACACTCATTAGAAGACGAATCCAAATAGTAAAAACAAACAAACAAACATAATGTATTATGTTATAGTGTAAAATCTGTGTCGAGTGTTGTACTAGGCAAGCATGAATTACCAACTAATTACAGCGTATGCAAATGAGCGCGGCCGCCCAAATCATTCAATTCGTAGCGTTTTAATTTACACCCTCACCTCGCTATCGCATTGTATCGTGCTTCGCCTAATAACGGGTTCAATGTACACAAAACAGACTGTATCAATATTGTCAATAACAATTTTTTTTAAATCAAGCAATACTATTTTTATTTGTCATGGAACTGCAGTCTCATCAATTTCAACTACTTAGACTAGGAAATAATCTTTGAATTGTGATTGTCAGAGGCAAATCTTGTAACAAGTTGCTCATAGTGCTTTTCGGGGGTTTTGGACATCTAGCAGTTCGAAAAATTACTCCTTGTGCCTGAAGTCCAATATGGCGGCCAAAAAACAAAAAAACATGCCATGTAGGGTATCAAATGAAAAGGAATCATGAATAGATTACAAATACATGTTGATAAATCCGCCCCTGGTCAAAGTTAAATAGTTTTTCTGAAGTAGCGTTTCGAGCCTAATTTGCATAGCTGAAGATTTAAAACTTATTGATTAACATTTGTGAATTATTTTTTTATCATCAGAACTATTTACAAATATGCGCAAAAATAAATTTAGTCAAAAAGATTCATAACGAAGCAACTCTCTCTCTCTCTTTTTTTCTTTAGGGAGAGCAGAAAATAACACTACTAAAACATAAATAAAACAATAGTTAAACGAATTAAAACTACTAATACTGACACAAAAAAACGTACTAGTATTTTATTAAATTATCCACATATGGATACGAAGTAGTCATACATTAGCGCCGTAAACATCGTAATACAACTTCGTATTTTGTAAATGAATTGCTCTGTTTTGTCCCCGTGGTCGGAATGGGTAATTCTCAATGGAGGGTAATTCTTGAACGCTAATGACCGCCCAGCCGGCCCTGCTCGCTACCCACTGGCCGGGCCGTGATACAAATCGCGCCGACACGCGTTCTAGCGTAATCACTTAATTATTGGGCGACACCTTAGCTTGCTCGGTGTAGGGTTGAACATGATAATAACAACAAGTTTTAAATATCTATCTATTTTCCCTAGTAGCATGAAGCGCTGTGACAAGAAATTATCTCACATTTAACTGTCAAAGTAGTGTGAGACACTCGTTATAAGTTCTTAAAATATTAGTAGGATGAGATTACCTATATAGATAAGACAATATTATAATATCATGTCACTCGTGGAATTTAATGTTACTATGGCCTATTATTTTAAAAGTGTGTGTTATTTCGTCAAAATAATAATAATGATTTTCAAATGTCAATAATAACCGACGTTAGGACTTAAGACCGATATAGGTAGATAACTCGGTCTAAAAACAGCAGTAACGACAAAAGTTATACTTAAAAAAAAAACTTAATATAGGCAGCAGCCCTAGCAGACAGCGCAGCGTTACTCAAGTCCACATTTTATTATATCAATTTGTGCCCATTGGAGGCGCAATTTTTAGGCTAATTCCTTTATAATTGCGGGATCGCCCCAGCCATGTGAACTTGCCCTTATCTGATCCTGCGGCGGCATTAAGGACATTAGGAAACTTTTATAATGACGACTATTTTAGTCTACGACTTTATTATTGTTTTCCAATGTAATATTAGAAAGGTAGCTAGCTCTTCCATTTCATTCTGATTATTATTACAGATAATTATAATTGAGGTTTTTTTTTCTAAAAATAAAATTTCTGGAAACATTTTTAAAAATTCACGATAGGTACATTATTTTTCGACATTTTTATAACAAATCCAACAAGGGAATTTGTTTTATACTTTTCAAAACATTTCTGTTAAAATGTGCTTTTTGGTATAAACTGTAACTGCAATACTTCTAGATCCTGTTTTTTTTCTTTAGGTTTAAGTAACATATAATTTGATGTGTGGCAGCTATTGATTTTACAAATATATATTTTAAAAATACAAAAAGTGGGCAATTATATGATCGCTAAAACAATTATCAGTGACGTGGCGTGCGCAGGATTGCCGCCTTCGGCACTTCGAAACACGCCAACAACAGCCTTAAAAGATTAACCACTAGTAGTTTACAAAAACTAAATAGCTTTCTTCTAAAACTACAACAATATTATAAAATCAAACGTGAGGATGGATGAATGGATGTTTGTTATTTTTTCACGCAAAAACTATTCAATGGATTCTAATGAAATTTTACAATAAAATAGCTTAGGTATACATCAAAATAACACAGAGACTACCTTATGCTGCGGGAAAATCCGGTTTATTTTTATTTTTTCTAATTGAAAGTTGAATTTAAATAGAATTTTGCTAAGTAAAGAGTCAAGTCTAGGATTTTAGTACGACATTTGTTAATTTGGTAAATAAAATTGGTGAAAAACTAAACAGCTATTTTATTTATCTAACCTTTTTTATGTCCTACTGCTCTGCTGATATATGTATAAAGGTCTCCCCGCACTAATATACATCGCGGTCAAGAGCATCTGAACAGTGCACACCAAAATTTTACTTCGCGTCCAAGTCACCAATTCTTCATTTCCATCTTCTTTCCTGGCACGCAGACTATCAATATGATTCACCCAAATAGCTCCAGACCCCTTTGCCTATCCACCTGTAAATATTGCAGCGGTAATACCGCACTAGTGTTACCATAATTTCCATTAGGCCTGTGTTTTACGGCGAACGGCAAGTGAAATCGCCGGAGGTGGCGTAATCACTTAATTATGTTGGTACTTACCTACTTACTCCCCACCCCGCCTACTACCCCCTAGGTCAGCTAGGGTCACCATCTTATAAGGATTAAACGTTTTAAATTATCTTGCTTATGTTTTGTCAATAAATCATCGATTTCAGTTTCAAGTATGTGAGTGTTACTAACGAAATGAATATCTTGCAGCAGAAAATTATTGAAAATCAAAAGCAAGTAGAATGTTAAAATGCGAAATATAGTTAAATTTGCGTATATTTCAACGGAGATTTATTATGAGTATAATTTTCGTCATTAAAGAACTTTGCAATAATATTGCGATATTCTCCCAGCCATTTATTTTCTGAGTTATGGCTCTATTTACTGTTATGAGTATAATACCGACTAACGCCGTAAAAATGCAATAGACTTATTTTAAACAGCGTACATCTTTAATTCAAGAAATATTTTTTTACAATTCAGTGTCAACAAGTAACTTCTTCAAACCCTGTACCACCCCGTAGCGAAACACCAGGGCCGTATCACATGATGCTACTATTCAAAATTACGAGAAAATTCTAAGTACATTGCGAGGTCGATATGACAAATATGTAATGGTTCACATTTGAGACTAACTGGCTAAGCAATGAACATCAAATTGTATTTGTAAACTTCGAATAATGGCCTCAGGAATTGTTGAAAATAGCCGCCTTGTTAAGTCTCGCCGTGATCGTTAGCGATACCGGGGGTACACTAATCATTTCGGAACATTTTTACCGGGAAAATAAGCTACCCCAGTAAACACGCAATATCTGAAATAAATCAGACGAGATTTTTATCGGAAATTTTAACGTCACGAAAATAATGAGTCTGACGTAAGATGTATAATTTTTACTAGAGCACTACCAATCTGGAGAAACAGCATTTTATATCAAATTTACCACATTCCCTTTTCCTTTTGGAGATTCCTGGCACAAACCCAAAACAAAAATGTACTTTTTGAGACTTCCCATTTTGCAGACTGAATGAGTGTCTAAAAACCAAGAAGATTTGTGCTTTGCTAGGTATTTTAGTTAATTTTGACTTCTACTTAGCGTTGAACACACTTGCCAAAATTTGTCAAATTCACACCAAGAAACATCAAGAGAATTAATTATCCTGTCGTCTGCACGCGAGAGGACTTAATGAAATTAAGGCTAGTGACGATGCTATTCGTTTAGATAATTTTTGGGCTGAGACTATGAGAGTTTTCTGTTGAATTCTAAAGAGGACATTCTGTTTGAAACTATGCTGGAGGAGAAACTAGCGCTGGAGGTAAAAATTCTACGATTACTGCACAGAAATACAACTAAAATTAAATTAAATACATCAGAGGAACAAAAGAAACAATCCAAGCCGAATGTCAACACAAAAAAGGTTTACCTTCCTCGATGATTCCTCGCCACATGTTGTCAAGTCCAGCAATTTGCCAATTTCACCGAATTTCTAACCGCAAATTAGGCAGTGTCCGCCTAAACTACAGTTTTTGTGCCTACCCGCAAATTCTTAGAGAATTAGGCCTAAGGTGAAAAAAATGCGGTCTGCCTGTAATTTGCATAGCAGATCGTTTGTTCGACGTTTTGTAAATAAATTTGGGAAACCTAGCAAAAGGAAGACAAACAAGTGAATTGTAAGTTATCATGAGTGCCACTCACTTTCTATCTAGGTATTTTCTCTCTTTAAGAATAAAAAACATCTACAACAATGTAAAATAATGGGTTTCTAGAGTTTATAACAGAACTCATAAGGCCTCCTTCTAGATCCATCGCCAGATCCTTGCTTCCGTTACTATTATCATCTAGAACCCAAGTCCCAATCAAGTCCAAAATGGTAGAACAGCAGCGTTTATGAGACAAGTTCTAAGACCAACTTCAGGCTGTATCATCCAGATTTCCAAACCATTTAAAATGCAGAATGTATGATAGGTATTTAAAAACACTGATAGGAGTAAAAACACCACTATTTTTCTAATTTGTGGTAATATTTAAATAAAGATATAAAATAAATATAAAATATCCTGGTTCGACTTAATATTGTATTTGACGTACCTAATAACTAAATTGAGTAAAGAATTAATTTGATCTTTTTCGATTCGAATTTTAATATTTCTTTTTCCGCAACATAGTGGTACTACTCATGAACAACTTTCGCTAATGAAAATAGGTTGAAATCATAAAAATAATTTTAACTTTTCATACAAATTTCAGTCACGTGACTGGCCACTTTGAAAAGTTGAATTTTCATTTCGAGATTTCAATCTATGTTCCTAAGGGAAAGTTGTTCAGTTTCATGAGTACTACCACAATGTTGCGGCAATAAATGAAACATTAAAATTTCCCGGTGTATGTCCCCACCAAAGGGCTCCAGCCTACCCTGAAATCAGGGTGAATGGCCTATTTAATTCAGGCCTTATATGTCGACCACGCTAGCCCAGTGAAGGTTGGACAACTTCATACGCAGCCTTAGATTTACTTCGCAGTAGGCCTACTATGTAAGTAGCGACAGGCTCAAGAAGCTGTCAACCGCGACATAGGTAGTGACATTAGAGCCATAGAAGTTCAGTCAATATGTCGCGTTTGACAGCTTCTCGAGCCTGTCGCTACTTAGGCCTACAGGTGAGTGCAGCTTTTCTCATGATATTTTTCTTCACAGTAAGAGCCGTCGACTCGTTCCGCGTACGGCCCACAGACGAACGGCCCAAATGGGCCGTAGAAAGAATCTCAATTTTTAGATTATTTTCGTTCCGTCTACGGCCCACTTCATTTTTTATTACGTTTATCGATCAAACTACCATCAACATAAAAAGTTTATCGTATTTATTTTGATATAAATTGCATTTAGTATGTATTTTGCTTTTGAGAATCCAAAAAAATATGTAAATTGTTACTATACCCCCCAATAGGTATTTATTTTATTTTATTATTTATTCTTTTTTTTTAATTATATTTTTCTGTCAAACTATTGTATGACATGACATGCCATTATAGTGTGGTGTGAATATTTGTAGATAAACGATTAGTTAAGACTGTTATTAATTTATTGTAAAGTTATGTGATTATTATTATAAAAACAATACTTTACCTTATGTCTTTTTTTATTTCAAACTTTAAAATATCGTCCGTCAGATTCATTACTGGAACATTTAGGTGATTAAGTTTTTAAATTAAATTAAATAAAAAATTAATATCGGAATAAGCCAAATACAAACCACAGACAATAAAAATCTAATAAAATCACTATGGCACTGAGAACTATATTGGATCGTACCTAATTCGAAATGTGTCTTTTTCGAAATGTTCTACTATGACCCTGAAATAGGCAAGTTGAATATTGTTTTACTTCAACGTTCGTGCGTTAACAGTTTGTTTTCGACTTTTTCAAAAATGAAGAGACTATCTAGGGCAAATAAAATAGTTAATTTGGTTTGCAAAGAACACGAGAATGGAGAAAATACTAATAATGTATTACTGATTAATAAATCTATAATTTCATTATTGGAACATTTAAAAATATTCCAATACAGTTCCATATTATATTAACATCAATCCTAAATTACTTCACAAGTATATATGACAGCAAAATAATAAATATACACACTTAATTGCTATCATGTTTATATTACATGTAAGTCGAAAAAAATAATAATAGTTATTTTACCAATATTATTGATCTTATAAAACATTCAAAAATGTCATATTTTGAAATATTCCGGAAATGAATCCGACCGACGATATGTATTACCTTTGCATTTATTTTCTTTCAACTCCGTGCAAGAAATTTTCTTGCTGACGGTACTAAATTGATCTATAAATCGACATAAAAAACAATTGGGCCGTGGACGGAACAAAAATAATATAAAAATTGAGATTCTTCCTACGGCCCATTTGGGCCGTTCGTCTGTGGGCCGTACGCGGAACGAGTCAGAGCGTCGATCAAACGTACATAATCTATAATATAATAATATAATACATAGTTTAAAAAACTAAAAAACACGCTTCCTGTCCGCCATATTGGATTTAAGTCACGTGACTCTTTTTTTTCGTATTCTTAACAGCAAACCCTTTCATTTGATACCCATATCATGGGGGTGGATTTCAAACAGCCAGTTCGCCATCTTAGGGAAGCCGCCATATTGGATTTGTAATGACGTTTCTTAGCTAGTCATGTATTGTCATCAAAACTCAGAGCGTGTGCAAAATGTCATCCTAATCGAAGACCGGGAAGTCGGTCAAATTAAGAATCCAAGATTTTTTACATACATATAATGGGGAGGCCGCCATATTGGATTTGTAATGACGTTTCTTAGCTAGTCATGTATTGTCATCAAAATTCAAAGCGTGTGCAAAATTTCATCTTAATCGAAAACCGGGAAGTGGGTCAAATTAAGATTGCAAGATTTTTTACATACATACATATAATGGGGAGGCCGCCATATTGGATTTGTAATGACGTTTCTTAGCTAGTCATGTATTGTCATCAAAACTCAAAGCGTGTGCAAAATTTGATTCTAATCGAAAACCGGGAAGTGGGTCAAATTAAGATTCCAAGATTTTCTTACATACATAGTTACTTACAAGTGAAGCTAATATATAAAGCGTGTAATAATAATAATACATGGTTTAGAAAACTAAAAAACGCGCTTTCTGTCCGCCATTGTCGGCGAGCGCGCATTGGGGCAATGTAAAACATATATGTATGTACATGTATCTATAGTCTCCTTGAATATATGTACTATATGACGTAATCGAAACGTCATCCAGGGAAGTAGCCGCTCGCCGAAAAACAAAAAGGAATAACAAATTTCCTACCTTGACCGCCGGACTTCCCTTTCGCTTCGCTGATAGAACTCTAGCTCCGACCGCGCTGCAACCGTCGGTCTCCGCTGATGTGATAACCAGACGAGACGCAGGACACAAGACCAAGGAATCACTGCACAACCTGTGAGATTATGATAAGTTGATTTCTATGCATATACACAAGCGATAGCAAGAGAATAATACAAATACATATAAGATAACATAAGGGTTGGATTGTCATGGTCAGTCACACACTCAACAGTATAGTCAGATAGTCGTCGCGACAGTATTAGTAGTAGTCATACATGGCTTACCAACTGACTTATCGTTCCCCATCCCGGACCATAGCCACTAGGGAGACAAGGTCAACTGAAAGCCAGATAAATGATGATAGTAATTTCGTGCCAAGGTCCTGATAAATGATGATAGTAATTTTGAATAGGAATGCACTTCTGTCAGTCCAGATAAATGATGATAGTAATTTCGTGCCAAGGTCCTGATAAATGATGTCTTTCACTAGTAATTTCGAGTAGAACATGCATTCCTCTATAACGCCCCGCTAACGTCCGAAGACGTTAGACCGTCAGGCGTTGCTGGCGCCAGCTCCTATGTCCCAGACCTCAGTCGGGAGACTTGCACACTTGGACTCCCCCACAAGTGGCCTCCAGGTGGCGCGACCACCGGTACAACACAACAACAGAGCTCTCAACATCACATTTCACAGTATGATACATCTATCATACACGATACCAATTGGGAGGCCACATATTATAAGTTAAAACAGTTCAGATAGCAAGTCAGTCCAAGTAATCAGTCTGTGGGGAAGTCATACATAGTCAGGTCAATGTCTTAGGTAGTACAAACACGTGGCACAGTTATACATGACAAATATAATATACATAGACATCTCTAAGAGCTCGAAACACATCAAGACTACTTAGCTTTATTTTCCCAGAGTTCCACCGCTGCTCCAGAGCTTGCCACCATCCGGCATAGATTCCTCTTACACTTCTTGCTTCTCCGGCCACTGACACAAGACTGAACGACAGCTAACCACATTTGACCTAACACGACCTTTTTGGCGGGAAACAAACAACCCCTACCACTCAAAGACATCAACCAATCAGAAGCGAATCACAATTCCAATATGGCTTCTGCTGTAGCCAATCATCATCGACCCAACCAGTATGGCCGCTCTGTTAGTAAACAAAAACTACCCAACCTTAAAATAATCCTTGTGTTGCCAATATTAAAAACA
Organism: Teleiodes luculella; assembly: GCA_948473455.1. Classification (NCBI taxonomy): domain Eukaryota; kingdom Metazoa; phylum Arthropoda; class Insecta; order Lepidoptera; family Gelechiidae; genus Teleiodes; species Teleiodes luculella. The sequence continues at coordinate 11,367,740 of OX419595.1, forward strand.
TTATTGCAGTTGGCCAACGGATTGGTCCAACATGGACAAATTCTGCCAATTTCGCGTTCGTCGCGACACACCCGGCCGACAAGAAGTGAGCCACGCGGCCCTTGTTACATTCACACATTTCGGCCACTGCTTTAACTGTCGCTATCCAATTTGACAATACTTCACTTACATTAAGTGACATCATCATCAACACACCTTGGCAAATATTCTTAACTTCAGTTCCTTTTCTATAACAATTATTTCAATCTCTTATGTCATATTCAATTACTTTCCCGTAGAAATTCTCCAATCTCCTTTTCGGCCTCCTGCCGATTCGTTGCATTTCAACTTTCATTAAAAAAAATCACAATCGGAGGCGATATCTTTCGTCTCCAATTCTGTACTAATAAACTTAAATCACGATACTAAATTCTCAGGTTCTGTTTTCACCTGATAGGGCTTCGCAACTATCTGTTGAAGTCTCATATCTGTGGCATCTTCTAATATCATCAGTTGTTTGATTTGCGACAGTGCAAATAAACGTGTTTTCCTTTTATTTCTCCATTTGAACATTATCTTATTCAATCCCTGTTGGCATAGTGGTCCTTGTTGGCATTCCCCTAGTGGCTGGCTCAATATATCTCGTAGAGCAAGTTCTCTAATGTCTTGAGATAATCAACTCAATGTTATATTCAACATTCTCACATTGATATGTAAGCTTTTACCATTCCGACTTCATTAAACATAAGATTTGCTAGAAGGTTATCTCAGTAGACTACGTCCGACCAAATCCGATATCACTTGGCTCATCATTGGAATCCATATCTTTCTTTCCCGTAAACTTATAACTCGATTCTTATAACAGTCAAAAAGTTCTAACCGTTCGCAAAATTTCCGTCAACGTAATAATAACTAACTCAATAATGCAGTTCGCCTTATCTTCTCAACGTTATTTTACTCAAATGTGTTACTCAGACTCCATCATGAGACTTTCTTCCGACCTCGTTAGGAAGAACCTCCCGCGACAGGAAAAGCTGTTGTTCCAGGTACCAAAGACCAACAACTCTCGTCTGACAACGAGAAATTACAAACATTTTACGCCGTTTAAATTAGGTTGTATTCTTACTCCTGTTACGTACCTAATCTTTAACATAAAGCATCGTAATCTGTGTCTGTATAATATCCGTTTTCATTACCTTTATGACTTTATACCGACCTATGTCGCGAGTAAGCTATTGTCATGATGAATTTTACAATAATACAGCTTATTTCAGTTTAGTTTACTTTAAAGAATTTATCGAACCAGCAGCGCTTTTCAGAACAACAATAACAGTCTCAATCTTTCTAACTACGCGTAACGCTACACAGCTAACTATTTAACCAACGCATCTTAATATTTTGCGAACTAAACCTCGCATCTTATCGAATAGACTCGCATCAGACCAGCCTTTTCCACCGTAACTTCACTTCCGAGTTACATCCCCTTACTCAGATACAACGATAACCGTAATTGCTATATGTCTATTATCGGATCATTATATCGCAAATAAACATTTACATGAACGCTCTTCATTCCTCGCTATTCTCGGCGTTTCAATATTGCTTTCAATTGAACAACTGTAACATCTTTAACTCCAACATACCACAACGACCAATAACTGTTGTTCACAATCTACCCATCTTCAATATACAAGCATACTGCACTGAGACACATCCTTCTGTGTCTGACCAGGAATAACTGAAAGGCAATACGCCTCCACTTGTTTAACCAGGAGCAACTGAAAAGCAATACGACTCCACTTGTCTAACCAGTAACAACTGAAAGGCAACACGACTCCACGTGCCCAACCTGTAACTGAAAGGCAATACGACTCCACGTGCCCAACCTGTAACTGAAAGGCAATATGACTCCACTCTTCGACTTCAGAAAAGCTCGAACACTGAAACAATTGACACAACTTCGACCACAAGACAGAATAAGAGAAATCAAGTACCGAAAATATCCTTTTACATGACGAATGTTTGAGCTTATCCTTCTAACCGTCTCAAATTAAACACGTATTACAGGTATTTTCATGTCCTAACTCCGTGTGTATTTTAACTCCGCCTTCAACTCCGTTTCCATCGCATCGCATAGTTCTCGTAAAGATTAAATCGCCTTCTTTACGATTCCTTTCCGTACCTTTCGACTAACGCATAGCTCCTTGTGTATCACGCTCAGACTTCTAAATTCGTTATACCAACTTCATTCTAGTACTTCAGTTTCTGTCCAAAATTTACAACTTCATTTCTTATCTCTCAATGACTCAAATCTAAATTCGTGTATTCATAATTACGCCATCCTTATCAATTACACAATACAATACAATACAAATATTCCCTTTTATTATACTATCAATTATTAATTAATTTTATGTTCAAAGTTGTTTAACTCCAATAATACTCGGTCTTTTAGTTTCTTCTGCAATAATAAACAACCAAATCAAAACTGTCAGAAAACCTTTCTTTATACGGTATATTATATCAATCGCCAAACGGATAGTTCTATACTACTGTCACTATCAGCATTACGCTGAGGCAGCGCTCTTTCACTGCTTTGATATAAACTATTGTTGCGATACCCACTTAGATTTTTCGTAAATGCTATCGTCATTTTAGTGAATAAAGACATATCTATCTATCTACTACGAGATTGTAAGTAGGAATATTTTACCATCTATTACTACCGCATAAACCTTTCATACGACTGAACAACAATTATTTTCACAATTATATCCACAATTCTTAGGAAAAAATGTTTGAACCCGAAATTTCTATTGTTCATTAAACAAATCGTATCGTATAGTAAGAGTTATTAATTTCCCGTTGAACTAACCTTTCTTCAATATCTATGTTCGATTCACTTGAAACTCTGTTCATGATAATCAGTGATACTGCACAATAATTTATCTTGTTAGATGGACAACATTACCGACCTTATTTCAATCTATATTTTAGCGATTAACCATTTACCAATTCATTGTGTTTTAAACAAATAAAATCTTCGCGTAATAGTACTTATCTATGATAAGTCAAGTTACAAAAATTATTAGCAAATACCGACTACATTGTACCCAACCAAAACAATTGACTAAAATTGTACTCGTCAAATATTCGATGAAGAACACCGTTCAAAATCAAATACTATACGTTCAATGATCGGGAATGTATGTAGTCGCATCGCACAATAACATCGAATCATCGCGATTTCAAACTTCATGAGCTAACTACAACACTACTTCTAAACTTCTACGATTTCAAACATCATGAACGAATTTCACAAAAGTAGAATCAATTAATCATTAAATTATTTTACTCTTGGAAACTTGGTTTATCTCGAAAGCTCGGATCATTAAACTAAAATGACATTTAGATTCTTTACTATACTTATATTCCCAACAAAGAGATCTGAACTACTACGTCAATAATAATGTTAGATCAAAACAAAATATGCAAACTTTATTCCATCTATCATATCCAAGTTAATTTCCAAAACCCCAGAAAAATTATTGGTCTTATTAAGTACCAACCATGTAAACGTTATTTAGTATCTCGGTTAACCAAAGTTAATGTCCCATTTTTAAATTGCTTTATAGATTGAAGGTATGTATTTACTTTACAAAATTGTATTCACCATCTCGCGGTTCTAACAAAATTAAACATATTTATCTCATCCGTGGGCTTCTTAACAACAATAACTCAGAATAAAAATTAAGAATGTATTAAGTTCTTTAAGGAATGGAATACTACTAATTTATCTCGCTTATCTGTCACTATTTGATACTACTATCTTAGATGATCACGACTTTATCCCTTAAAGAGTTTAAATAACAAAAGCACTCACACAAAAATTTTCACAGCCAATAGGTACATAAAACATAACTTGAATTCACAACCTTGAATTCACAACTTTACATGACCTACAACTGGCGCATCTCTACGCAAATAAAGGACTACCTTTATGTAATTCGAACATTTCAATTACTCTATCCGCGATCTGGATAAAAACTATTCGTGTACTCAATCTAAATATTCGATTCAAGTGCTCCGCCTGCACTTAGATAACCCGGCTATGACTAACCTTATCATATAGTAGGTTTCCTTTAATCAATACACAATACGTTAACCTACTAGGTCTTTCGCGCCTCTTTAACCTTTCTGACAAATCATATTCACTTCCGTGAAGCCATCCAAACTGGAACATTATCGTATTGCTTGCTATAAAGACCGTATCTACCGTTAACTTTCAAAATTATAATTCCCTAAAAATCCACTGTTTTCATCTATAGCGCTCTTACTTTATTTAGTAGTTAATTAATTGTCCATTCAGCCTTAGGACTTCGTAACGTTCACACAACATACTTTTAACTAACAACAATACGTTACTATTAGTATCTAGTTTTATACAAATTCCATCGCGAATTTATAACAATAATATTCCAATTAATTTCACTAATGTTAAACTTTAATAGCCGCATGTAACCTTCTCAAAAGCACTAACTTCTTTATCGATATTACCAGCTTCAATACTCTGAACTGAACGTCATTATTAAGACTAAATCATTAAAAAGGCAAAGTTTAGTTTACAATATAAGTTTACAATATTCAAATTCTCGAATGAATCCTTTAATTTCCCTTTGAACCGTAGATATCAACAAGTCAATTTGTATTTCTATCTTCATTATAATATTACATTACATATTTATGTGTACCTATGTAAGTTCAAGTAGGCAGTTGTCGTTTGTCGAGGCCGTAATATCTTGTGGGGGAGGAGAGGAACTTGTAATTCTGATTCCGATAAATTATTCAAGATCATCACACAAAGATCACGCTATTATTCCTATCTAAATACTGAGTTTATACTAAACCTGGAAGGCTATTAATTAATTACGTTATTGAAAGAAAGCAAATAGAAACTATCTATTTATTTACTACTTATCGCGTTTCAGTTTCCGGTTTGATAATCTATTTTACAAGTAGAACCTGAAATTGATCAACTTTTACTACTATATTATCCAAATACTCATTACTTTCGAACACAATCAAAATTATATATGCAAATGTATCAATACAAATAAAAATAACTATTACTTTTCTGTTCCAGATTCAACTACAATTCAATTCCGTATTAGTATGAACCGAAACAATACTAAAAAATTATACTTCAGTGAAACTATACATATAGCTAAACCACGCTAAACTTAGAAAAATATCGGTCAATTCTGTAAACGTTACGTTAACTAAACGAATTACAAATATTTATTTATGTCCACAAATTTATACACTCGATCCTTCAAGAATAGGGTCTTAAGTTGTGACTAGTGTATCTTACCATATTTTGGATCGACATACCTACCAACGATATACTCAATATTGTAAACACTAACTACTGAACGTAATAATACTATCTATCTATATTCAATATAGTGAGCCAGACTTGACGCTAAAAAGGCTTAGTAAAATTGCAAAACCCGAGAAATAAGAATCAAGAAAAATTACTTTAATCCTTCGTAAATCTGAATTTATCTCAATCTTGTTAAATGAATCAAATCTATAAGTACCTACTATTATTTAATACATATTAGCAAAAATTCGAAAACAACAGTGACTGGCTATCTTCTCGTTACACTAGTAGTCGCGAATTCTTCAAATCATTATACTAACCAAATCAATCTAAGTAAACAAGTATCTATTTACATCCATTCAACGACTAGACGACTCGAACTTTATACACTAAGTAACTAACCAGAAATTAAAACACCTCAGCTACAATAATACATCTATGATAGAGAGTAAGCTTCGTTATTTCTTCATATTTTAATAATGTATCTTAAAATTCACTGGTTAACGTAATTGAATTTATTCAATGTCATATTAGCGAGTACGCATACTACCGGTACTAGTCTAAAACTCCTGTTTGTGAAAACTTCTAATTAACTATCCGGATAAATCGAGCAACCGTTCTCAAAAAAATACGCATCAGCTATTCTTATTATCGTAGGCACTTCATCAACGCTTTATCTATTAGCTACATCAACAGTCTAGGATTAAATGGCAAAAATAATATCAATCTACTTATCACCGTAGAACATAAAAAAAATAGTATCAAGAAAATCCGAAAACCAAACCTAATACTGTTTCATAGAAATGTAACCCGTCGTAAAATACAATTATTTAATAAGTAATGCGTCTATAGTTGCTCATCACACGTATGGTTCGCGGCGGATAAATGTAGTAAAGAATTTTAAACGAGCAAATGAAATATTATAAACGCCACGATATTTCAGATTAAGAAGTTCAATATAATTATAACGTTATAAACAGACCTAGACATCTCTTAATATTGTATTACATTTATTAGTATGAAATTACAATTTCTACCATTCCTAAGATTTACTTTACTAACATTACCTTGAAAAAGTGTATAGGAAATTCAGTAAAATCAATAAGTTAAACAATGTAAACAAATGATTCACGCGGCAACTTAGTAAAGGTTAAATCCACTATGTACCCCCCTCTCTTCTATACTCAAAACTGACGCTTACTCAAATCTATAAAATCTTTACCTTAGTTCACAGTACTAAAAAATTATTAATCATCTAATCTCGAAATAATTTAACTTTAAGTAGGTAGGTGCAAAAATGTTTCGTAAAAAATATTTGTTATTAACTGTTACCACTCTCCGCTTACAAATATCTAAGTAATGATTTCACTACCTACTCATATTAAGAAAATATAACAAACAACAGGTCCTACAATTTTTCATCATAATAAGGATGGAATGGATGGATAAGTAAAATAATAACGTCACGATATAATAATAATAATGTGTGTTAACTAGTATCATTACTTCCGTTGTAAAAAACATACTATTTAGTGCTATTTAGAAAATTCAAGCACCTACGTCCGAAACGCAGCACTACTACTACTTCATATCAATGACCGAACAAATAAATGACAACTTCAAACGTTAATAGAATTTACCTATTTCTAAAGAAGTGAGTATAAACACTTACTTGCCACTATAATCGCTTGTTACGTGTCCCACCACTTGACAAGAATAAGTCACCATTAAGAAAGAAATAACTGTCACTAACTCCGTCAAATTAAATTTACTGCCAAATTAATTATTGAAATTTTAGGTTTTAACAATTATAACATTACACTCCGTAGTAAAATTCCTTTACCATTTGCTAGATTTTGAATTTAAAAATAAATTCTCACGCCTTACCGACTTTAACGGATAATAAAAAAAATAAAAATAAACCACACTACTACAAAAATATAAAATTCTGTATTTTAGTAATGGAACTTTACTCTCTGACAAACTCAAGTCAAGGCGGTATAACCTGTAAATCTGCCTACACCTTTCGCGAGTATAAGTTTTATTGTGGGTAGACTAAAACTATATCTGACGTATATTCCACAAAGTCCGATTTTTACTCCTCGAAACTCTAAGGTTGACTGGAATAACCAGACCTACCTTTCACAACTTTTCCGTACGATACGCTTTATGTCTCCCTTTTTTTTTTTGCATTGAAGTACCTACATAATATCAACCGTGTGATATTGCGCAACGATATCTTCTCAAATTTTGGAACGTTGCTTTGCTACGAAACTAGCTCTTAATCTTTCCAAAACAATTGACGTAGGTATGCTAGGGACGTATTATCTCGATTTATAATAATTTTATCGCGGAAAATTTAACAACGCGTCCTACAAATATGAATTACTAAAGTAATAGGTTTAGAGGAATGGAAAATCAAGAATTATGATTATTAGACTATTATTAGTATACAAGACATTGTATGTAATATTCGTTCGTCTCCTCCCTATCCCATAGAAAAGGTCCCTTTAGACAGCTACCGGCAAATAGAATTGCCGTTTGATTAAATTAGAATTTTCTCAAAACACGCGGAATAAATATCTATTTATACTCCCTCATATTCCTAGCCAAGATCACAACGTATGTACCGATTGTGTGAACTAGATGAAAAATACACTTGCAACACACTGATACACAAGGAGCCGTGCCTATTTTATCAACGTATTCGATTAATCTCACATAGTAGGTATTACCCTGTACCATGACGCCAAACAATGTAACATTAAAATTTCGCGTTACTACCAATAACGACTGGTAAAATACAAGCGTCTAAGACCATTATCCTTTTGTCATCGATTTATAACGGGCCCTGTTATAAACCAATGCCATCCATGACAAGTATCAACCAAACCACCTCTTGGTATTGGCTGGTCCTTGGTACAGGTATTTAGATAAATGGGCAAAACAATATCCGAAAATAACATACGTTTAAAAGTAACTTATCGCTGCTTTGTACCAATACTAACGTGTTCGCAACACTACCCGCAATTCGAAAGTTTATATGACGTACGGTAAAATCTCATTCATACTGTATCTTTCTGGGGAAAGGCAAATTTCTGAGCACGATACAGCCTATGCTGTTCTTCGATGTCGAAAATTATTAAAATAATTTTATCATATCTGTAGCCTCATCATTTAGCCAGAATGCCACTAGGTTAACGGAATGCCAACAAATTAAATCTTCATGTATAGCCACTTCTCTAAAAAGGTTTGTACATCATCAAATCTTGCTGAATCTCTATCCCAGAACATCTCCACCATGTCGGCGAGCGCGCATTGGGGCAATGTAAAACATATATGTATGTACATGTATCTATAGTCTCCTTGAATATATGTACTATATGACGTAATCGAAACGTCATCCAGGGAAGTAGCCGCTCGCCGAAAAACAAAAAGGAATAACAAATTTCCTACCTTGACCGCCGGACTTCCCTTTCGCTTCGCTGATAGAACTCTAGCTCCGACCGCGCTGCAACCGTCGGTCTCCGCTGATGTGATAACCAGACGAGACGCAGGACACAAGACCAAGGAATCACTGCACAACCTGTGAGATTATGATAAGTTGATTTCTATGCATATACACAAGCGATAGCAAGAGAATAATACAAATACATATAAGATAACATAAGGGTTGGATTGTCATGGTCAGTCACACACTCAACAGTATAGTCAGATAGTCGTCGCGACAGTATTAGTAGTAGTCATACATGGCTTACCAACTGACTTATCGTTCCCCATCCCGGACCATAGCCACTAGGGAGACAAGGTCAACTGAAAGCCAGATAAATGATGATAGTAATTTCGTGCCAAGGTCCTGATAAATGATGATAGTAATTTTGAATAGGAATGCACTTCTGTCAGTCCAGATAAATGATGATAGTAATTTCGTGCCAAGGTCCTGATAAATGATGTCTTTCACTAGTAATTTCGAGTAGAACATGCATTCCTCTATAACGCCCCGCTAACGTCCGAAGACGTTAGACCGTCAGGCGTTGCTGGCGCCAGCTCCTATGTCCCAGACCTCAGTCGGGAGACTTGCACACTTGGACTCCCCCACAAGTGGCCTCCAGGTGGCGCGACCACCGGTACAACACAACAACAGAGCTCTCAACATCACATTTCACAGTATGATACATCTATCATACACGATACCAATTGGGAGGCCACATATTATAAGTTAAAACAGTTCAGATAGCAAGTCAGTCCAAGTAATCAGTCTGTGGGGAAGTCATACATAGTCAGGTCAATGTCTTAGGTAGTACAAACACGTGGCACAGTTATACATGACAAATATAATATACATAGACATCTCTAAGAGCTCGAAACACATCAAGACTACTTAGCTTTATTTTCCCAGAGTTCCACCGCTGCTCCAGAGCTTGCCACCATCCGGCATAGATTCCTCTTACACTTCTTGCTTCTCCGGCCACTGACACAAGACTGAACGACAGCTAACCACATTTGACCTAACACGACCTTTTTGGCGGGAAACAAACAACCCCTACCACTCAAAGACATCAACCAATCAGAAGCGAATCACAATTCCAATATGGCTTCTGCTGTAGCCAATCATCATCGACCCAACCAGTATGGCCGCTCTGTTAGTAAACAAAAACTACCCAACCTTAAAATAATCCTTGTGTTGCCAATATTAAAAACATTATTGCAGTTGGCCAACGGATTGGTCCAACATGGACAAATTCTGCCAATTTCGCGTTCGTCGCGACAGCCATCTTGGACATCCGCCATATTGGATTTAAGTCCCGTTACTGTTTTTTTCGTATTCCTGACAGCAAACCCTTTCATTTGATACCCATATCATGGGTGTGGATTTCAAACAGCCAGTTCGCCATCTTAGAGAGGCCGCCATATTAGATTTGTAATGACGTTTCTTAGCTAGTCATGTATTGTCATCAAAACTCAGAGCGTGTGCAAAATTTCATTCTAATCGAAAACCGGGAAGTGGGTCAAATTAAGACTCCAAGATTTTCTTACATACATAGTTACTTACAAGTGAAGCTAATATATAAAGCGTGTAAAAATGAATCGCAAAATGTATTGGTAAGCGCATAACTCAGCAACGCCTGGATCAATTTAAACAATTCTTTTTTTTAAATGTTCGTTGAAGTCCAAGGATGGTTTTTACAAAGAGAAATAAAATAAAAAAACTCATTCCCACGGGAAAAATTTTAACGCGGGCGGAGCCGCAGGGCGGAAAGCTAGTATGAAATATAAAATCGAAAACATATTGGTACTTCCCGCGGTCCTAGCAACCTGGTCAACTAATATCTCCAAAGTCGAACTAATACTAAATTTCATTGATATTTAATAAACCGACATTTGATAACTCAAGTCGTCAACTATAACTATTAGTGGTTATATACTGAATGAGTATTTTATGTTGGTTGATTTAACTATAATTATAGGACGTTTGAATATGCATTCGCAGAGTAATTGCGTAATAACATATTTAAGAACTAATGCCGTTATGTTAAATTTACTAGTCTTTACAATCGAAGTTCATTACACTTTCATAATATAAGGAAGTACTTAATATAAATTAGTTAATAAAGCGCTTATACTAGTATAATTATTTCATCTCATAGAGCATAATTTTATTTTCAAAGTTGATTATACTACAGTACTTCTAGTTATTTTTAGATAAGTTGTGCCATTTTCCAGAATAAATGCATTAAAAGACGAAAGAAATAAGAAAACTTATCACTATTATTTGAATACGTGATTTTTTTACATGGGGAGGGACATTTTCGTAGAATCATTTGTAAAGGCATGAAAGAACATCGTTAAAGTATCCTGCCTGACTTATAATTTTATTTGATTATGTTAATTAGCTTTACATCTGAATTGATTTATTTATTAAAATACTAGCGGACCCGACGATCTTCGTCCCACCACAGAATCAATTAATGTTTTGTTAATTTAGTAGCCGAATTCAAATTTTATGCATCTTTCGTTAACGACGGGGATTATGGTAGGTAACTGTTCTGATAGTTCACTGCTTAGCCAACGGATCAGGGATTGCAGTTGTGGCTATTGACTACCCCGGTAAAATGGTGCATTGAATGAAGTACGCCGCCGCCTAGTGGTTCCCGGCGTCTTACCAAAAACAACTGCAATCCCTAATATCCCATCTGACCAGTGTGCGCTTGCTTATATTTAAAATAGAAGATAGCAGTGTGGTTCCCGGCGAGTAACCAGTAACCAACAATAGCTATGAACCCCATCCCAACTGCCAAGCAGTGATCACAATAAACAGCCTGTACAGTCTTGCTGGACTAAACTAAATAAATAAATAAACAATTCAATACAAATATACACAATAAATAATAATACTAAATTAAAGGTAGCTAAATAACACACTTGATTGTATTCTGTTTACACTCTACTTTCGTATAGTAGAAGCTTTCCCACTATTTAAAAAAAAATTGTTGCACTACTGGCACACTAAATCTGGCTGCACAGGCCACGATGATGCCACGAACGAAAAAAATATAAACAACCGCGTCGTGTATTTTCTTCTGCTTATCAATGGTTTTTACATTTGAATTACAAAAAAAATGTACGGGAAAGTTTGTTTAGCTTCTAACTTCTATTTTAGAATATTTTATTTGTTTATTATGTTGATCAAAATTAAAACAATAAAAATCTGTACGGCCGATCTCGAGTTATAAATGGTGTAATAAACACGACTTTGTTTTATATATATAGATATTTATTTACCGATATCTTTAAGCTATTATCAAATGTGTAGCACCATGCTACGGCGTAGCAAGCTTGTAGCATCAGTGCTACGATTACGGTGTTAATAAGATTAAACCTAGTAGCTATGAGTTAATATTTAGGTATCTATTATATTACATTCAAGGGTCTGACTACAAAAAATGTCCAACACACGTTGAACGTTTGTCTAAAACTTTTTATGGAAAATATCTTTGCAGCGTTTTTATGTCAACTGAATAAGGGAGAGAAACTCTGTGTGCGTGTTCAGTTCACCTTGCTCTTGACTGTACAAGAAATATCCCATACTAGGTTTTTTCTTATCATATTTTATATCTCTTTATTGCAAATTACAAAACAAACGTTTTAAAACATTAACTCGCACCAAAGGAAATAAATATACGACCAATAAAATAAAATTAGTACATACGTCCATAACATAATTATCCTTAAATACTACTGTTTTAACACTTACAACCAGAGATCGAAATAGGATGAACAATTTAGGGTCAATGGCCGCAAATGATGTTTAATATGGACAGGACATGTCTCTAAAACATAATATTCACAAGTCCACAAACAGCATATAGCTTTAATTCGAAAATAAAAATAAAAGTTAAACAGTCATTTCATTGCCACTTTATTCAATATTACTTTACAATATTTATTTATTTTGTACTACCAAACAATACATAAATATTACCATTAAAACATAACGCGTTTTATTTTACAATTTTCTGTCAATGCAACGCCTGTGGAGTTTCTTCCGGCGTTCTTCTCCACAGAAGACAGCCAAATTGTGAATCGCCTCGACGTCGAAAATGATTTGCAAAATCTTACTTCGAATATAAACTTTATGAACTTTTGAACTTTTTTATACGAATAGTGGCAATACATACCTACTAATGTAGGTTACAATTTAAGAGCTACAAAACATGTTTTTGTTTATTATACAATATAATAATACAAGTGCCAAAAATAGCACAACTTATTCCGACCTAGGTTCACATCCTTTGCTCTGCCCACCCCTTTTACTCCGTGTACATGTTTAATGGCCGACATTATTAAGACATCACTTTAACTCCGACCATTCGCTTAGTGCAAATGAACTTCATTTCCACAAGCTGTTTCCATCATTTTTACATAACACCATAATATTAACACTTAAACGGCTAACTGGTAGCACACTGGCGCTATTGTCGAGGGAGCAATTAATTATTATAAAGGTAAACGACTTGTAACGAAACACGAAATTAACATTGGCCCAACTAATTTATGATTTAAAAAACAATTTACATTTTATCAAAATAAATAAAATATACCTATGTTAAGTTATTTATCAGTATAAGTAATATGTACATAAGTACGCGGTTTTTCAAAGTTCTTTATTTAATTTAAAATATAATAGTTGCAGTCATTATGTCTTAGGCGGTTCATTTTTTCTGACTCTAGTCGTGTTGTCTTATTCTGTTGTTGTTGTTGTTCTGGTTCTATTGTTATGGGTCGTTTGATGCCCTGCCTTCCAACCCGCATGAATGTAAGAAGGCATCGTAATGATAGTTGATTATATGGATTATGTAATATTCGGTAAGTAGGATAAATGATTTAGTAGTAGTTTTGAATTTACATGTGATAAATATTGATGTAACGAGGATTTTTAAGTGAGAGATATTTTTATTATAAGCTTAATTTTAAAATAAAATACATGTGGTATTTAAATATAATTAAATTTAATTAATAAAGTTAATAATTCGTATACTTCTTAATTACTTATGAACCGCGGTCTGGAATATTATGTTTTTTCTTTTTTTTCTTTTTTTTCTTCTTTACGAGTTGATGACAAACCCTAACCCTTAGGGTTTTTTATTAATTGATTTCATTTAATGGCGCTAGTTTGGAATCATGTTCCACGACGTAGAATGATGGACATTACGCATATTCACAGGATGGTTGATAAAATCAAATTGTTCATGAATATAGAGATGTGTTATGTAACAGTGGAAGAATGCGTAGGTAGGTATTTCAACAACTATTACAAAAAAAATTAATAAACCCAGAAGATGATAAATTAATAAGAAGAAAAGGTATGAAAATTACAACGAATTAATAACATTTTTATTTCGAAGTACAAATGCAGTTGTCTAAAAGGCACGACCGATCAGCTGCACCGGACATATTACGGAGTTCTAAAAACTATCTCCTGCTTCAGGTGGAGAGACTTGATATATTTTTTGTTTATAGCACATTAAAGTTTCAGCTGATTTGGATGTGAAAACCATGGAAAAAAACTAAAACCAAGCAACGATAACCACGGGCGTGCTACTAGTAAGATATGTATCTGTGCCATGGCTACTCAGTCTCAGGAGTGGAGCCTTAATGACCGGCGCTGGGCCTAGATAATGACAACTATTACATCTGCATTAGCGAAGGTGCGATGACCCGACAGTTTACGCCCACAGAGTGTTAAACAGCGCCAGCCGAGTCACAGACACACGAAAATATTTATTATAACTAGCTTTCCGCCTGCGTTGATAGGATTTCCCGTGGGAATAAAGTAGGTAAGGTATTTTCCCGCGGTAAAAAGTTGCCTATGTCACTCTCCATCCTTTCAACCAATTCTATGCCGGAAATCAAGTCGATTGGTTGCTTAGTTAGGGCGTAAAAGAAGGACAAACAAACACACTTCCGCATTTATAATGTTAGTATGGATAAAATCTTTTTTTTTAATTTCTAGTCAAAACTAATAATGTTAAAGCTTTACGTCATATCATTAACATCTTAATTACAAAATGAATAACACCAATAGCCTAAGAAAGGATTCCCAAGAATCTTGGGGACGATTTCATCGCGGTAACAAAATTAACAAAATTTTATACAAACGATTATAGGCACTAGTATTTGTGTAAAATGCTTGCTTGCTTATACGAGTAAAATAATATAGAAGATTATTATCCAGATTTTTTCTTCTGTGCTTCTGTTCTAGATATTTCTGTCAGAGAGTGATACTTGTCCAAAATTTTCTACCAGATATTATAAATATATT
This sequence comes from Teleiodes luculella, assembly GCA_948473455.1. Lineage (NCBI taxonomy): Eukaryota > Metazoa > Arthropoda > Insecta > Lepidoptera > Gelechiidae > Teleiodes > Teleiodes luculella. The sequence continues at coordinate 11,382,925 of OX419595.1, forward strand.
GGACCAATATCATATATTTTTAAACTGTTTAAAATTCGGAAGCTATGAACTTCAAACCGACACACGAGTCCAAAATATTAGACGCCATAATGGTTTACGACCTTAATATATAACATGTGAAACAACATATTGATAAAAGATAAACATAATTTTAAAATGTAGACGTTAAACTGAATAAAAATGTTTTTAATAATTTTACTACTTGCACTTAATCATTTTAATCCTTGGACGATTACTTATCTGAATTTCAGGAATTTAATGTTTGTTTATGGCTTTCGCGTTAAGACCCGTAAATATATACAAAATAATGTGTTCAGGAATTTAGTTCATTATTGACTAGGTTTGGCCAATATGCGACTTACAGAATTAAGCTCTTTAGCTGCACTAATCTGAAATTTGGTTAAATGAAATAAGATCTATTAACTTGTAATCGCACGGTAAGTTGACTAGTCTATCTGCTCACTATAAAATCCTGAAAATAACGCAACCCAAAGGGCGGACCTACAGCCCTATTAACTCGACAACAACGACTTAACAACACCATTTTAAACTGTCGCATTACCACTGCTCTATAGTTGGAGATAATATACGTTGCAGTATCTCGATCGCTATTGGTCGGATCGAAGTGATATTTATCAATCGGTAATTGGTGCGGGGAGGATTTACCGGAGACTGCGATTGGCGATATTTCCCGACACTCCGGAGTAGACCTGGCGTCCGATTACCCACTATTAGCCTTCATAACTCCGACGCCGGCTCTAACAACGACGTACTTCATATTTATTATTATTTATTACTCGGCACGACCATAACTGCCTCACCTACCCCACCAAACAAGACTACCACGCACTTTGTTATCCAACGCTCCTTACATAAGCACTATATCGCGCACGCAGCTACTGAAATTTGCAATGAATAACGTTCAGTTTTCCATTTTTATGTTAATGGTATTAGAATTGTGGTAATTGGTCGTTTTACTCTAAGCCGTTTAGGGTTGTACCACTCGCTGAAGATAAATGGTGCGGTGTGAATTGTTAGTGGAAATCGAACAAATCATTCTGAAACGATAGACGTGGAGCAATGGAATAAAACTCCAGGCCAGTGTGGTCTTAAATACAAACGGTTATTGCCTTGGCCTTTGCTATAATACAGACAAGAAAATGAATGTGTTTTCATAGAAAAATCTTTAAAAACAGCACAATTCTTATGGTGCAACTTAAACTACATCATATTCCACATAAGAAAGCAGACAACGAAACATCATCTCAGTTTTTATTATTGAAATTGAAAAAATGCATTGTAGATTGTAGGTAACAAAATGTTACTGCAATAAATAAATAAAATCCATCATAATAATAACCAAGAGAAGATTAACTGATAATAAAAGATGTTTCGATGTGTTATTGACATTTCAATCGGACTATCTTTTAAAGACTGTACAATAACGTATATAGAACCTCAAAATCAGAGTCCCAAATTATACTAATCGTTTAAACAATTTTAAAACAAGGATGGCTTATTTAACCATCCAACCAAAACAGTTTAAACAACTATCTGTTCCCACTACAAAGGTAGACTAATCACAGGATCGTTTGAAACAATTTGAGCATACCGTCTGTATCCAAATAATTGTATCTAACGGCTACCAAACGTATAATCAAAAGCGTATCAGACGAAATCAATTTTTCACCGAGTCGATTTAAAAATTATCATACAGAGCCGAGTCAAAACCACCGACCAATTTCCACTGAGCTGTAATTTTGTAGCGATCCAAAGAGGTTTCAATGACCAGGACGAGGGTAGAGGGGTCGCTTTAAAGTGGCGAAGGTGTAATTATATAACAAGTATGCGGCGCTAGCGACCAATAAAATTGATTTAGATTTACGGAGAGCAATCGATGTAATCACTACGTGTGATGGTTGCGATTGGGCAGCGCGTTCCAATCTGTGGATGATTGCCCCTCTGGGAGACAGCCAGTGCCGTGATGATGGGCTGGATATGATAAATTGATACGTTGGATGGGACTGGCTAAATGAATGGAAAACTGAAAGTTGCAAACTTGTTGGATATTTCATTTTTAACTCTCGCGGCCTCTATCTGAGTTCAACAAACAAAGATTGAGGGTACAATTTTTTTTATTATTATTAATGTTATGTCTGTTTAGGGTGTATCCGTGAACATAATGGTGTCTAATATAGTGTTGCTTGTAGCAGCCACGAAATATCAGGAAGACTCGCTCGATGAAAATGTGTTATTATTTTAATTTAGATATCATATTGGTACGTTTAAAACATGAATTATGTTATTATTTTTCTATTTTCTAGACAGAAGTAACGTTTGAGAACCGCAGAACAATTGAAATGGGTAGTAACCGCTAAAAGTAATTTTGACGGCTCAATCCGACGGCGTACACGCAGCGAGCAGTAAACGGCAAACACGTGCAATTACTGCTTCACCGAGCTATCTGCATTAACAGCTCCTCACTACCAGACATAATTACTCAATTTACTAACACCAACTCAATTAGACTATCAATCAAGAATTTTACAACAGCAAGTGCCAATTTGACAATAAACACGGAAAAGAAAGCGCCAACGCAAATTGGGTAAATGACACAAGGAATTATGTTTCCGAGAAATAATAAAGGAGAATAACTCGGTGACATTTGGTCGGGAGTGCGAGGAGCGAGGCGTGCGTTGCGTGCAGTGAGTGTCGGCTGCGCAATTTGTACGTCGCGCTGGCGATCGCTCAATTTGCATGTCAGAGCCGCCCCGCCCCCACCTTCCCCCCAGCTCCCACCAGCTCGCAGCAATTATTAACACATTCTCCAACTAACCTGCCGCCGCTGCCGCCGCTACTGCCACGCCGCGCCACCGGACGCACCTCACAAATTAATTCACACCGCAAACCACGTAGCTGATGCCCTGATACAGCGACAAACTAGCGCACTACTTAATGTGTTCCAGCACACGCAACAAAAACGCCCGCTAACAGATTACAAGCCAATTTACAGCATCAAAACACTGAATCAACATTCGGAATCAAACCAGCTACGTGACTCAAGCTCCGTCGATGTAGGAACGGCCGCCAATTTGCCCGCCATCACATTCAATCACCTCCGCCTAACGACCGCCAGCAAAAAACCCACGACAGACGCTCTCAGGAAGTCGGACAACAATAAAAAAACAAATAAGTAACCCGGGCAAATTAAGTTATAACCTAAAACACGTATGAAGCCATCATCCCAACGGTGTAATCATATTAACGACTACAAAAGGAGCGGCAAAAAACACAAAAATTAGAGGATCGGGAAATGTGGGCCAAACAAAAACGTAACGTATCGCCTAATTATAGCTGTTGTTCGAAAAAACAATTTTATGTGCTCCGAGCGCGGCACACGGGGTGGAAACGTAACAATACAGGCTTGTAAACACTCTGTATCGAAAGATCAAAGTTGTTATACCTTCACAAAAGGTCTCCCTTGTATCGCGAACGCATCTCCTGTTATTTACTCGAGAGAACATGCACGCTTGCAGATAAACAACAAATTGCCCGTGTGATGAAATTAAAAGTCACCACCTCCATAAATTTAAAGGAATTAACATGTTCAAAACTGAAATAAATTAGGAGATACACGACACTAATCCGCGCGGCCGACAGAACCCGGCCGTGTTACCGCGCCTTCGACCGAATCCTTTATTATTTCGACGTGTGTATTTTTATTTTGTTTCCTCCACGATTATTATTTATGAATGATTATTATTTGAGAATTTATTATTAGTTTCGAGGCAAGCGCGTCCTTTTCAATTTGCCAGGAGGCTCGCAGGTACTCGGCTGAAGGCTTCATCAAGGCCTTTTTCGTTTTTTCTTGGTGCCTTCTTGACATTTGTTTTCTCGAGAATCGCTAATTAAATTTCTGCTGTTCCCAGAGCCACAAATTGATTTGGGTCATAATTTAATTACATCTTAATTTAGTCGGCGGGGATTAAAGTTTCGACTTAATACGCGACTAATGGAAATAATCATGGAACGTTATTTGGATTCAGGCAGGATATGAACCGCAGTAATATTTATAGCGAAATTACTGCTTAATAAGAGAGGAGACGTCGAAAAGGTAATTATTTTGTTTTGCTAAATACTTCTCTGGCGGTCGGTATGTAGAGGATTAGTAATAAATGCAGGTGATTGCATTGTCAGTATTAGTTAAACCGACTGGAATTTCTTGAAAACTTCCTTTATAACCTTTGCCTGCCTTTCGTTTATGCGTCAAACGCACTACTAACACATGAATGTACCTAAATAGTGACATGTGTTTAAATGTGTAGTTCAAATGTGCGTGGTTTTCATTTTAAAAAATATGAAGGGACAATCACACTCGGCCATCTGACCCCAAACTAGGCAGAGCTGTACTAAGTGGCAGGTAGCTGATATAATATATAGTAAACAAGTAAAAGTAAATGAGATGCGCTTATCGGAAGCCCTCTAGCGCTACGCGCTTGCCGCATAAACGAACGAAACATACCCTGATATTTACTGATAACATCAACACATCACTAAAGAAATTTGCTCGTTTTAATAGAACTATTTCTTGATACAAATTTCGAACGTTCCACAAATAAATGGCTTCAAATAATATCTGACCCTCACATCATTCATCACATCACCCGAGTAATTATTACGCGGACAAGATCGCCTCGCCGTGACCGCAAGCAAAACGGACGAGTTAGCGTAAACCAGCTTAAACGGTTCAATTAGGAATCCTGTTATCGAGCCACACTCTACTTCTGCGCCTAGGTGGTGTTCATTTTAATTTCCTGGCTTATCATTTAATACGATGCCCGCAGGGCCGTACTGCGATCGGTTTGGGAGGGGCGCTATGTCTGTGATGTTGTACTCATTCGGTAAAAAATGTTATTCGCGGTAATTTTACTTCAATTCCGAAAGCTGTTTATAGCCAATCATATTAAAAAAAAGAGTGAATGCTAATGATCGATTAGACTTTATTAATTTGGTAATCAAAACATATATTAAACTTCATTAAAGTTTTAGTCTAAGTAGGTACTGTAAGGATAGAAAATTACCATGAATTCTATTTTACATTTGTACGACTACAGGACGTTTTTCAGGTAACTAGGAAAAATCTTATTGTTTGTATCTTCATTTAATCGTATACTTCTTATTTGTTAAGTAGGTAATAATAGCCAAATGTTGCCTATGGTAGCTTATATACTTGGCACTGGAATATACAAAGGGAGGAATGAGGACAGTGTGTCAGTCTAAACGGCCAAGTTTCCAATCCGATGGTCTCTTAGCCTGCCTGCCCTGTCACCTGTTGTCATCAGGACTTGATGGACGCCACAAACAGTGAAGTTGAAGTTTAGATTGAGGCCGCAAACATACGCAATTGATTTTTGCCATCGACCGGCAAAGAAGACGTTACCTGAGTCCACACCTGGCAGGGCCGGCCGGACAGATAGCCGCTGCGTGTCCGAGGTGTGTATTTGAGAAATTGCCCTCCGATACTGCACACATTGTTATTGCTCGTTATAAATGGCGGATGGCTACAGGGCGGATAAACACCCCACAGGGGCTGCATGATTTGTAGCCAATAGTGAAGTGAAACGACGATTTTCGGTTATAATTTGATTGGTGAAATTAGGCGTAGGAGATGGGGTACGTCGTACAATAAATTGGGTTGCACGGTTGTAGACTATTTAGCTGTAATCGCGTCTGCAAGCAGTTTTAATTTTCTTATTTTTACAGTGTCTGCTACAAAAGTTCACACAAACCTTGTCGTGATAATAAAAAAGGGCTTTTTCAGAAAATCTTGCCTTGAATTTCTTCAAACTCTAAGATAAATACAAAGTGTATGATTGTGTTAAATAAAAAAAACCTTTTATAATAAACATATAAATTATATTATAGTATATTGAATTTATATTTTATAATATTACTAACGGTCCGCCCGCTGCTACGCTCACTTTTTAATTTTCCGTGCAGTTTCCCGTAGGAGGTAAAAACTACATAAGGTACCTACTAGGATATAAGGTACCATACCACCAAAATTTCATTCAAATCGGTCCAACAGATTCGGAGATTAGCCCGTACAAACACATAAACCAAAGAAACAAAGAAACAAAAAAAAATAAAAAGCATCTGGATATGTTCTATATCACTGTTACATCCCCCTGACTTGGTTTTTATAATTTTTTTCTATGTACAGATTTTCGACCTCTACAATTTTATTGTATAGATTTTGCACCCTCAAATTGTCTCGCACAGCCCTCTTCGATAATAATTAATCATCATTATTCAAGGCTTGAACTGCGCACTACGTGGCACTACCCTGTGCGAGCGTATTGCGCAGGTATCGCGCGCATCGCCCGCGCCGCGCACCTTAGCGCATTGCGCACGCCCAGCCATTTGTACGCGTCGCGGCGCACCGCTAAATGATTTCGCTTGAGAAAGCTTAGCGCACGGCAGCGCACCTATGTTTAAAGGGCTACGATGTGGCTACATGAGGATAAGAGGCACCGCCATAAAAAAAATCTTGAAGTAAACAATTTTCAAAAAAAAAACAGATGGATAGATTTGTCATTAGGCTGTAGGATATATAACATTATGTAACTACATTGACCTTTAATAAACAGAGTTGACTTTTAGGTACGCATACCCCATCCTTATCGTCAAATCTATCCACAGGATTTTTGTAAACTTGTTTACTTCGCGATTTTTTTTTTAAGAATGGCGGTGCTCATAGCCTTATGTAGCCCCTTAAGAAGTTTTTCTTTTGCACCAATCTATCGAGTCGTAATCAAAGCCACGATCTGATAATATCAGCTTAAAGCGTAAGCGCATCCTTTAAATTTTGAACCGTGCCGCCCTAGACTGAATTTTCCCATACGCCTTAGGAAGGCTTAGCCTTCTAAGCAAGTATAAGTATAAGTGTATACATTTAGACACCTAGAAATACTCTATTTTAGCTAAGTACAAAAGGCTTTGCTATTTCTCTAAAAACCAATTTCAGATGAACAAAATGGCACTTAAAACCGATTTGATCTTAATATTCCAGCAGAATAAATGTGAAATTCCGGACTAAGTTCAGGAAATTTTATTACCAATTTTACTGAAATATGGATTCTACTATAAATCGTGAAAATAAAGGTTCAAGTTGATAGCCGACTGCACGCAGCAGCAGCAGACGACACGTGTCGCAGCGACACAGCGACACCACTGGTTTGTATGTATTTCTATGCTAGCTTGATGTCGCTAACTACGGAGAGAATTTCATAGAAATACATACAAACCAGTAGTGTCGCTGCGACACGTCGTCTGCTGCTGCGTGCAGTCGGCTACCAACTTGTACCTTAAGTAGGTCGTACTTCCCAAACTATATAATCAAAAGTCTATAATATGTCAACCGATCCGATATTTGCTCAGTTTAAACAAAAACCCACCAAATATCACCGCGAGATGACCTAAAAATATAAATACCGATAAAACTCGTTGTACACGGTAAGCGAAAACCGCAAGAAAAACGCTCTTTACTCCCACAACGTCCTTATCAGAGCCGCGCGGTTATTATTTTTCATTGTTATGGTAACTGCGGCCAGTTCGCTTATTATGCCAGCATTACGCCGGTTAACAAACTATTAAACGCATCCTCCGCGCCTTATTATTTTGATAAATACCCACGATTGTCCGAGAACACCTTGGGGCAGTGTTTGTCAATGTGCTTCGAAATTTACTAATTAATCCTACGTTTTAAAGAAAAAAAGCTTTTACCAACTTTATTTGCCGACAAAATACACGCCCTTTAAAACAATGTCAAAGGAACGAGACACCAAGAACGGCAAAAAAATCGTGTTTTACAAGCTCGTTTTCGCTGCTGTGCTAATTTTACAATGGTGAATGGAAAATAAGTTTGATTGTTCGCAAATTAATCTGAAATGACAATATTGTTATTTCAAACGGAGGAGTTACAATAATCTCCACATTTAGACGAGCATATCAGAACGATTTATTTTAAAATATTTTTATACTACATAGGTACCTCGTATTTGCTTCTTCCTAAAAATGAAGTAAATGTATAAGTCAAAAACAGAAGTCAGATTTTTTAAAATATGATCAACTCCGAAACTTTGTTTGGAAATAAGCAGCCAGCCACTATATATCTAGTTCATCTTTTCAATAAATAAATAAATTAGTGGAAAATTAAACTTTAAGAACCGCAGCTTGGGGGAGAGACTTTTTTCTTTTAAATGTGTTGAAGACAATGGTAACTCCTGATCTGAGCATAATGTTCCTCGCTTCGGAGTTCAGAGGAAGGAACGCTTAGCTGAGAGCGAAACTGGCGCGCTTATTGTTTTACATCAAATGGGATCGTATTAAAATACATTATAATAAATTGAAGTACCTTACTGATTAATTCTGTAACGTCTGTATTTTCTTGTATACATTTTAGCTATAGCTTTAAGGATGTTTTAAAAATTTTCACCATAATAATGGCACTATCTTCTCAAAAAGGGCTTAGGAAGTAAGCAGTAAGATTGTGCCTCTACCTAAATATTAATCAATAGGCAGTTATGAGATAATCTAGAATATGTTAAGCTTTTCTTAATAAATAAATAAGAAAATATACATTATATGAAACTTAGATAATTAAAATATTATTATTATTATGGCATAAATTTCAATTTAAGTAATAAATTGAAGCTTAAATAGTTTTTCAGTGGTTTTTTCATGCTTCGTTCATCATTTACTAGAGTAAAATATGCCTAAAATTCAATTTTATATTTTTAGATTTATGTGAGATTTGGATACGATACGTTAAAAGATAGGGATTAAGTCAGTTGTATTTTATTTATTTGTGGACATTTTACATGCTTATTGTACTGTTTCTATGTTTAGTACATTTTCAAACCAAAACAAACCGTTTGTACTTAAATTGATTAAAAAGAAATAAAATAAAATATCGTTGTTCCCATCCACAGCGGTGCGAATTCATTATTCCAGCCGGGGTCAACTGGGTGAGCGGTTAATTAATAATATAAGGGTAATAGTAATTATTATGAAGAATGACGTATTGTAATGGTCCGATTCGGGCCGGCCAAGTGCGCGCGGCACGTTCGATGGCAATCGTAAAAAACCGCGGGCCCCGCCTCTATACAGTATACACTGCACTGTGGTGCATGCGGCGAAAGAAACAAAATGAAAAATGAAATGAAAATGACACACAAACCATCAGATTCATACTTCAAAAAATATAGAAATTTAATTATTATTTAGTTATGCTGTCAATTCCAAGGACTGGCCTTACAGACTCCGTAAGTTCCAATACGAGAAGAGTACACGAACAATAAAATGTCTGTCACCTAACCTCATGCTAGCTCAGTTATGTTTGTGTTTTTTTTTCTTTTATTTATAATATTAGGCCAAAAGAAAAGTTAATTTGATTTTAAAAATTCCTAAAATGAATTTCCTAGTCATTCAATGTCCTACCAAAAGGATAAGTAGGTATACTAGGTGGTAGGTGAGCAGACTTTACAAAGTTTGCAGTCAGATGGACTATAAGACATGTGTAAATATTCCTATTTTATGTAAATAATTTAATAATAATAATAATAATAAAATTTATTAAATTCACATGTACAAATACCTGTAAATGTTAATACCTAGGCTAATCCTTTTTTCAGGCTGATGAGATACTTTTAACAACATTCTCTGTTTATGTCTGTGATACAGTCAAAGTAGCCCACTGTGCGTAGCAACTTGGCCAATTATGAACATAAAACCGTTTTATTCGCGGCGGAAAGTGTTATTGTGTGACCCCGCGATACCATCGCCTGCTGCGGTACAAAACTGCAAGTTGCCAATTAGACCTAACGCATGCTTTCTTATTATGGTTTTATTAATTTGATGAAATATACAATAATAATACTGTCCTATAAAAATCACAAATATTTTATTTTCATGACACATGTTATGTAGACATAGACAAAGATATAATGTACACGCACACACGCAAATACATAATGGCACATGCATGTTTTTTTTTTGTACTATGCTTGTGTCGCAAAGTACGTCAAATCAAGCTTCACCGGACTTGCGGGGGAGCGGAAGACTCTACCCCAAAGTAGTCATGTAACCAACGCGTCTAGGGGCGGTTCGAGGGGGCATCGGACCTAGGCCTAGAGCTTTAATACGGAAAAACATCGTGAAGGAACATGCATGTCTTTAGTCCTCAGAAGAATACATCCTAATAGACTATTATAATCTGACTTAGTTGATCAGGGTCGTTTAGGAATACGTGCGGCTAACGAACCAAATGGCCCAAAATGTCCAAAGGGCAAAAAGTCAATCATTTTTTATTTATTAAACTTCATTGCACAAATACAATAGGCATAGGCATAGGCATACATAGGCCATTCGGCATTCTCCACCGGCCAACCACAAGGCAAACAGAGAAAAATCAAAGCGGGTGCACGCACACTAACTATGACTATTACAAAAAAGATAAAAAAAAGAAAAAACTAAAACTAACCAAATAATACAATACATTTATATAAAACCTATACCTACTTAGATAATGTAAATAACTACATATATTATTTCAAGAATAATAAACACAAATACATACCTACACATAAAATACTTACAAATCATTTTCCTATTATTAAAAATATCTGAGAAAATTCCTTCTATAGTGATTATAATTTAACACTTGTAGATTTAATAATGTGGTGGAACTGTAATGTTAGCGATTGGAGCAAAGCGGAACTAACTTTTACAAAAGATGTGTTATTAAAATATTATAGACTTTAAAAGTAAGAATCATTAATTATAATATTTTGCATGTTTTTGCATAACATATCAAAGATTTAAAAAGTCACATTTTAAAAAAGGATTTCCTAGAACATATCTTTAGTTTTAATTTTTGATAAAAAATCGATATTAACTCAGATTATTTCATATCTTCTTTCTTGTTATACTTCTTTTTCTACAGTTAATTTAAATAGTACAGAAGCCAGCACATGCGGTTAGGCATTCGCACTACAAAATTCACCCCTATCTATCCGCCACGGAATACGGGCGCTCTGAAAGTGCTGTGCTGGCTACTGTACCTTTATTTATTTGAACGGTAAAGGTAGGTACCACAGCACCTGTCAGGTAGTTAAGGTGTTACCTAAGTGTTTATTTTATATTGACCCAACAATATACCAAAGACAGCTCACCTATGCAATTATTATCAATACAACTCAGAAACAACAAGGCACAGAGTATATTACGGGCTACACACGTCTGCCTTGTATGACGAACAGAGCGAGATGCAGTTATGCGCTAGAGTGAGCGCGGTGATTTTTATCTCATCCTAACGCATAACTGCGTCTCGCTCTGTTCGGCAAAAACGGCACGCGTGTGGAGGCCGTATAATAATCAAGAATACACCTTTAAATAAGCTACATCGTCATCTGTCAAACTTAAATGTTTTTACTATTCCGTTTACCTTTACAAAAATAACTGTAACACGTTTTACAATTTATTTCATCATTTCCAACTACCGTTCTCGAGCATCGTAAGAAACAACCTTAAGCCCACTTCACACTGAAGCGTGAAATAAACCCCCGTACAAACAAGCGGATTACAAAACAGCTGATCATAATACTACTATAAGCCATAATATAATTTAAATGGTAACTCTATAGTAACCTTTTAGGGATCCGCCGGACCAAGAAAAACCAAAACCGGAACCCTTATAATAGCATCACTCTGTTAGCGCCAATTTCTACAGAGACTACTAGACCGAATGAGTTGAAATTAGTTCACGTATATACATCCGTGACCAAAAGATAATAAATTTTAAAATGGAGGCCACATTTAAGTTTAAAAAATTAGATTAAATTAAAGTTTTGCCGACTATGCCTTGTCACTTCTATATAATAAAACTGTAGAGATCATGAAGGAAACAAAATTTACGCGGATTTTTTTTTTTCCTTCATGGTAGAGATCTAAAACTCCGAATACTGTTGGATCGATTTGAATGTTTGGCATGGTGGTACCTTATATCCCCGGTCAACATTTTAGATACTTTTAATCCCGGAAAATTTAAAATTTTCCGTGGGATAGTTAAAAAACTATAGAAACTCTTACGGCTCAGCGCATTTTACGGGCTTATCTCGAATACTGATCAACCGATTTAAATGAAATTTTGTATGGTACCTTATATATATCGCTAAACATCTCAGATATTTTTTGCCATGGGAAAATATTTTATTCCTACGGGAAACTGTGCACGGAAAAGTCAAAAAACAACGCGGGCATAGCCGCGGGCAGACAGCTAGTATTAAATAAAGAGCGTATATAACGACGTCAAATATTTATTTTTCAGTGGACGTCTTTCGGCTAAAATGATGATGATGATGATGAAGACGAATTGTTATGAAGTTATTTGAGAAAATAGCTGAAAATCTACCATGAATCCTCTCCACGCGAGTCCAACTCGCACTTGGCCGGTTTTTTCTTACCTAACGACGACGGTGCTTAGCCTTTTCGTTGACTTTATTCCTTTTGTAAATATCTCTTTGTAACCATGATAGGCTTTCTTTTTATTTTCATCTAACGGCTATTGTGCTCTATTAGGTGAAAATATTATTGTTGTATGATATTGATCTTAGCTTTGTCTATATATCAATACTTTGTTTTTGTGCTAATTGCAATTTTGTCGAATTTCTTTATAATTTGTCTTTTTTCTAAATCTCATTTATACTGTAATTAATCGAAATTAACTATTAAATATGAATTGTTATACGTACATTTACATCATTGATTGCAATATAGCGTAAAAAACAAATTATTTAGGATTTCATTGCCCAATCACGGATCTTAGTCCAGCTGTGGGCTAGGTTTATAATAGCACCACCATGATAGAAATGTGATATTTCGAAGATTGTAAATGTTTTAATAGAGCGTCGGTGGCGAAGTGGCTAGGGCCGTTGACTTTCATTCGGCAGTTGGCAGGTTGAAGCCTCGGCATGTTCAATGAGTTTTCGATTTTCTAATTCATATCATGCACGTTTATTCGACGCTCTTACGGTAAGGAAAAACATCGTAAGTTGAACCTGCACACACTTTCAAAGTAATTCAAAGGTTGTGTGTGAAGTTGACCAACCCGCACTCGGCCACGTGGTCGATTAAGGCCTATTTACCCTAATTTCAGGGTAGGCTTGGTGGTGACATATAATAAGCTGTTAACGACGAAATGGTCTAATAGAAATTAACGCGTATGACTTTTTATACCCTGGGCGGGGTCAGAACTGCGACTCTGTGTTTCGAAGGCAGCCGTATTACCAACAACAAGGCCGCCAGTCCATTATATTTATACGTAGTAATTAAATTACTCTTTGCCTCGAAAGCTACAGCTTAATTAACCGATGTACTAATTGAATACGCAATTTATTGTTGATTGCATGAATTCTTTAGGTTAATTTATTCTATCTGCTTGTTTTTTAATTTCTGGGGAATAATTTAAGTATGTACTTTTCCTATTTAATAAAGAAATAATATTTGTATTATTTTTAAAAATATAGTATTCGCTTTGAAGTATTTCCAATCAAATGAGACTCATCACAATATTCGGTCACCATAATTAATTTTAAAGCTAGAGGTGGTCCTGACGTTTTGGTGTGGCAGTCTCTTTCTACATCATTATTACGTACAGTAGCCTGCACATGCGCCCGTATTCCGTAGCGGTAGAGGTGAATTTCGTATTGCGAATGTCCAACCGCAGCATGTGCTGGCTTCTGTACTTATATTTTTCGGAAATAGAATACGACTCAGTCAGTTTCAATTTATTTCAAAATTGCCATGTATCATCACTACATAGTATAAAACAAAGTCGCTTTTTCTGTCCCTATGTCCCTATGTATGCTTAAATCTTTAAAACTACGCAACGGATTTTGATGCGGTTTTTTAGGGTTCCGTAGCCAAATGGCAAAAAACGGAACCCATATAGATTCGTCATGTCTGTCTGTCTGTCTGTCCGTCCGTCCGTCCGTCCGTATGTCACAGCCACTTTATTCCGAAACTATAATACCTATACTGTTGAAACTTGGTAAGTAGATGTATTCTGTGAACCGCATTAAGATTTTTTTACAAAAATAGAAAAAAACAATAAATTTAGGGGGTCCCCATACATAGAACTGAAACTAAAAAAAATTTTTTTCATCAAACCCATACGTGTGGGGTATCTATGGATAGGTCTTTAAAAATGATATTTAGGTTCCTAATAACATTTTTTTCTAAACTGAATAGTTTGCGCGAGAGACGCTTCCAAAGTGGAAAAATGTGTGTCCCCCCCCTCTAACTTCTAAAATAAGAGAATGATAAAACTAAAAAAAATATATGATGTGCATTACTATGAAAACTACCAACAAAAATTGGTTTGAACGAGATCTAGTAAGTAGTTTTTTTTTAATACGTCATAAATCGTAAACCGCAATTTACCTTACACTATTATTAAAACATCGATCAAAGTCACAACGAACTACAAAAACTATTATATTATGTTACTGGCTGCTACGGAACCCTTCATGGGCGATTCCGACTCGCACTTGGCCGCTTTTTTAATAGATAGAGTGATTCAAGAGGAAAGTTTATATGTATAATATGTACATGCATAATATACTTAAGGATAACCCACAATAACCATTTTCCCGTGCGAAGCCGGGGCGGGTCGCTAGCTATATGTATAAGCATTTATAATAAAAAAATGATACATGGTAATTTAATTGCACTGATTAATTTTGAGGTTTAACATAGTAAAATCATTATTGATTCACATATTATGAAGCACAAAATGCATTATTATTTGAGTTTTTAATGAATACCAATAAAATGTTACGTTCACTCACTCACTCACGATAATATATGTTAACAGTAAATGAAGTAGAAAAGTATACCAAGTATACAAGTATGTATGATGTACTAAATGCAATTAAGTGTATTGCTACTTCGCGTTAGTTAACAACGGTCATTATTGTAACACACCAATGATATATCTACTACAAAATACCGGTGATAACTTTTTATTTATGATGGATCGACCAAGTTAACAACGCTTCTACAAAATACTTTCACTCAATTTATTTAGCAGAATTATAAGTTGAAAACTGTTCGAAAATATTTTTGTAGTTAATTTTTCAAGTTACTGTCAAATGTATACTCGCAGCTTCTTTTGCAATGTTTTTCAGATTTTCGTATACCCAAAGAGTTTATATTAGAAGAGATAACGTTCATGTTTAATTTTCAGTATAATGATTATCTACCTAAAGCACTGATGTAATATTACTACCCATACTAAAGTACGAGTAAGTCTTTTTGCAACTTAATTTTATAATCCAGGTATGGTTTTCATAAGAGATTTCAGGATAGCCAGAAGTAGCTCAAAATAGGGAGCTTTGGAAGAAAAGTAGGAAGCCTGGGCTAGATAAGATAAGATAAGATAGAAGACAAGATGTTTTTATACGCCAACATTTCTATCTACCATAGAGTTGACTTGTATTTTAAAAATATATTCAACGAAGTAGGTGTTATTTTCACTTGATTTTCTTTTACTTATTTTGTTCACAGGACTTTATGTTCGTTTTATTGACGTCAAAAAAGGATGTTTCTTTTGAGCTTTAATAAATTATTAACAAAGCTGGGTTGTCAATGTCGGTCGGCACAATGGCTGTAATGATTTGAGATGAAATGATACAAACAGAGCGGGCCGAAGGATGTTTATTGATTCGGACAATCGGCCGATTAGCCCGACACTGGGCTCAATTCTGCCAAGTTACACTTTAAACTTAAAAAGTTGGTCCTTTTCGTTCTTATGGGAATCGAAAAGGATGGGAGATGAATTAATCTAATTTTGAATAAGTGACATTTGAAATAAGAGCGCAGCTGTCAAATTAAACGTAATTTTGAGTGGGATGTTTTCGCATGCATCCTAGAATTACGCGTTCAATCGATGTTTGCCATCTCTAAATTTAAATTTGACAATCACTTGTCCTTTGTCGTTTTTGAATTTGAAAATGACGTAATGGTTTTTTTATCCTTTTTTTATTGTCACTAACACATGTGTATATGCCATATGTCATAATATATGACATAGATATGGGCTGTGCCTAAAATACATTTTTTTATTTAATTTAGAGAGTAATGCGTAGAATCGGTCCCAATCTCCCGGCCGCGGGCCGACCGGTCCGGCGCGAGAAGGCGTGGGATACCCGCTTAAGAATTCAGGTGATAAATTGTACCAGGATTTATACCAGCACATTTAACGTTTAACATTCCTCCGCACACACAAAGACCTGATATTATTGCGAAATCATTTCTTAAGCACGATTGAAGAAACTGATATTAATTCACAGTTAAACCCGATCCACCGATAAAACCCGTACCGATCTTTAATCACATATTTGTTTCGAGCTGTCATCTCAAAATAGCCGCAATGTATTACAAGTCATTTACAATTTATAGCTCGGCCATTATCTTAATTATTTTCGAGTCCAATTTATTAAAACCTTATAAACAATTTAGATTATCTTCTTACATCGGGGTCTGTTTAACACCTCTCACGATTATGCCGGCTCGCGGCAGGCGGCCGGCGCACAAAGCCGATCGTAAACCCGGCACGAGAAAAAAAAACACAGGCCAAGAGCCGAGAGCATAATAAAGAGAGTCAATTCGCCGTCCCGTCTCAAGGTGTGAAGCTGTCACGGGCGAAATGATGACTCCATTATTAACCGGCTAAATAATAATTTCCCTGGTCCCGTTGCGAGGCGCGGAGGTGATGTGTTAATAAGTCGGCCGCATTATTTCGGCTCTGTTTATGTGTAGTAACTTTGCGTCTGTGTGCGTATCGTGATAGAATTAGGGCTGCGTCGAATAATGTTGCTTATTACTATTGTTGTTATACAAATTGCTTTCTTTTTTATTACGCGCAGCCTGTAAGAAGTGGCTTGTTTGGCGATAGCGTTTTTTGTAGAGATGCGATGATGCTGCAAATCACTATTTTTACGTACACTAATTGAGGTGTCTCGAGGTGGTTTCTATGTACGAGTGATAAAAAGTTGCTGAACAATAATTGTCGGGTACAGAGGGTCAACTTTTTAATTTGGCAGCGTTTATTTGCACGCACAACTCGGGCTTGTGAGTAAAGCTGCTATTATTATCTTTTATCTGATCGGAAACCTTGAAAAAGTTGAATATTTCTGGAAATATTTACACACTTAGCTAATCAACTACGCTCAAGTAATTTTTACTTAAATTATTATATTTTAGTGCTTAAAGCACATTGCTATTTTTATTACACAATTTATATAGATTTTGTTAGACATTACTTTTCTCGTAGATAAAATCACTGCTGTAGCACGTACCTAATTCAAGTTCTTGTAAAATTTCATCTAACTGTACCAAAAGTAATACCTCTCACGATAGAGTAAATTCAGAGTGAAATAAGAAGAAAAAGTACTATAATTTTCATCCGTCAGAAAATACAATATTCCTCATTAACACCTACTACACACTAAACATAAAAAGTTCTAAAAATTATATAATTAAAAAACCTGTATAAACCCACTCTTATAAAACAACAGTACGTGTAAAAATAACAGCATGCTAATGTTGTCCCTGTCACCCATTACTTAATTAACTGTACGTCCAAAAGTGTCTGATCATTGTTTTACGCACGCCCACCCTTCTACCAAGATCTACATTGTGACGACAAATAAAAATCTTTATCGCTTATTTCATGACCATTTCTGTTTTGCGCTCAGAAAAATACTTGCGTTTTATAGGCAACAACGCAATCAATTCTAAAATACTGTGACTGTTCGCTTGCGTTTGCCATAGTTATGGGCGGGTCTGGTGACCAATCAGAGGTTTCGAGATACGAAATATGATTATAAATTATGTATTCAGTTTGTTAAGAAAATATGCGATATTGTTCTATTTTCACAACTTGCATATATTATATTTTATTTAAGTTTTATCAATAATTTATATTCTACAATATTACTTTTCAATGTTTTCTTACAAAACCCACACTGTTCTTTTTTTTAGTTACTTTTACTTTTGAATAATCTGACGCTTTGACGCATTTGATAGATAAAACTCACTTTATTATGTTTGCGTAGCGCGGTCTACGAAACGCTTGCTACGCCGTAGCAGTGACGAGTAACAGAATTTAAACATTTTGATTAAAGCCAAACATTTCATCAATTCTTCTGTTTTTTGATGATAAAAATGCATTCTCATGTTACTTTGTCTTAATATACATAATATGTTTATAAACCGGACGTAATCACCTTACGCTTTTAATTTGTTTCAAAAGTAAATTACATATTTAGAATACAGCATAATATAATTAATTGAAACTGAAATCATATGAACAAGATGTCTAACAAACAAAACCTAAATTCAGCACAAACAAAAACAAAGCATTCTTATATTCGAACACAACGCGACGTGAACTCGACCTTTATTTAGGTATAAAAAACAAAAACATCGGATCCCACAATTTCACTTACCTAATTCAAGTTGACAGTCGGACAGATTGCGGGGTGAGGTCAGGGGCCTTGAGGGGCAAGCGGGGGGAGTGTTCTGGAGGGGGAGGCGGCTCGCTTTGAGCGCGAGGTGCTAATAACGAGCGCCCCGCTGCGCTCGCGCACCCCGCTGGGAGAGGAATGCCGGGAGAGACGGCCAGTGAGCGCACCTGGGAAAAACAGACCAATAAGTACTAAAGCTAAATTTCTGTGTCTAGGAAGAAGGTATACGTAGTTTAGTGCGTTTCGACCTTATCTACAGATTTTCAATTAAACAGAATCCCATTTCTTCAGATTGCCATTTTAGACTAGGAAACAATCTCTGAATTGTGATTGTCAGAGGCAAATCTTGTAACAAGTTGCTCATAGTGCTTTTCGGGGGTTTTGGACATCGCTGAATCCGAAAATCGCTATTAGCAGTTTTAAAAAATTATTCCTTGTACTTGAAATCCAAAATGGCAGCCGAAAAAAATAATAAACATAGCATGTGGGGTACTAAATATAATATAAAAGGGAATCATGAGTAGATTACAAATATATACATATTGCTATATCCGCCCTTCCAGGTTTAGTGCGTCCCCGGTCCAGGTTATTTTAAAACTGCATACTTTGCATAACTGTAGATTCAAAACTTATTGGTCAATATTTGTAAATTATACTTTTCATCATCAGAAATATCCTGTAAAATGCGTGAAAAATAAATTTAGCGAAAAAGATTTATAAACTGAAACTGTTGAAAGCAAGCCCCATCTCTCCCATTACGGTATTTTAATCAAATTACAACCTTAGTCTTTCTTACTATGTTTGTATTAGCACTGTGGTAAAAGAGGTACTCGAGCACCTAATTGCCGTCCCATTTATAGAATCGTTCATGTTTTATTTGTGGTCTGTTTTAAATTAATAAAGCCCCCTCATAAAAGAAATAAACTGTTCTATTTTATGAAACCCATTGATGTCGCATGTTTTTCTTTTGTTTTCTTTTAGAATTATCTTTGTGAGGCCCACAACTGTACTCAATACCCGGTTGAGTGAGATATCTCGACTCTATTAACTATAATCACATGATCGCGAGCACGCGGCGCGTACGCATCGCGCTCGGACATGCCGCGGCTGATAAACGACTTCACAGATTTGTTGTGATGTGTTACTCGAGAACATAATTATTATGTACCCGAGACTTCAGTTTGCTATGAGGTTTTAGAACCAACTTAGCCTTAATTACAACTATCATTAAAACTAGCTTAATTATTTATTAATCCACCTAGCTAACCACTTCATTTTAAATGCGAAAGTATGAAAGTATGAAAAGTATGAACGTGTTTGAAACAATAAATATATTTGATTGATTGATTGATTGATTGAATGTTTATCTGTTTCTCAAATAATTATGATTCAGTTTCACGCTGAAAAGGCTTAACGGCTTGTAATTTAAAGTGGTGGATTGCACTGTATTAACAATTTATAGAAAAGATTATAAAATATATTTATTTAGCTTCTGTCAAAATCTTATTTACGATTATATATTTTTTTCTATGTTAGCAGAGCAGAAAGTTAATCAGTTATTTAAACTAAATTATGCAATTCATACATGCAAGAGATAATCACAAAAATAATTTTGTATTTTCATGAGTATAGGTTCGTGGCATCGACTGGTCTTTTTGAATTATCTTCTGTAGACAGTCTCTTAAATCCCTAGCTCGCTTTTAAAGCCCATATACCTCGTAACAATGACATTTTCCAGCAAAAAGTTGTTCTGGACACTCGCGCACGTCGTAAAGCAAATTGTTTTCGCGACGACGACGCGCCTACGTCTGACAACTGCTGTAAGTATGTAAAATGGCCGCCTCATTGATTGAGCCATCAGCCACATTGACGCTTCAGCTGCTTACGAGACTTAAGACTCGCGCTAACACCCAAAAACTGCAAAATCTGCAAAATGCGCTTTAAGCACTTTGACTTAAGAATTTGTATGGGTACGTTTTAGGCGCAAATAAAAGTTTGTATTGCTGAAGTATGTCGCCGTAACTCAATCGAACAGTCGGAAACTATCGTTTGTTGTGGTTTACATACATTGTCGAGTCAGAACGCTTTCCGTTTTTGAATGCGAAATGAGAGAGGTGTGTGATTATGGAAATTGGTTTTTGCCACAATTGGTGATGTTGCATTTTGATTTGATAACGTTTAATTTTATGCCAAATATGACAGGATTTACTGCAATTTATTGTTAGTACTTTTCATTCGATTTGGTGATGACAAAATGTATTAGCAGCAATTCACCTAAAAGTCTTTGGTTTTAATCGGCAAAGTTAACATTTTATTTATTTTCTTTGTCACTACTTACCCTTTTTCTATTTCATATTTTTCCACTCAAGTCAACTCAATACATTAAATTTATGTACCTTTAAGATTTAAAGCGGGATATTAAATTTATGGAGTTTCTTAGTACCAATCAAATGAACCGTCCGTCCAACACCAATCAAACATCAAAGCTGACCAAATAAAGGCATCAAATTGATATTCGCCGACGCATTTACCGGCTCCATAATGTGGCTTTTATTACACTGATATATGGCCTGTACAAATCGTGATTACGCTAGTGAAAATGTCGTTTCAACAAAACACTGTATTAAAAAAATGAATAATGACTTCTTCGCCGACAACGTCATTACAGCCCGGAGAGATGCCTATCTCGAACCTCGCAGCCGCTTCATTTAGTTTTTAACTCTAAAAACTCACATTCACAGTCCATTTTTCTTCACACATCAATCTATCACCTACATGCAAATCTAAACTCTATAAATATGAGATGTTTAAGTCAATTTTCGTTCGTGCAGCGAAGTGATGAATGTAGGATTTCCATGTGATCGCGGCGTGGCGAATCAGATTGACAGGTAAAAAGGTTATTATTATCACATTTTACTTAGAATACGTGCATTTACATAAAATAATGCAGTATAGTTTGTTTTATACCTTTTGGATTCCATAAACAAGTTTGAGTATCATCGAGACACTATATTATTTTTCGTAAGACGCGAGCATAATCAAAATATTAAGACCTTTTTAATCTAAAAAGACCTCAATTGTTACGGAAAGAAGTAGTATTGGAAATTAAAAAGCAAGTAATATGTAAAAAAAACTGGAGTGTGGAAGCAAATGCCTATGTAACATATTCATTACTAACTCGGTAGCATAGAAGGAAGGATAGGTCTATTTAACCTGATTGGAAATACGTCTGACATGGATTTTCAAGAAGACGCTAAAACTAATCATATTGTAGTAATGAAAGAGAGTCGAGTCCTTTAATCATTTATAATAAGACTAGCCTCTTTTTACATAAGGCTGTAGCTGTTAGTGCCTGATAATCTTAAATAATATGACTCAGTCGGTTAACGTACAAGACTAGAGACTGAAACGACTTAAAAGCTTAAGCGACTGCAGTCCTTTACAAAAGAACTGGCGCTTTAGTAAAATGTTAAATAATTGTAATTATAAATAAATATATAATTGTAATTATAAAAAATAAATAAAAATCAAGCAAGCAAGTACCTACTAGTTTCATCAACACACGCCTTACGAGTCTCGACTCCCCAAACAATGAGTCGCCAGTCTTTTAAGTCCTTTAAGCTGTTTAAGTAACGGCTCAGTCTTTTAAGTTAGAGACTCGACTAAAAAGGCTAATCTTATGACTAAAGGTTGGGTACTAAACGACTGAGTCAGTCGTGAGGCGTCAAAAATAAGGCGAGTCTTTATTAAAAGTCTTAAAATCTGAGTCTCTTTCATCACTAATTGGGTGACATCATTTTTGTCACTCATCGTTTCAAATAAAAATAAAAAATAGTTTCCAATAAGGGTAATACGTGTGAATAAAATGAAGAAAATTCAAACAATTTAAGGTTAAATCATCAAAAATGAGGACCATGTTTGGTGAAAAAAAAACTTTGATAGTTTGGTATCGTGTGCAACATAGGCCATCTAAACAAATTACATTTTGTATCGGTGCAAAGAAAGAAACGACGTTCGCTGGTAATGTGCAGGCAATCATTTCATTCTTTTGGAGTTCGGTTGGAAACTACTGAATATGTTTGCTTAGATTATACTTCTCGTTTTCTTTTTTAAGTCTACCCTTCTAGAATATCTTAGTATTCTGTGAAATAAAATTAGACTGTTTATATTTTAAGTCTTAGCGGCACTACGGCACTTGGTGATTACTCTATACATATCATCACCTCCAGTAATTTGAAGATGAAGATGGTCGAACTTTTTCGACACAAGCATTAGGTCAATTAAAAAAAATTGAAGCTTTTTTATATTGGTTTGTATGTATTTGGTTTGTATTGCTTTTGTTAAAGTTACTTTTATTACCTTTAATAAAATAAATAGAACTTTTTTTTTAATGAATAAGTAAAGTTCTTCACAGAATTGGACAAAATCAAAATCAAAATCCAATATATTTTTAAATCTAAGCACGGAACCTTTTTTGCAAAATTAAAGCTCAAACTTGTCGTTATTCTCGGTTCCGTGAGTGAAACTATTTAGGCCCGCGGCAGGCATCAACGACTAATTCGGAAAAAGTGATAGAAAAGAATTCGGTCGTCAACTGTTTGGATTGTGTAGACTGATGTGACGAACCAATTGGGTGAGGCGATTCATAATATTTTGAATTGAATGGTTTATGAGCTTAGAGAATAAACATACATTTTTTTCTATTTATACTCTAAGTGTATGAGGTTTTTCCATTGAGAATGATATTTCGCGACGCCTCTGATAAACCAGCGAGATTGAGATTTTCTGCTCAGTGAGTTTTCTGAGGGTTTGCCCCGTGATTGGACAGTGTCTTATATTTAAATATAATATACTGAAAACTCGTCTTGCCCTGGGCATTTTTGTTGACTCATGTTGTTAGTTCAGGGTAGGCTAAGCTCAAAATATCAATAAAAGTAAAAGAACCAGGGCCAATCGAACTTGAAAATCTTACGTTTTTCCGCGTAAAGGTGACACACTTTCACATTTATAATTATAGAAATGTAGTACTTTATTGTATACAAAAATACAGGAAAAAAATACTATTTATAAAAGTGTATAAAAAGATATTACTTACTTCTACTACTACTAAGGAACTACTACTACTTAATATATGACTAAATGATAAACTAAGCGAACGTATACAATAACCGACAGTAGTCTAGCGCTGACGCAGCGTGCTGTAATCAGCTGAGATTGCCTCCGCATTTTTTCCGTGATAGCGCGCGATCAGCGCTTGCGCTGCCGACTGAAGAGAATTGGGTGATCAATCACTCAATGCGACAGTTGGTGTATTGACAGCTCACACCAAGTGTGTACGGGACTTTAGTTTACAGGGTGTAGTGGCGTAGCAGAAACTGGAAGGACAATGTACAAAGAGTTCAATCATTGAATTTGTTAACTTTGGGATATTTACGTCACTTACTTAAAGTCAGTTACATTTTCTTCTTCGGCGAGTTTAAAAACTTGGCTGACCCTGACATGATCAGTTAAATTGAGTAAAATTATAAAACTTTACTTACACTTATATTTACTTATGCCTGTACAGCAAAGTCGACGTTTCTATCATCAAGCTTCACCGGACTTTGCTCACACATTTAAAAGAGCCTACAACTCAATAAAACTTTAACTTATTATAATGAATATCGACAGGTAGATATAAAAAGACGGATTTATTTACAAAACAGAGCGACAAACCTAACCAACCATTTTCATAATCTACAATCCAACTACAAAATATGACTGGTAATAATCACAGACCAACGCAGGACTCTTCATCATTAACAGCTCAGATATGTCCCCACCGAGGGGTTCGAGCCTACCTAGTAATCAGGGTGAATAGGCCTTAGTCGACCACGCTGGCCCAGTGCAGGTTTGTCAACGGATATTTTTAATGGATAACAAGAGTCCTGACTCTTGTTATCCATTAAAAGGATCGAATAATACATATGAATTCGAAATTTAACACATTGTTATTGTTACGTGCCGTAGCTTGAACCCGCGAACCTCTATAAGGAAGTCAACGGCCCTAGCCACTTGGTCACCGACGCTCATATAATATTACATATGATAAACAATTTCAATTCTGTCTTCGCCAAAAGTGTAGCTCTACGTTACACCTGACGCCTTCGAAGGCGCGATCTCGAATATAGACATCACCAACCGGCGGCTTAAAGCAACCAGCCATCAGGCTTTGTTCGTTAAGCCTTCACATATAATTAAGGAGGCTCGCTCGAACACTAAAACACATAAATCATAATAATTTAATGCGCTCGCCTTTCCCGCACTGAGCCGCTTTTTTTGAAGACGCTTTACACTGCACGGGGTTGGAAAAGGATAGGAGGATGTTATGAACATTTGTAATATATTTATTTGAGTTTTTGGCTTGGCCAAATCTTAGCATTATTAGATTCTGTGACGCGCAAAATAAAGACACCAGGGAACTTTTTTGAAATATTATACTGTTTTTCTATTGTTATACGTAGCCGTAATGTAATAGAGCTTATAATAATATGGCTGCTTGGAAAATTAGGTTAGTAAATTAAGTAGAAAGTAAAGAATTTCACCCCCAAACACAATTTATGTTTTTAAGCCAAGCACCCACAGATGCGGAAAAAATTGACTACAGAATAATATCCGAGTTTAATTGCAGCCTGTCTCTTAGGAAGCGGGCACAATCTGTGTTACATGCAGCATATAAATTCTGATTCGGGTCCGCAGCCCGCGCTTTCCTGCGTCTGTTGATCCTTTATAGTTTTTCGCCAAAGGAACGTCTGAATATAACAATCAACTGTCATAACCATAATGGTCGAATATCTACAAAAAATAGCGACGGGACGCACTGTACATAAAAAAAATCCCTAAATAACTTATCAATTCACCTGTAATTTAGTTAGGCCAAGTAATACAGGAAATATTTTTCCTTCATAACTTTAGCCAGTCGTCTCGTATCTTCCCGTTCCCACCCCGTGCCTTCTAAAGCGCGTTTCCTGAGTTACGACCACGCATCTGCGCCAGCTCCTCTCCTCTAACCCGAAACGGCTCGAAATTGACAGCTTTATAAATATAAAGAAAGGGAACGAGAACGCGCGATTTGTATGGAAACGGCCGTAAATAATAATAATTCTCCGGCGAATTCTCTTTCAACTTTATGGGCGCCTAGTACTTTTGACCCGCGGTGTTCGACAGAAAAGTTGTAAATTATTTTAAAATAACTCCAGCCTGTATGCATTATTTTTGTATGAAATAAAATATGTATTTTAAATAAGAATTTTGAAAATATATAGCAATTTAAAGTACTCAACTCAATTTATATTGTGTTACATACATTTTATGTAATTTCACGGAAATCATTTGAGTCTTTCTGGCTTTAAGGAGAATTAAAATTATGAAATATCCATATTTATTGTTGATAATAGCATACTTGCTATTACTCGGATAACTTAAGTTAATAGATATTAGAAAATCTGTATTTTTTTATTAAGAATGAAAAAGATAGATGGACATTAATTTAATACAATAATATGTAACGAACTCAGCGCTTTATATTAAAAACTAGCGACCCGCCCCGGCTCCGCACGGGAAAATGGTTATTGTGGGTTATCCTTCAGTATATTATGCATGTATTATACATATAAACCTTCCTCTTGAATCACTCTATCTATTAAAAAAAACCGCATCAAAATCCGTTGCGTAGTTTTAAAGATTTAAGCGTACAAAGGGACATAGGGACATAGGGACATAGGGACATAGGGACAGAGAAAGCGACTTTATTTTATACTATGTAGTGATATCGTATTTATATTGTTCTGGCTTTTAGACCTTTTGGCAGTGACTACCAAACTAATATTTAAAAACATCATAAATCACTGGGATGACGAAACAAAATAATAGAGAACTTTTTTTCAATTATAGTTAACTAATACCCTTCTATAGCACGTTTTGTGTTTCAAACAAACACTTTTACTGCAATTAGGGTAAAAAAAAAATCTTTCCACCTTGCTCGACTGCTCGCGCTAATCCGCTAACAATTTTTTTTGTGGATTCGAAGTATTTTCCTGAGTTAAAAAATATCCTTAATAGTTACTCCGTGATACCATTTAGCGTCTTGCAAATTTTTATCATAATCGATTAGTCCGTTTATTTGTGACAGCGTATCATAATATTTAAAAGACTAGTATAGGTAATTAATAAGTAAGGTATGGATTGCTATAAATTGAATAAAACCTAAATATTATTATCTTATCGTACCTTTAGTACGGCTTGTTAACCTGAATTACGGTCCCATCTGGCAGAAAGCATGAAACTTAGCATACATGTAGCTTTTATATATGTGCTTCAATGTCGATATGGAAACACGCTGAGAAATGATTACCCCCCCCTTTTTCCCTCATTTTACCTCCCTCATTTTGGTTTTTTTCATTTTCTACAAAAACGGTAGGACTGATGAGTTTACTTTTCAAGAACCAAATAGTTGTCGATAAATTACCTACAAAATGATACTACATTTTATAGTGCTAAGATTAATATATTTCTATATACAGCCATCAACGTATTATGAAATTTTAAAAACAGGCACACTTTTTTCTTCCTTACTTCATTTATAGGAAAACGACAAGAGTGGTGATAAAATGGACTAAAAAAGTCAACTACCTTATACATTAAGCTAAAAAATGACATTTATTTCATAGTCGTAAAGGCATTACTTCTAGAGTTACAGCTCACCGCGTCTGACTCAAGTACTCTTTTTTTTACCTTTTTAGAATACATCTTTCTGTTAACTTTGTTTAGCGTAGATTAGATTCAGATTTTCCAATTAGAAATAAAACAGTCCATGTACTAATCCAGGCCACAGTCTATTTACATGTAAAACTAGCTGTCTGCCCGCGGCTACGCTTGCGTTGTGTTTCGACATTTCCGTATTAATTTTTAACTATCCCACTTTTTTCCGTGATTTTAAAGTATCCAACATGTTGACCGAGTATATAAGGTACCACCATGCAAAATTTCGTTTCAATCGGTCTAACAGTTTCGGAGATAAGCCCGTAGAATATACTGCGCCGTATGAGTTACTAAAGTTTTTTAACTATCCCACGGGAACATTTAAATTTTCTGGGATTAAAAGTATCTAAGATGTTGACCGGGGATATAAGGTACCACTATACAGAATTTCATTCAAATCGGTTGAATAGTTTCGGAGATTAGCCCGTGCAAAGAAAAACAAAAAAAATCTATAAAATCTGTACATAGAACAAAAATGCTATAAACCTATTCAAGGGGATGTAAGAAGCGATATAGTACATACCCAGATTTTTTTTTTATATTTTTGTTTCTCTGTTTGTCTGTTTGTACGGGCTAATCTCCGAAACTATTCGACCGATTTCAATGAAATTTTGTATAGTGGTACCTTATATCCCGGTCAACATCTTAGATACTTTTAATCCCAGAAAATTAAAAAGTTCCCGTGGGATAGTTAAAAAACTTTAGTAACTCATACGGCGCAGTACATTCTACGGGCTTATCTCCGAAACTGTTAGACCGATTGAAATGAAATTTTGCATGGTGGTACCTTATATACTCGGTCAACATGTTGGATACTTTAAAATCACGGAAAAAAGTGGGATAGTTAAAAATTAATACGGAAATGTCGAAACACAACGCAAGCGTAGCCGCGGGCAGAAAGCTAGTTTTACATGTAAATAGACTGTGGCCTGGATTAGTACATGGACTGTTTTATTTCTAATTGGAAAATCTGAATCTAATCTACGCTAAACAAAGTTAACAGAAAGATGTATTCTAAAAAGGTAAAAAAAAGAGTACTTGAGTCAGACGCGGTGAGCTGTAACTCTAGAAGTAATGCCTTTACGACTATGAAGTAAATGTCATTTTTTAGCTTAATGTATAAGGTAGTTGACTTCTTTAGTCCATTTTATCACCACTCTTGTCGTTTTCCTATAAATGAAGTAAGGAAGAGAAAAGTGTGCCTGTTTTTAAAATTTCATAAAACGTTGATGGCTGTATAAAGAAATATATTAATCTTAGCACTATAAAATGTAGTATCGTTTTGTAGGCAATTTATCGACGATGATTTGATCTCTGAAAAGTAAACTCCTCAGACGTACTGTTTTAGTATAAAATTCAAAAAACCAGAATGAGGGAGATAAAAGGGGGGGGAAAGGGGGGAAACAATAATTTATCGAAGTGTTTCCATATCGATATTGAAGCACATATATGACAGCTACATTCATGCCAAGTTTCGTACTTTCTGCCAGATGGGACCGATATCCTTATATTTTTTAGCTAGCAAGCCGTACTACTTCCTTAGTCAGGGCAAAAACCTTATAATTACTTTACAATAACCATGAAGTAGAGTCACAAACATTCACATTTTATTACAAACTTGTAACCTCTTCACCAATTGATATTCAATAATTAATACTTTATAGACCGAGATTAACACGTTTTGAAGAGTTCCCATGAGAGTTTGAATTAAAACATTAGTCTATTGGCGTGTTAATATATTATTATTAACATATTCGAAGCCAATAAACAATCGACACTCTATTCCAATTAAAAGTCGTGTTGACTTAATTGAAAAATTTTAATAGTACCTGTTCTTTTATAGTTTTGTTAAGGTGATGTTTCCGAATTAGGAATTTTTGCCGCCTCGACGTCGAAAAGTGATTTCTAAAATCTTACTTCGAATAAAACATATTTCATTTCATTTCATTTCATTTCAGGAGCTATTCATGTTTGCATGCTTCTTAGCGTTTCTATTTCCATTGTCTAATGAGACTATATTTCCATCGCTCTAAAGAGTTTCTAATTTTCAAGCTTTCTAGAATTTAAGGTTACATAATAATTTTATATTTAAGCAAATTATTGGTTTTCTTTTTTGCTTTTTAAGATAAGTGGCATGTATGCATTGTATTGTTTCTGATATTGAATATATATATTATATACCATGCCCTAATTTTTGTTTTTCCTTCTAACCTAAAAAAATAACCTCTTGTTATGGAAACAAACATAAATCTCAATTTTAAGCTAAGCGATAACGATCCTTTTTAACTGGAAAACTGTTCCTTAATATAATGAATAAAAAAAAAGTCCGTTACAAAATAAAATACGATAATTAGACACGCGAACAGACAATTAAAGCGAATTTTTATCTGTTTAGAAAAAAGAACATTTAATAAATCCGGGAGTGTGACATGGCTTCCGTAAGACATTCTGAGATTGTCGTACTCCGAGATGTGATCTAAAAAGACTTGGCTACACCATGCCAGTACAGTTCTAATAGTAGAAAGAATAGTCTACTTGATTTTGACAAAAGAGAGTACTGAAAAATGCTACTTACTTGAAGGAGTAAAATTCTACATAATACTATTGTGGTGTTGTTCGGTAAACTGCATTTAAATGTATATTTTTTCAACTAACCTGCTTGTGTCGAAAAAATACGACCAATTCACTGGACATAAATTTAGAATTGCTGCATTTTAATTAGTTAGTCCCAGACAGTAAGTATTTTATCAGGTATGAACTTATTTTAGGCTGTCGATGACTATTACTATTAAAAAGTTTGTAAACAATTGCCGGTCAGGGGAAACCATAAAGATTGGAAAACCACGAGGGAAATATTCGTGTGATGTGTAGGTACGTGAGACTTCCCCACTCTGACAAACCGTATCTAGTTAGAAGTATCAAACTTGCCTTCGTATCACAGGCCATAGAGGTAGGAAAAGCGCGCTTCAGACAAAGCGATGATCGAAGGAAAAGTAATCGAAGCTAGTACCAAAGTCAGTAGCTATACTTTCTTAGCCTACTGGCGTGATGTAGACGAGTCTTCGTTGGCATGTCACCACACGATTCCAATCGGGACTATGAATCTCTAATGAACCCATTATATCAGATTTATGGGCGATTAAAACTATTTGCTATGATGTCTTAATTAAATCGATGACTGGTTTTTACTTTTCATTAAAATTTTGTAGGCAATTAATGGCTAGTGCGAAATCACTTAATGGCTAGTTACACGTCGTAAATCACAATACATCGTTTTCGACACCAGTTTAGAATAATTAATTAATGAAAAACTAGTCAACTAACAAGATGACGCTAAATTGAATCGGTATTTCCTAGATTTAAAAAATAACAGCACTGGAAAGCTAAAGAAATAGTAAAATTTAGAAGTAACATCGACGCACTCTAAGTCCTTAATAAGAATAGGTACAAGTCGCGGCACGAAACTCTAGCGCTGACCTTGATTCCCGCGCATGTTTCCCCATACTCCCCGCGACCCTGAAACTCCCCCGCGACCCTTATTTTAGACTTCTGCGCAATAACGGTCAGCGCTAGAGATTCGTGCCGCGACATATATAGGCTGAGCATCTTTGTCAGCGACAAGATCAGAGATGCACCAAGTGCGTTTTGGAGTGGAGGCCGCGTTTGGGCTGGACTATGGAGAAGTGTGGGTTAACCACCATCAGCTAAACCTTTACAAGGCAGTGGCCACTATATTGCCACCTTCATTTTTAATTTAACCTTATACCCTCAATATAAAGTCGAAAACGAATGCATTTTGTAAAGTTGTTTTGACTTGGAGGGTTGCGCCGCTTTTAGGTGCATTGGTAAGCCCAATGGTGGGCAAATGTTTGCTACTAAAGAAGTAAAGAAACCGAAGAAGGACTCTTTTTTTACTCATTGGAATTTTTTCGATATATATCCATCATCATCATCATCTCAGCCGAAAGACGACCACTGCTGGACAAAGGCCTCCCCCAAAGATCTCCACAATGATCGGTCCTGCGCTGCCCGAATCCAGCGGCTTCCCGCGACCCTCACCAGATCGTCGGTCCACCTCGTGCGGGGCCTGCCCACACTACGTCTTCCGGCGCGCGGTCGCCATTCAAGAACCTTTCTGCCCCAACGGCCATCGGTTCTACGCGCAATGTGCCCAGCCTATTGCCACTTAAGTTTAGCGATTCTTCGGGCTATGTCGGTGACTCTGTTGGCCTGGGAATCTTATCATTCCTGATTCGATCACGCAAGGAAACTCCAAGCATAGTCCATATATATCCATAGTCGCTGCTAATATCACTATCACTACATAGTATAAAACAAAGTCGCTTTCTCTGTCCCTATTTCCCTTTGTATGCTTAAATCTTTAAAACTACGCAACGGATTTTGATGCGGTTTTTTTTTAATAGATAGAGTGATTCAAGAGGAAGGTTTATATGTATAATACATGCATAATGTACTTAAGGATAACCCACAATAACCATTTTCCCGTGCGGAGCCGGGGCGGGTCGCTAGTGTCTGTATAAAACAAATATGGTTTCTGAGCGCTAATAAGTGAAATCTCAAACTTGCCTCTTCTACCCTCTACATAAAATATCCCATGTCTCTACCATACTTTACAGAAGAAAATAAAATTAATACCCATCCAGACGATCTTTACCGCCTTAATGCGGTCGAGAAATGAAATAATTTTCTCAGTAATCCAAAAAATATATCGACTATAAATTATCACTCGTATTGCCGTGTGTCTAAACCCTGCTTTAGCGTTGGGATCGGTATCGATATTTTCTAAATTTTTACTACATTTTTACAACGCTTTTCACGGAAAACCGCGTATTTCATTTCAGCTGGTAAGATTGACCATTATCTGCTCACATAGCAAATTCCCCAATTAGAGACAAGCTAAAAATTTGAATGAAGTTTTCCAAGTTTTTAATACCTGCATTAGTAAGATTATCCTCAATTTTAATTTTAATAATTTTATAGCACCCTAGGAACTTGTAGTATAATCAGTTATCAATGCAAGATTTCCACCAAAGGCTAGAGTAGGAATTACCAGACATTAAAAGCACTTCAAACCTTAGAAATATGTGGTTTCAGTTAAATGTCCTGAATTTGTTATGTGTTATAGAATTTATTGCCCTGCTTGAGCAAATATCTTTATGGGTACAATCATATTTTTCGACCTATAGGTTCGGAGTCAACTTTTTTCTCCCACTGCAAAAGGATAGTCTGAGGGTAAACATAATACTTTTAAATTCGATATATACTTTGTCCTAGAGGGCACATCTCTATCGTCAAATCAGGGAACATTCCGACCATGAGACATTTGTGTAGATTAAAAAATGTATCTGTTAATAATGTTAGTATTGAGGTGTACGTTATTAAAATAGTCGTTTTATTGTCGAGAGCGCGACTTTCTAGTTCTTACGCAGTTCAGTCATTTTACGAGAGCTTTAAGAATATAATCACCTTTCGTAGAATTTGAAAAATATGATTATGTTCTTTACGATTCCAAATCGAGTAATCCAATTTTTTATATCGCCAGGTTATGAAGCGATTATTTTTATGTGTCTTTAATCTCAGCAAAGAAATGAGAGTGTCAATGTTGATCAAGTTAATCACTACGTAGTAGTAAGTAATTTATTTATTTAATGTTACGAGTCTATCTCGTAAATCAATTGCAGACAGATTTTTTAAAAGTTAATAATTTTTGGGAACTGACAGTGAAAATTTAACATTACAAATAAACTTTCATCATCATCTCACCAAAAAAAAAAACAGCCTCTGTAGTCGAGTGGTCAAATACTCGCACCGCGTTACGGAGGTTAGGGTTCGAGTCCCGGTGAGCGTCGAACAAGTGTCACTTTGTTAGACTTTGTCCAGTTTGGTTAGGGACATTGCAGGCTGAATCATTAGGTTGTCCGAAAAGAAAGATGAGCATCGGAAGGCACGTAAAGTCGTTGGTCCCGTTTACTACTTATCTTCCGATGTAGTCGTTACATGAGCCATGTTAAGCCATAGGCGGCTCAATGATTCTGACACCAGGGTTTGTGAGGTAGGTTAACCTCGAAACCCATACGCCAAGTTAAGTATCTCAGCCAAATGATGTCCACTGCTGGACAAAGGCCTCCCCCAAAAATCTCCACAATGCTCGGTCCTGCTTGGCCCGCATCCAACGACTTCCCGCGACCCTCACCAGATCGTAGGTCCACCTTAGGGGTGGGGGCTGCCCACGCTCCGTTTTTCGACGCGCGGTCGCCAGTCAAGTACCTTTCTGCCCCAACGGCCGTAGGTTCTACGCGCAATGTGCCCACTGCCACTTAAATCTAGCGATTCTTCAGGCTATGTCGGTGACTTTGGTTTGCATTCCTGATACGATCGCGCAGAGAAACTCCGACCATAGCGCTCTCCATTGCTCTTTGAGTGACTGTGAATAAGTGAATAAATAAAATAAATCAAAATTGTTCATTTTCAGACTGAGTCCATAGATTTGCGCCAATGTCAATTGTTTATAAACTCTGCATGTAATAAGGCTTCGTGAAAGAACAAGGTAATCTTTACACGACATTTATTAATTCACAAACTTTCTACCGTTAAATTTTGACACGTCATTCATTCACGTAAGGCGTCAAGTCACATTAAACGAGTTTGATTAAATGCTGCTATCAATTCTCACTTCAAGCATTCATTATGACAGGTTTCCAAACTAAAATTTTCGCTTGTAGTTGTAGGTAGGAAGTAGGTCAAATACCGAAGCAAGTACATTAACTTGTCCGTTTAACAACTTTCTATTGCTTTTCTAACAAAAAAGGCTATGTATTTACAAACAGGGCCTATCCGCCCTATTCTATTCCCGGAACGGTTAATTGAGCAATATAATTTGACACCTCACGGTGTGAATGGCCAATTATTAATATGGCCACTTGATTAATTGTGATATCAGCATTTAATTTTCGAGTTAACACTCACGCGGCGCGAACGCGTATTGCTTAACTACGGGCATGTGTTTACTAACTATGGTTCGGATCTGACACAAAATAAGTAAAAGTAGTGGAGTCTGTTAAAGTTTTCATTATAGAGGTATAATCATTATTTTTCTTATAGGCGATCTAGGTACTACAATTTCTACCAGAGCCCTTAGAACTATATTTTAATGGTTAATGATTCAAGGGCAACTTCAAACAGGAATGGACATCAGTAAAAAAAAAACCAGGGAGAAAACATTATGTTCGTCAAAATAGAAGGACCAAGCTATGAATTTCAATTTTGTATATTATTATCCAAAGTAAGAATAAAAGCATAGGTGAAAGCTGAGGTGTAGTTTTAAATGGTAATAAAGCTTAATATATGAAACGTGACAATCCAAGACGTGGTAAATTTATTTTGACAAACTAAACATTGGAGCTACGAGTATTTTATTTAGGCACACTCAAACACAATCCAATTTAGTGTCTGTTTAATCTTAGCCTTGGTTGGTATTAGTACGAGTAAATAAAGCATGACTGTATGGTGTTTTGTGAGCACGCGTTTTGGCCGCCATTGTGCGCGCACTCCTTTGTATGCCGTGACGTTTCAATTTTGAATAAATTAAATTTCGAACGCTTCATTTTTTCTAACCTTTTTCGTTTTTTACTTAACGGAATGAGCTCGCGGCCAGCCATAAATTTATTGTCGTTTTAAAGATTATAATAGATTTTTCTTGTTTATGTTACATCTTACCTTGAATTTTATTTATTTTGTTTCTGATTTCAAAGTAATTTTAACTACAGTTTTAACCTTGACTATTACAGAACTGACTATTATAATTAAGTTAGCCAAAATAAATCACCTATACGTTACCAATTAATTAATCATCTTTGCAACTTCCATGTTTACTGACGTTATCGTAGATATTATCTTAATTAAAATTTCGGTAACGAAATCCTTGATAGATATTTTTACATGCAAAATCAATTGTAAGTATAAGTACAATGACAGTTCCATAATTTATAGAACTTACACGTAATAAAAGTGACGGGTCCTTTTAAAAATATATAGGTTTGAATTTTGGGTCATCGATATGTATGTAGGTATCACATTACATAGTATAAAACAAAGTCTCTCGTGTCCCTATGTCCCTACGTATGCTTAAATCTTTAAAACTATAACAACGGATTTTGATGCGGTTTTTATTAATAGATAGAGTGATTCAAGAGGAAGGTTTACATGTATAGTACATACATAATATACTGACCCACAATAACCATTTTCCCGTGCGGAGCCGGGGCGGGTCGCTAGTAATCTATACAAACTTTACTTATTTTTGCACTTCTTAAAATATTTAGCTACTTTACTTACTTCGGTAGCACTACCTGATAACTAAAATTTTCACTTTCACCAAGAAAGAACTCAATGACAAACAACACATGATTTTTACGAGAAATTCATTACTATTGCATTCACAAAATATTACTTCACAGTACTTTAATTGATTTAAAAAAAGAACTTACTAGCACAAAGCTAGCACACATTGAGCAATCGTGGCTATTAAAAATTGGTTTCAGTTAGCTACCGGCCAATAAGCTGATCCAATTATTCCTTTATGGCGGTAATTTGGAAGATGGCCGCGCGCGTTCCAAATTTGTAAATTCAAAATTCGAAGCTCACGTTCGAATCAATGAGTTTATTCTAATTTTATTATGCGGCTGTTGAGATAATTAACTGGAGCCGGAAGAGATTATCAAATTTGGTTTAGTCCTGTTAATTATTTACTTTGTTTTACAAGGATTTATGATTGGGTGGTAATTATGTTTTCTTCACAACCGTAGACACTAAGAAAGTACAATAAGTAAAGCACATTATATTTTACATATAATATAACTATGATATAATTATTGTGTCTGAGCGGAAAAAAAGTCGTAATCTCATAGAGATTTTTTAGATAAATTTAAAGGGCTTCTAAATTAGACTTCTAAGTTTTATGAAATCCTCTAAGGTTTGGGTAAAATATCGCCTTCCAAATCTGTCTAAAGATGCAATTTTTCATTATTATTATTTTTTACTTCGCATCGCGTTGCCTTTTATGACATACTAAAAACTTTAGAGATTTCTGGCAAACTTACTACTTACAAATTAAATATCTATGATTCATGTTTAATCCAAACAACGATATTCTCATAAAAATCGTAAATCATACCTAACTAAAATACATTTGGTTTGCATCAAGCCTTCGTCGAGGTACTACAAGTACATTTAAGAGCATCTAACTTGAACACTTTGGACTTTGCACCGTCTTTATGTCCATTGAATAAGGGAGGGAATCACAAGGCGCGTATTCAGCTTCCCTTGCACTTGACTG
Source organism: Teleiodes luculella (assembly GCA_948473455.1). Classification (NCBI taxonomy): domain Eukaryota; kingdom Metazoa; phylum Arthropoda; class Insecta; order Lepidoptera; family Gelechiidae; genus Teleiodes; species Teleiodes luculella. The sequence continues at coordinate 11,419,669 of OX419595.1, forward strand.
TACCGCCATCACCTAATGCGTATTTAATCACATGACGCTTGCATCCTTACCGTCAGATGCTAGTACACTCACCTGCTGCAGTGATTGAGTCATTTACTGCACACGACACGAGGCGGCGACAATTTCACCTACATTGCGGCTTCATTTTTGCATTGGCTTTACATATCTCTTTCCGCGTTATTTTTACTCTTAAAGTTGCCTTTATCACAAGTCCTTGCTGTAAAACTGTCGGTGGCCAAGCGGCTAGGGCCGTTGACTTCCATTACAAGGTTCACGGTTCAAGCCTCAGCACGTACCAATGTGTTTGCTATTTTCGATTTCTCGTTTTTATTTCACCGTTTTTAGTTAACCGCTCATATTATACCGCTTGACTAAAACCTACGATGATATAGAGGTAATCATAGAAAGCTAATGGAAGATTTCTGATCCTAAGAATCTGAATCTTACCTTATGTATATGTGTAGGTATATAATACTTAAACTAAATTTTTATCATAAACGCACTCACACACCGCACACACACACTCACTCACACACACACACACACACACACACACACACACACACACTCTCTCACACACACACACACACACACACACGCACACCACACATATTTACTTTTACTTTTTATCTTTAACTTAAATTTTTATTATAACTTTTAGATACTTATACTATACCACTTAGTAATTTTATTTAAATGTCAACTTTATTTTATTGTTAATTTAAACAGAGTCAAAAAAATGTTATTGAGTAGAAGAGCGATGGCTCCTAACACAGGCTATTTTAGTCCAAAAGGAGTCATCAAGAATTGTAAAAACTTTACGCTTTGTTTGAAATAAACATTATTATTATTATTATTATTATATTATAACCTCACCGAGGGGCTTGAGCCTAGCCTGAAATCAGGGTGAATAGCCTTCGTCAACTTCACACACAACCTTTGAATTATTTCGTAGATGTGTGCAGGTTTCCTCACGATGTTTTCCTTCACCGCAAGAGCATTTATACAATCACACATTTTCTTCCTTACATTTCTTCATTCCTTACAAAACACACGAAAGAAGAAGTAGATAAGCAGCAATGAATGGACTTGTGTTGAATATATCGCATGTCGCGCACGTTGTACAAAATAGGTCGTTTGTTCTTAAAAAGGTTTTTACTTAATGTCAATAAGTGGCGGTGTCTTGCATGTTCTTAAATAGCTAATTTAAGTCACATTCAACTTTCATAATACTTAACATTTAATTTGTTTTTATTATACTAAATTTTAGTTTTGTTAAGTTATTAAGGTGGTAGAGTTAATTTGAAAAGTTAAGAATACTTACTTAGGTCAATAATAGCACAAATTACCAAGTCCGGTGAAGCTTGATTGGTCGTACCTTTTCGACACAAGCCTACGACAATTCAAAAAAAAAAGCACAAATTACGTATAGCGGCGGCGGCGGCGGCGCCACTCGGAACTAAGCGCCATATTTTTACGCACATAATATTGACCATTGCGTTTACAGGCCTGCTCGGACCACGTGCAGTCGTCGCTCTCGCAATTATTAACAAAGTATTGATGTTAAATGTGCTAAAAAAATGGACAAGTGTTCTTATTACTGTTGTAGTGTATTTGGCTGTTTAAACAAATCACAAATATGACGATACACGTTTTTCAAGGAGTCAACCAAGTTTAGGTAGTTAATTTCAAAAGTAATAGGCCGGAAATACATAGGCTCATACCTATAGTGTGCCTTTACCAAGACTCTCGAATTCACACTTCATTCTAGTACGTTATAGTTGACTTGACTATACACAACATACACCATAACAGTCATATCTAGGGATTATTCTTATTTACTTGACGATGCCATCTTTTATCGCAATTGCATCATTGGTACTTATTATTAGTTTCTACATAAAAGAGAAAAAAAAAGTACATATAAAACATCAAAGTTAGACGAAATCACTGCTCGTAGTATCCCTATCTCTACTAATATTATAAATGCGGAAGTAAAACTGTCTACGGTCTGTTTATTACGAGTACGGCACAAGTTTTAATGAAACTTGGTTCAGAGATAGAATAAACCTTAGCGATGGACATAAGCTACCTTTTACCGCGGGTAAATAGGTCATTTCCACAGGGAAAAACTGTAAGCGCGGGCGTACAGCCACGGGGAGGAAAGCTACTTTTTCTATAAACTAGTGACGTTAATGATGAAATGAAGAGTGATAATAATCATCAAGCAAGAGAGCTTGAAAAGAGCTTTAGCAGAGGCGCGGTAAAGAGTGGTGCAGCCGTCAAATCAATTTGGTCCGTTCACGCGAACGGATCATTACAGCTGAATTAAAGCTATTTGTGTAAGCCGCGCGTGAGAAACCGTTCATTCGCTCCGACACCGCTCACGATCCGCCAATAGAGGCACCATCAAATCACGTAAAGATAGGACTAAAATAATTTTAATATTTTCCATACACCGTAAAATTTAACTGGTGGTTTATCTGCGACTTAGTGGAAGTACCCATGAAACTGATCAATTTTCCCTAACGAACATAAGCTGAAATATCAAAAATAAATTTTAACTTTTCATATTAACTTCAGTCACGTGACCGGCCACTTTGTATGAAAGGTTGTGTTTTAATTTTGAGAACTCTTAGGGAAAGGTGTTTAGTTACATAAATACTACCACTATGTTGCAGATAAACAACAAAATTTCACGGTGTATACTACAGAGGTGGATACTATAGAAGGGACATTCACCTCCCCGCACCAAAACGAGTTCCCTGCCCGATAGCCCCCCTCCGTCCTGCACGCCGCCACAGTCGCTGCCGAACTTCGCCGGGTAATGTCGGTCGTCGGTGGTACTTAAGAAGCATTAAAGACTATTTTACTTTCTTCTTCTTCTTTATCGACAGAAAACTTAGACAGTCTCGGCCCAAAAACCAGCCACACGAATAGCGTCGTCAGTAGCCTTCATCAAGTCCTCCTGCGTGCAGGTGACAGGACAAGATGGGCAGCTAATAAGATGGTCCATTTTCTGGGGAACCATACCACACCTACACTTCAAGTTAGAATCACCTATGAAACCCCATCGCTATAAGTTATCCCTAGTCCGACCCACCTGAGTCCGGAGTCTGTTGAGGGATTTCCAGATAGGCCATGGCTGTTTATAACCAGTATTATTTTACTTCGATTTTCATTGACCTCTGGCAGTTGTCTTGTAAAATTTCTAATCACGTTCGTTTTTTGCAGTATCCCGCCAGTGCTTATGGTCACCGCGCCGCTATTCTTCCAATCCTCAATCGGAACTGAGTCGTTCCCATATTAATTTGGAGGACGTCACAGTGACAGCTCGTAATGACAGCCTATTACTCCAACTGTACCTGTACACGTCGTCAATAGTCATCCTACTAATATTACTAATGTGAATGTTTATATGTTTGTTGCTCGATGACACGAAAGCGGCTAAATTGAGTTGAATGAAAGATGTGTTTGCCTGGATTGATTTTATGTTATAATGTAACTAATACTTTTTAAAACTTTCAGGGTTTTTTTTATGACTATACAAATTTAAAACGGGATAGGTATTTACCACACAAAACAAATACCACGGTAAATATCCCGTTTTAAATTTTAATAGTTACAAATGCTGTTTTCTTAGAATACTATAAACATGTGAGACTTATGGAATAGTAATAGTCATTGAGTATAAAAATAATCCCAAAAAATACAGTAAGTACAGAAGCCGGCATATGCGGCTGGACATTTTGACCTATGGCGCGGGGTGAATTTCGTAGTGCGAATGTTCAATCAACCACATGTGCTGGCTTTTGTACAGTACAAATATTTAAAAAAATGTATTTAAATGTATGGTTCCCATAGGAATTAATGCAAATAACTATACTAATTTATTTTGTTATATTTTATTGTTTTTTTTTATACATGGGTTTTTTGCCTGAAAATGAAAAATAAACGGCTATTATTAAGTATTTGTCATAAAAACGAACTATTTGATTCACTCAAAATTCGTATTGATGTGTCCTTTTAACCAGGCAAACAACACCACAGGCACGAGGTAGTCATACATAAACACGTTTATTCTCACATTGATACATGAATGACACATTCAGACATTGCAATACAATAAGACATATTACCTTCTGAGCCAAAATTGAGACATTTCCAAAGAGTAACAATGAAGGTATTTTAAAGAGCCATAAGTGCGATTTGGCACCTTTAGAGGGCATAATTATATCCTTATTACTTAATATAAGTGCTTACTTGTTATTTACAAAATAAGTAAAGAGAATAATAATATGTAAAGAAATTTATTCTTTTCAGTTTTCTTAGTGAGATACATATTTCAAAAGTTTGAAAAGATCCGTTCAAAACATTCTCAAAAGTGACAGATCTTTATCTAATTAATCATATAAAAGACATCAACGCGAGTTATTATTATTTTTTAAGAAGTTTCCATGAAAAATAGTATGTAGGTCCTATTTTAAATAATGGAGTGAGATTAATTGTCTTGTCGCCTATCACTCAACCTACTTGATAAGAAGTATCGATTGGAAGAATTATTATTTACAGTTGTATTAAATAAATAAAAAGGAAGTTTAAAGTTTCAATCATTTATTTAAAGTTGCAAGCACAGCGCAGTTATCAAGCACATCCTAAATAACGATCATTCTCATAATAAACCTGTTATTGACCACTAAAAGCATTATCTTCGTTTAAAAAAACTATAATCTAATCCACCTTTTGTACTGCCTATAATAACAAAACAACTTAATAAACAAATCAGTCAGACATCAATAACCCTAACTACACACAATCAACTCAGTTGAAAAGAAACAATAGACGGTGCCGACGCCGGCGCAAAGTAGGCGAGACGAGTCTTGCATCTCTTTCGCACTTGCTTTACCGGTATAGCGTCGTCTCTGTCTGAATGACATGTTAATAGAGCCTATCGCCACGCCCTCCCGAGGCGCCCTTCTTACGCCTGTGTGCGTGTAGGGAAATTGGTTTCGTTACTTTCACATCATTCTTAAAGAGTTGGTTGTAGATGTTATAATTTAAAGGCACTGTATTTTGTAAGGCCTTCTGTTTTCAAATTCAGAAATCAATAGGAAAATAGCTTATTAAATAGTTTTCATTTTAATTACTTACTTTATTAATTACATGACATTACTATTACCTATGCAATCAGTAAGTTTGGTAACATCGTTAATAAAGCTAAATCTTTAGATGAAAATACTGCCAATTTTTTTTTCTAGTTTAAAGAAAAAAAGAGATAAAGGTCTGCGGATTGAAAGTGACGGCTACAACATCAGTGAAAGTCGAAGGAGAAAAAGATAGGCTGATTTAGGTCTTCGACATGGTAGGTACCAATGTCGAAATAAAAAAAAATGGTAGTGCTTTTTTTAATGACATATGCTTGTGTCGAAAAGATACGATCAAGCTACACCGGACTTGCAGGGGAGCGGAGAGTAGCCATGTACCAACGCGTCTAGGGGCGGCTCGAGGGAGCCTCGAACCTAGGCCTAGCGCGTTGATTCGGAAAAGCATCGTGAAGGACTAGCTAGTGCGTTACTGTATCGCCTCGTCTCCCTCATTTCAATATTTCACCATCTATTTTTCTTTGTTCTTTTTCTGTCATAAAGATCTTTCCATTAATGAAAATATGAGGTTTATTTCTGTTTTAGGGGACGGGGTTATTTAGAACCGAAAATCCTATTTCCTAAGTAGGTACTAATTACAATTAGACGTACCTATGTGCGTGAACTATAGATCCAGCATTTTTATCCAACTTATTTTTGGAATATAAGCTGAATGGGACAGAAAATTTATAAGTAAGTTAAACCTCTATAGATATATCCGCACCAAATGATGTGAACCTAGTCGATTGAGGTCTATCACCATAAGCTATGCTTTTCAAGTGAGAGATGGTTCTTCTTCTTCTTCTTTATTGTTAACTGAACCTGTGCAGTACAGACAACTGTAATCCCCAATCCTCTGCCCAGCGTGGGGATTATAATAACACCTTTCTTTCAGGGATTAAACCCGATGTCGAGAAGGTAAACATATTAACACGTTCAGTGCTAATATAACTAATCCGACCCTGAATACACGGCGGCAAGTGTTAGCACAAGCAATCACGCGCAACATTTCTATTAAGACATTAATCCGGAGGCGTCGCCGGCGCCCTAACTATGTTTTAATTGCAGCCTCGACGAAACAACTCAATGTTAATAATAATTACAGGGTCCAGGCCGACGCAGTGCTTCGTTTACTTTGGTAGAATTTTAAGCCAGTAATTTTCCTGCTGTCGGCAATCTTCTACACTAATGCAATATTCTACAGCAGCAGTTTACACATTGAAATTAAATAAAATCAAAGAAACGTAATTAATATTAGATAGTGTTGTATGATTGCATGTTTTCACTTTGCTTTAGGTGATAGATTAATCACTTTAAAGTAAAACAAATAATAGCGAATCACATGACATGTTCCCAGTTCCTACACAAAGGTTCGCCTTAGGAGAATCTTAAAATCATATACATAGGATAATCTAGAACATCAGGTGCGAACCCACAGAAGACACGGGTAAACAATATCTGAGTTAATATGCAACCTGTAACACAGATTGCGCCCGCATTCTATAAGACAGACTGATTATAAACTCGGATATCAGGTCAAGATTGCGCGTCTTCCGCCTCTGTGAGTATGGACTTTTGAACTTCCTTCTTCTGTGACTACAAATTCTTACCACGTTGCTTAGTTTTTAGTTAAGCAGTAGTTTTAAATGGTTGCAAAATTATGGAATGTAAAATAGCCAGCGCATGCGGCTGGACATAATGACCTTGAGAGCGCCTTAATCTCGTAGCGGTAGGGGCGAAACTCGTAGTTCAATTTGTCCAGCCGCATTTGCTGGCTACTGTACAATAAATGGTTACTTAACTACCTTTAATTTACACGTCACGTCCACAAGGTTTGTAAGCTGAAACTGTGATATCAGTTCCTTTGTGACCTTATTGTGAACTTGCAACTTATAAAGTCCACAGCTGGACTAAGGCCTCTCCCTGAACATCTCTTGCGAAAGATTTCTGGAACCAAATCCTCCGTGCGATTACACTGTCCACCAGTACTTGCCCAGAGCAAACGCCTCACCATTTGGGCGTATTGACGCCTCTGCAGTCCAGCAAAGTTATCGTAATTAGACCTACCTAGCCTCCAGTGATGTTCATACCTCAATTACATATCAAAAAGCGGGAACATAACACATTGTATCTAACTGATATTATTATTACAGCTTTTGTGTAGTTTTAACGGTTACTAGCTTTTCCTCTTGGCCTGTTCGATATGAATTGATGTATATGACTGAAGCTAGTGAAGAGTTATTTAAATCAAAACTCAAAGCCATCACATGCGGCTGGACCTGTTGCCCTTGAGAGCGCCCGTATTCCGTAGCGGTAGGGGTGAATTTTGTAATGCGACTGTCCAACCGCATGTGCTGGCTTCTGTACTTTAATAATAATGAATGATCTATAATAGTTAGAGTATTTGAAAAAACGCGTTTTTTCTAGCAATGCGATTAGTGTAAAGCAACAAATTAGCTTTGAAATGTAATCAGTGATAATTAATCACGTTATGGCTTGTAATTAAGAATAAATGTAACATGTTTAGACTTACTTACTCTAGTAAGTATATATCTTGGTCAATAATTGGCACCTGACTAAGATAAATGCTGCTTTTTAACCTTATTTATTAATAATAATACACTAGATACTTAGTACCTAATTTGTGGCTTTAAAAACACACTCGAATATGAGATTTTTTAATTATTATTTTTTTATTACAGCTCAATAATAGAAAAGTGTAAAGTAAATCGAATACAACGTAATTTTGTTTTTATAAAAGAATATAAGATAACTAACAGTTATTAAAAATAAAAAAACCTGACTGCGTTAAACATAAAAGTATTAGATATTTTATAAGCTTTGCATAGAGCCCTTTATTTTGATAACGAAAAATAATTTGGAGACAAAGATCAAAACAAACGACCAACGAACGACAAAAAATCCTTCAAGCCTTATATGCTACAGAGTGTGCCAAAGAATTTAAACGTAATACAAATATACATAGACTTGAAAAACATATCGGTCCCTCGTTTAAAGTCGGGTTTAAATTAGGTCCAACCCGTTGCGAACCATAATATTATGGATAATAATTTAACAATAAAATAAACCCATTACTACTCCGTTTTTGGACACCACTTGTCACTCAAATCGTACATAAATAGAGTGCAACTTGTGAATAAAGACGCCTGAAGTTATAATAGAGTTTGAAACGTGGAAATTATCGTATAACTCAAACGGTGGAGCAGGCGGTAATTTGAGGGCTCTGGGCCGTGTCAAATGGAGATATTAGTGCAATTTACCCCATTTGCTTCGGCTAAGTAACTGCCGGCCGATCATACCGCGCTGCCGAGGAAACTGATACAGTAAGTAGGGTAGGCGAGGTAATGTCAACCATTGAGAAAAGTTAGGAGAAAATTTTGATTTAATCGATCCGATCTAAACTGAAGAATTGTAGTTCATGGTCAGGAATATTCTGTAGCTACTTACTTTTAATACAAATACGTGAAATTAAACTGGTTGTTTATTCGCAACATGACCCGTCACTTTGTATGACAAGTTAAATTTCAATTCAGAAATTTCAGCCCATGTTCAGCTGTTCAGTTTCATGAGTAAATAGGTATACCATACCACATGTTACGGATAAACAACTAGTTTTTCACGGTGTATAAAATAAATCAAGAGAATCGATTACTGTTAGCTAAAGAATCAAGATCCAAAACTTTTGTGTGCATTATCCATAAAAGGTATCCCAGACATCTCAACTCTCCCAACACCTGCATCGAACACATTTTTCTGATCAGCTGCAAGACTTTGGCGTATATCTGTCTCTCTTCCCCTAATTGGGTTCCCCAGACCCCCGAATCCAATTAGTCTGGGTGAGAGCGAGCTGCCCTGAATTTATTACGTATGCGTAGCTCTTGTTTAGTCTGTGTTTTTTAAATTGAAACGTAGTGCGTAACTTGCGGCATATTTTGTTAATGAGCATGGCAGCTTTGGGACCTTTTCAATTTTACCATTAAAAAAGCGATTGTATTTATTTAAATAACACTAATTCGTCTAAAATAGATATTATCATACAACACATAGGTATAATATTGACTGTACTCACTAACAAACGCTTACTTAGTGGTTCTTCTATTTTTATACAACTGAAATTTGACTTAGAGCGACATCTATTATGCAGTAGAAAAAGTACGATGATTACGCCATCTATCAGTAAGTAGTTATTATTATTAGCACATTAATTAATTACTAGACAAATGTAGATGGCGTTGACTGCGAATAAGTTTGGCAGGTATTTTGTCAAAGACAAAAGACGAAAGGGACGCAGTTATGCACAAGAGTGAGCGCGGTGTGTTTGTATCTCATTCTAACGCATAACAGCGTCCTTTTCGTCTTCTGTCTTCTGCCTGTCTCCCGTGAAATAGGTGCCTTTTTAGTGCAAACAGTATAATAATCTTCTCTTTGCCTATATATCTTTATATTAAAAAAAAGTTATTTATTTGTTTTTTGGAGTCCCTATATTGCCCGGCCCGATATTGTACAGCCAGGAATGTACGGCCGATAATTGGAAGCCCAAAATGGATTCGAATTATCGGGTCGTGCATTCCTGGCCGTGCATTATTGGCTGCGCAATATCAGCACGAGATGATATTGTACAGCCAGGAATGTACGACCCGATAATTGGAAGCCATATGGATTCGAATTATCGGGTCGTGCATTCCTGGCCGTGCATTATTGGCTGCGCAATATCAGCACGGGATGATATTGTACAGCCAGGAATGTCCGGCCCGATAATTGGAAGCCATGCTCCTATTGGCTGAAACTTTGACAGAATACTGAACGCTTATTGGCTTAAAAGTTTATCTTGTCTATTGCCAAACTGTCACCCATGCTTCGTTTTCACCTGTTTTCACTGAGCTTTTCCTTTCCACGCATTGGCTACTATCCATGATTTATTCGATTTGTTTGGGTGGTGTGTGTGTCAACGCAATGTTTGTATTTTGTGATACAAAATCTTCTTGGAACGAATCGAATAACAGACAATCAATATGACAGCATGAATCAAACAAAACAAAAGGATTGTAGAAAGAAATTAAAACATTTGTTCTTTTCTGAATTAGTATATATTTTTTTACGATGCCTTCATTATGGTGGCTTAAACGAAATGTAAGATTCGTGGTCTGATTCGACACCAAGCTAACAAACAATTTATTTGAGAGACACCAAGATGACATGATCCTACAAGTTTTACTTTAATTAATATCTCTACTTACCTTACCACCAGCACAAGCATGAAGTTATTAGTAGAATAAACACCACAAGATAGAATAGAGAGACTGAATCAACTTCAAACTTCAAACCAGACTACAGTTTTTCTTAGGCTTGTCCTATTGTGGTCAACTTACTGCAACAGATTGAAGAACTCTATTGAATAATACTACCAGCTGCAATCAAATCGCACCCAGCAGATGAAAAATTTCATTGAGTTTTATAGAAAAAAGTATCATAAACTTTACATAACCTAAAAAAGATAATTTAGTGCAGAACATAATGCAGAGGAACTATGAGGCAATGAGTTTACATACTTATAATATACTAATAGTACATGCAGGGTTATGTTTGTTTTTAGAAGTTTAGTAGATCGTCCCTTACAGGGGAAGGGTGACCCAAGACAAGACAGGCCACAACGGGGATCGAATGGCTTATTGCGAACGACGGATATTTTGTTCCATTTTAAAATAGCAAAAATATCTTAATTGTACCTACATCACTGGTTTGGAATAATAAAGGCTTTAACTATTACATATTTTATATTTTTACTAGCTTTCCGCCGCGGCTCCGCCCCCGTTAGGTTTTCCCGTGGGAATGAGGCTTTTTTCTGCTGTAAAATGTAGCCTATGTTACTTCCCTAAGTAACATAGGCTACCTTTTACCTTTTTTTGGGTGAATGTAGCTTTCTAATGGTGAAAGAATTTTTGAAATTGGTTCAGTAGTTTTTGAGTGTATTCATTACAAACATATACACGAAAATGCAAATCTTTCCTCTTTGTAATATTAGTGTATGATACCAAGACAATACATTATCAAACAGAATTAAAAATTTGACCAGCATAATCTTCTCTCTGTATAAATCAAAGCAGTGCTTTGTCACTCTTTCCAACATGATCAGAGTAAAACAAAGACTCAAGCTTTTTGCAAGAATTCAGTAAAGTAGTAGATATAATAAAAGATATACTTTTATGACAAATGTTTATAATTATATTTTACTAACTATTCGATTTGTAAATTACAATTATGAATAAAACAAATTATGTAATTAACTAAACAGCATTACTACAAAATCGTATTTGGTTGCACTCGCTTTGCATCTCTTTCTTAAATTCAAGCGAATCAAAAGTGTGTGGTGTGGTGAGTGAGTAAACAAGAATACAGTCATTCTTGTTTACTCACTCACCACATCACGCACTTTTGATTTGCATAGACGTAGACGATGAACATAGACATAGACATAATTTATTTGACAAAACACAATATTTAGCATTAGCATACTATAGCTAAATGCATAATGAATGAGCCTTGATTTGATACTGATTAAATCATAAGAACTAAAATACAGGGTTAGTACCCGGCGTTGGGCGGAAAAATTGTCGAAATACCCCATATCGAAATGCCGTTTGTCACAAACAAACAACAACAAACAACCGTTTGACCGGCGGCAGTTCGCAATAATATTCGCATGAGGGGCAGATAATATTATTATGATGACGTCATATTTTTTTTATAAGGGATTTAAAACAATAAATTAAATACAAATCTTTTCCAATTCGCCTAATGATGTGCTATATTTTTAGAACCCTCTCAAGAAGCCCTTTTAACAAAAACAAATCCCATATAAAAAAATTACGTCATATCTGCGCCCCCCCACTGCCGGTCAAAATTATTGTTTTGCCGGTCAAACGGCTATCCTCTGTATATCGATTTGCGGTTTTTTTTATCCAATCAATCACATTCCTGAGAAGCTTGTTGCTCGCTTGTGTCTGTGTGTGTGTATGGGCTCTGCTGCCCGCCCGAGAAGTTCAACGCGCACCTGTAATTAAAACATACTGCAATTAATGACTTTGATGATGAGCAATACAAAATACAAAGTGCACGTCAATAAAGAGTTATTAATTTCAGATAAAATTAGAATATTATTGAATCAAATAGAATGTAAACTACATATTACTAAATCATATTTTCCACTAATTTGTCAAATTATACAAGCAAATGCACCTCATTCAAAGTGTAGGTAACAAGTTTAGATACTATACATTTTGTCAGAGATAGAGATCAAAGCAAGCTCAGAATTTGATATATTACACTAAAATACACATTTTATTAATACAGTTCACATTATTTATTATCCTCAGAACTGACTCAGGACATTGACGAGTGAAAAAGTTTGTTATGTCATGTTTATGCATATTATGCCAAATTCCAGTAGGAAGTGGGAAATTTAATTTGCAAGATGGTGAGTGATGATGATGGATGACCGAACACACAGACACTGGGTTAGGCAAAACTAAACAAATATGAAAAAAAAAACTTTGAACTTGGAACTACTCTTTGAATGCATTATTACTTTTCCATGATTTTGTTTCAAAAATAACATTTATTTATTATGGCTGTGACTGATCCACATCAAGGTTACTTACTTATTTTAGTGTCTTGTTTCATTCTGCCAGCTCCAGTTTAGCTCTCAGTACTTTTTTGATAAAGGTATTAGGCGTTTGGCCTGAAAATTAAATATAACCATTCAATATTAATAACAATAACTTTAGCCTTCTTTTCATACATAAAAACACTTTATTTGCCCCATAACAATTTTATTTAAAAGTGCAATTAGACATCATTTGTAAATAGACATCATTTAATTTAGAAATCTTGTTTTATATTTTACTAGCAACCCGCCCCGGCTCCGCACGGGAAAATACTTATAGTGGGTTATCCTTAAGTATATTATGCATTTATTATACATATAAACCTTCCTCTTGAATCACTCTATCTATTAAAAAAACCGCATCAAAATCCGTTGCGTAGTTTTAAAGATTTAAGCATACATAGGAACATAAGAACATAGGGATAGAGAAAGCAACTTTGTTTTATACTATGTAGTGACTAGCTTTCCGCCACGCGGCTCCGCCCCCGCGCTAACGCTTGAGTGGGGTATTTTCCTACAGTAAAAGGTAGCTTATTTCCTTCCCCAGGGGGTATTCCATCTCTTTACCAAATTTCATCAAAATCAGTTCAGTGTTTTGATGTGAATGTGTAACAGACAGACAGACATAGTTACTTTCGCATGAATAGGGTTTTTATTACTTAAAATGTAGCTTATTTAATATAAGTTAATCTGTGTCTAATATATCGTACCATTAAAAATATAATATTATAATATATCGTACCATCAAAAATTTCAAATCTATCCCATTTCAGTTGGTTTTGCATGCAGTAGTAACAAACATCCAAACATTATCAATCTTTACATTATATTATTATCATGTAGATATCAGCAGAATAAAGTACCTGATTGTGAATGGTTTGTTTCTTGATGTTGGTGTAAGTTGTAAACTGACATCTGCACGAGCATATTTTGTGAAAATGCTTTTGACAGGACCAATCCTGAAATGATATGTTTCTTCCATAAAGCCAATGATTGGGACATGTTTTCATTTAAACAATCTTTATTACTAATATGCACAAATTAGGTGCATACAGAGGTTAAATAATATTCTGACTTGTCTGAGCAAATTTTCTAACATAAATTACACTATTGATACATGGAAATCGTACCATAAAAGGGGTCTTCACTTGCATCAAATCGGGCAGTTCTGATTTTTTTATATGTTGTATGTAATGAGGTGGTAATGACAAATATAATTTTTCCAACTCGAAAGCCTTCCGGAACATTGTAAAATTCATGAAAAACCATTAAATTTTTCAGTTTTTGCCATTTTTTACCACCAAGGACCCGTTTTACGGTAGAAGTCACTATGAATTCTTTTAAAGTAGACTAAATTTGCAACAAAATGAGAATAGTTGGGTCTCGATAAGCTGAATAGTTTCAAAGATACAAGCTGTTCCAAATGTTTGCAAAATTTCTTAAATAATACAATTTAGAGTTTAGGGTGTCTGTCAAAAATATTTTTCTACTAAAGGTGTGCTTTTTATTATTTTTATATATAGTATAGGGTATATAATTATTTATAATAAAAAAAAACAAAACCATAATACAAATTTTTTGCAGACATTTGAACAGCTGTATCTTTGAAACTATTCAGCTTATCGAGACCCAACTATTCTCATTTTGTTGCAAATTTAGTCTACTTTAAAAGAATTCATAGTGACTTCTACCGTAAAACGGGTCCTTGGTGGTAAAAAATGGCAAAAACTGAAAAATTTAATGGTTTTTCATGAATTTTACAATGTTCCGGAAGGCTTTCGAGTTGGAAAAATTATATTTGTCATTACCACCTCGTTATATACAACATATAAAAAAATCAGAACTGCCCGATTTGATGTAACTCAAAATGTACCAATTCCATGGACTATATGTGCTATCAGGAGAGAGAAGCTGTCTTTCATTATCTTTATCAGAGGTTGGCTTCTATTTAAGTGAAGAAGGTTTGCCATACCACTGCAGTGCAGACTATAAAGGATAAGGTTAGGTAGTAGTAGGTTAGTACAACGGGCTAATCTTCCGCAACTCGACGTCAATAGGTAGTAGGTGTTTAATGTATGGTTACGAGAGAAATTCGAAAATAGTGGACTGTATCGAGAACAATAAAATAATAATAATATAAGTAAAATGAAGCTGCAGAAACGCGAAAAAGGGCACCAACCTTATTCCGATGCGATGTGAAGCGCAACCAGTTCAGGACTTCAGGGTTTCTCTCGGCTTGGCCTTACCTTGATCTTTCCCATTAAGTACCTAACCTGGCTCTCGAACTGATGATGTCCTATCTCGCGCCGAGCTTCACTGATTATTTAATATTTGACTTAATTTGCAGGCAAGCGACACTTTTATTGCTTTAGTTTTTAGTTTTACTAATATTCAACGAGAAATTAAAATAAATTGTAGTAACGACCATTCGATAACGAAAGTTCGAACAAGAATCTAACGACAGGTATTTCGAAAAAAAGTTATTTTGAAAATGTGACATATAATGTTTCCAGTTTATAAAAGTAAAAAATATAAAAACCGAACAGTAGGTAATGGAAAACTACTCAGTAGGTACCCGTAGAACCCGTACGCAGGGCCGCCCCTGCCTGACTGACCCTGCACGACTCAGACAAGGGGTGTGTGGCGATTAAGTAAACCATTGGTGGAAATTTGACTAGAACATAACTTGAATAGGAACTATCGGATGCACTTGGGTTGCACGCGCTAGGTACCTACCTACAGTCCTACATAATAACGAAACAACATAACTTACATAAATAAATTTCGTATAAATCAAAACTGAAAACACAAGACAACAAAAAAAAAACAAGAATAATAAGTAATTTTTTTAGTTCATCTTACATTATTTCAGAATAGGCAATAGCATTAACCATGCAGCCGTCGTCTTATTCGTCTTCATCCAGTATTTAATTTTCTCTCTTTTGTTATGTTATGTAATTAATTATGCATAGAGTGTTTATTTCAATTGCCTATGTACTCGGTAAATACCCATAAATCAATGGCTAGATTTAATTCAATAATTTGCTAGCATTATTTTGCATTCCTGGGGCACAGAATAATACAGTAAAAGTTTTATTACAAACATCTTCTAGATATAAAAATGAAAGTCCTGACTAACTCACTCACCTATCAGCGACACATGTTTCGCCATTTTTAGGGTTCCGTAGCCAAATGGCAAAAAACGGAACCCTTATAGATTCGTCATGTCTGTCTGTCTGTCTGTCTGTCCGTCCGTCCGTCCGTATGTCACAGCCACTTTATTCCGAAACTATAATACCTATATTGTTGAAACTTGGTAAGTAGATGTATTCTGTGAACCGCATTAAGATTTTATTACAACAACAGAAAAAAAAACAAAAAAATTAGGGGGTCCCCATACATAGAACTGAAACTAAAAAAAAATTTTTTCATCAAACCCATACGTGTGGGGTATCTATGGATAGGTCTTCAAAAATGATATTTAGGTTCCTAATAAAAAAAAATTCTAAACTGAATAGTTTGCGCGAGGGACGCTTCCAAAGTGGAAAAATGTGTGTCCCCCCCCCTCTAACTTCTAAAATAAGAGAATGATAAAACTAAAAAAAATATATGATGTGCATTACCATGAAAACTTCCAACGAAAATTGGTTTGAACGAGATCTAGTCAGTAGTTTTTTTTTAATACGTCATAAATCGTAAACCGCAATTTACCTTTCACTATTATTAAAACTTCGATCAAAGTCACAACAAACTACAAAAACTTTAATATTATGTTACTGGCTGCTACGGAACCCTTCATGGGCGATTCCGACTCGCACTTGGCCGCTTTTTTTTTTGTTAATTCACCCCCATGGGGAGAAAAAAGGGATGAAATCGCTAAACGTACAAAGCTGAAAATTAGCAAAAAACATTCCTTGGTGACGTACGTAAGCAAGGGATACGAAGCGATTTTTCGATAATCGTTACCCAAGGAGTGAAAATTGTTGTTGAAAGTTTGTATGAAGAAAAAAAATTAGTTTGACGTTTTAACTTGAAACTTTGCAGGATTATACATGACGAAAAGAAACGAACACGTGTTTCGGGATTTAAAAAAACCCCTAAGGGGGAAAATAGGGGTCGAAAGTTTGTATGACAAAAAAAAATTCGTTGGACGTTACGACTTGAAACTTTGCATGGTTATACTTGACAATAAATAAACGAACACCGTGTTTCAGGATTTTTCCGACAAAGTAGGGTCAGGTGGTATACAGTGGCTCACTTTTTTTCCGAGGGCTGTAACTCTGCTTTAAAACATATTGTGGAAGTTTTAATTTGACAACTATATTGCTTGGTTATTCTAGTTTCATGCTGCTAAGTCACTTTTCTCATATTACTTATGGAAAAATAGATAAATGACATTTTCTAAAAACTTAGAAATGATCCATTGTGTACCTAGGGGTTGATACAGTGGCTCAGTACTGCATGTACAATGGATCGGGGTAGTACAGAGTGGTTACTAAGAATATATACTGACTTTTTGTCGAAAAGGAGATGTAAAATTTTGTATGGGAGGTGGTTTTTTATTATTTCAAAAATTGAACGGGTATTCTACGCATATAGGGTAAAAGGGTATATTATTACGATAATCAGGATCACTTGAAAAAAAATAAAGAAAGCTCCGTTTTTTTTATAAATTGATTCGAATATTGGTTGGAAGAAAAATAAACCTAAGATCTGGCAATACAATTACTCCTCTGGCAATCCTTTCAAACCGATTTTTTGTTGCGTAGTTGCTGTGAATGCTTTTTAAGAAAGAGATAGCGCATAGTATAAAAATGATCTATTGTCTCTTTCTTAACTTTTATTAAGATTGAATCGATATTTTTACTTTTTTTCTGATTTTGGCGCTAGTGTTACTACTGGCGTAGTGTCAACTGTCAAGTTTTCGGTTAAAAAAAAACGGTTATTTTTCTGACTGTCAGTTGAATACCTGTCAATCCTGTCATCTATCACGTTGACATTCCATTTTTTTTTTCTAGTTTACTTTCTCTAAAAATGAAACGAAAAGGCCTCAAGTTCTTCAATAATTATTTTCATTAATTACTGCAATAAAAAGACTACAAACAAAAATAACGTTATACTTGGCTGTAAGATTTTAATACAAAAAGATAATATTAGAATAATAGCTCTTGGAAATTCATTAACGTTCGTTTCATTATAACTTTTTAGCTTGAATAAGTTTGCAATTTTTACGAAAACGGAGCATCGATAAAATAATTTGATTAGTTATCCTGAAACCCACTTACATAAGCTTTCTAAGTAGGTATACTACTTATCCGTTCAATTTTTGGCCGAATAAAAAACCACTTTTTACGTCTCCTTTATTTTCATTTGACTGTTTTTAAAGTTAGAATGTTTGTATTTATTATTTTTTATAACTTAAGAGCAGCTAGCAGTATCGTTTTATGAAAATTTAATAACTAGGAAATTATAATCAGAACATTATAATTTTATAGGTAATCGATGGGTAAAATCTACGTTTTATTGGTGTTTTTGTCTCCATTGTTAGTTTAAAATATTGACGTTATTAAATAAAATAATACTAAACATAGTAGCTAGAATTCAGGAACTCACAAAATGTATAAAATACGTGAAGGAACCTATTTACTAGTTCTTCGATCCCTAACATTATATAGTATTATATTCAGGCAGATTGTGAGAATTATACAATCATCTATTAATAAATCAAAACGATGATTTTTCCAGTGCTGTATTAAAAGTATGAAAATAGTACCTATACAAAAATAATAAAGTGCACAGTGAACCATGATTCACTGTGTACTTACAAGTTTTGAGCCAGAGTGCACTCCACGGCCATTTTGAATATAAATCTTCTTAAGAAAAAAAGTATTCTGTATTGGCCCACGAATAAAGCACAAATATACTGGTAATTAGTCATAATACGCGAGAAATAAACAAATATATCCATTCACAAGACTGAAACTGAGGTGGAACAAATCAAATCTTGCCAAAAATCTCAACTTTTTCCTACGAAAAAATTAAAACTCCTCTATAAAAAACAATATACAACATAGCCGCCACCCAATTGGTTTTGATAAGTTTGCATACCAAACGCTCTTGGAAAGTGAATAGCACAGACAGATATCATTCTTACTTCTTCGAAAACTGCCCCTGCGCCACTGTTTCTGCTATAGCCACTGTATGACAACTTACCCTACACTAAAGGTTAAAAAAGGTGTTGAAAGTTTGTATGAGAAAAGAAAAGTGGGACGTTTTAACTTGAAACTTCGCAGAGTTCTACTCGATAGTAAATAAACGAACATGTTTTCTGAGATTTTTCTGATAAACAATCCGCAAGGTGAAAAAGTTTGTAAAAGGAAAAAAATGTTGGACGTTTTGACTTTTAACTTCACAGGGTTAGGTCAGACAGTACCTAAATAAACGAACACATGTTTAGTATATTTCCCACAAATAACCCCTAATTGTTAAAATGGGGTGAAGAATATATTTTAGGGCAGGGTTTAGCGTAGGTACTATATAGTCTTTTCACTTTGGGCACTTTAATAATATGAAACAGATTTCAACTTCAAACTTGTATTTTCGTCAAATTAATTACTTACAAAATTTTAGTAGCAGAGCTAACGTTTCAGTCAATATCGAACAACAACAACATTATTTTCCTAACGGTAATTTTTACAAATATTTTCAGATTACCTACATTAACAAATGTAACATTACTTACCCCCTGGCCACAGCTTCGCGCGTCGGCGGCGGCGGCACGTTAGTATTGTAACATTTTACGATAATTTGGAGCCATGAAGGAAAAAAAAATTCCACGCCCATAAAATGGGCGCGTAAAATTTTTTCTTCCTTCATGTTTGGAGCACTTTGCGTCACATGACTTAAAATGTTACTTTTACGTATTTCTAATCTTATTGTGCTACATTACAGTGTTGAAGTCGTTTTCTAAGTAAAATAAGATAAACTGTAATGATAACAAAAAATAGCGAAACACGTGTCAATTTATTTATTTTTAGGAGTAATCCTGAAAAGTTTCAAACCCAAAAATGTAAGAAAATTTTTTCAATAAAAAAAGTGACCACCCTTGGGTGTTATTTTTGAAAAAAATCCTAAAATAGGTGTTCATTTATTTTATTCAAGGAGTAATCGTACAAATTTTCAAATCAATACCTGCAACTAATTTTTTTTCCCTAAGTATACTAACTTTCAAACCACATTTCTTCCCTTGGGTTAATATCGTGCCTCCGTCACCCAAGGGATGTTTGTGCCAAACACCTTTATACGTTCAGCCGTTTGGGCTGGGCGCTGATACGAGTAGGTGAGTGAGTTAGTCAGGACTTTCATTTTTATACTAGCGGTCCGCCCGCGGCTATACGCCCGCGTTGTTTTTTTTTACCTTCCCTGGACTTTCATGAATATTTCAAGACCAAAATTTGCCAAATCAGTTCAGCCGTTCTCGAGTTTTAAGCAGACTAACGAACAGCAATCCATTTTTATATATAAGATATAATAGAGGATAAAATATAAGACTAGCTTTCCGCCGCGGCTCCGCCCGCGTTAACAGTTTTTCCCGCGGTAAAAGGTAGCGTTACTCAGGGTGAAAGTAACTTTCTAATGGTGAAAGAACTTTTGAAGTCGATACAGTAGTTTTTGAGTTTATTCATTACAAACATACACACAAAAATACAAATATTTCCTCTTGATTTAGTACGAAGTATGATAGAATAAAGAATAAAAAGTTACAATGAAACCAACCCTCAATGAATTTCCACGAGCTATTATTCTGTATATCTTTTTTGTATTAATTAAAATCTTCCGGCCAAGATTATTTGATTGAATAACAAACATTATTTTAATTATTCTTTTTTTTAGACTTTAAGGGGCTACCCAAGGCTAAGTGGCGCCGCCCTCTGTTAAAAAATAATTACTCGCGAAGTCATCGCGAAGTATATTTTTTTTCTAAAATCCGGTAGGTCATTTTGAAGTTGGCGTGCTATAGGATATATAGGGGCCATAAACTGTAGGTATTTATTATAGTCCGCTGTAGTTACAGATAGAAAATTTGACAAAAGTGGCCGTTTTTAGCAACTTTTCTACCTGTAACTACAGCGGACTATATTAAATACAGTAGGCCCCTATAGCTTGACCATAAAGTGTTGACAAAAAAGGGGGGCGCTACTATCGTTTGCATGGCAACATCTATACTAGGACCTTAATGATTTTGATACTTGTATTTTTTTATAATTCGAAATTGCTGAGACACTGGCTGTGAGTGCACCAGAGTGCGAACAAAAAGTGAAATCTAACATTCTGTTATTATATGTATGACATGACTTGGTATTTAATTTTGTTTTGCTATTTTCCTACTAATGTGTTTTTATAAATTATTGGTACTATTGTACAAATGGGTTATTTTAACCTGAAATAAAATAAATAAAATAAAATAAAATGAGCCTTTATTCTTTCATAGATTGCATTGCATTATTAAATTTATTATTTTAATTTAGCATGCTTAGTAAAAAAATATTTCTTATTCCTTCATTGTTATTTCATTCTATGAAAGTCGCCTGTTCGGTGTAGGCCTCCCTCAGTCTCCTCCATTCCTCTCTATCCCTCGCTATGGAGAACCAGTACGGCCCACACTTTTCCTTGAAGACATCTTCCCAGCGCTTCCTTGGTCTGCCTCTTTTTCTTTTTTTGTCTCTTGGTATCCAGTTAGTTATTTTTACTCATTGAGGTTTGGGATCAATTTTTCTGACACCCACTTTGTGAAATTCTGAGAATTCATTTCAGAATGATAATCTTCCATTTTGTTGGTGCCACTAAATATAAGTGAAGCATTGGGTACAAATCCTTTAGCAGTTCCAGCATGGACGATAATCCAACGTTTTCCTTTTGAAACATCATGTTTTATGCCTTTGATTTTTATGGATTGCCAGCATTTTCTCAATTTATAAGATGCGTGAATATAACTTTCATCTAAGTATACTATTTGTGTTTCTGGAGTTCAACAGGCAAATCCCTATTTTGTTTCATGATGTGCAAATATTTTTCTCTTTTTGCCGCTATATTTGTTTTTTCTATTAGCGTTTCTCTATTCGTAGAGCATATTTTATATGAAAAACCTATGGCATGTAAAATTTGTCTTAATTTCTCACGCCCTCCTTGAAATCCTAATTCTTCTTTTGCCACCGCTAACAATTTTCGCAAAGTTGGTGCTATTTTTTGTACTGAGTATGAAAATTGAATTTTCTGACGAATCGCACAGATGGTAAAGTCATCTAATTCTATTTTCGGGCGGCCTAATTTATGCTTTGCAGGCGTTGAAAACTTGCCACCGCTTTTGTGCCCTTCATCAATCAAGCGTCGAACAGTACTTTCCGATTTTCCTGTAATCAAAATAAAACATTATAATGTAGTGTGTAACGACCAAAATTATGCAGTCGCGCTATATATAAATCTTCTTTTCTCGAATGTAAACATAACCTCACAAATTAGATTAATCCGTAGAAAACATCGATGTCGTGATTTTGCTTACTTATTTAACTAACAATTATTGTAATTTATATCGCGAACTACGTATTTTATATAGAATTAGAGTGTATAAATACCTGTCATAGAAGCAACTCGTTTGTAAAGGTCATCCAATTCTGTGAGAAGTTTCCCGGCATGATATTCCGCCAAACATGTTTTAAAAACGTTATATATGACTTCTCTGGTGCCACTTTTTATCGTTTTACCCATTTCTGATAACAATTCACTGACTAAAACGTATATTTATCCAGAAATCACAAACAAATGTCGAATGAGTCAAAAATTATTTGAATTTTGACAAATCGACTGACGTTTGACAACGGATGTGGTGTTGTCATTTGCGGAAACATTTTAGTTCCTCTTTAATTAATTTCTAGACTTAATGGCCAAGCTATATATATCCTATAGCACGCCAACTTCAAAATGACCTACCGGATTTTAGAAAAAAAATATACTTCGCGAGTAATTATTTTTTAACAGAGGGCGGCGCCACTTAAGCCGCGATTAGACTACACAATTCGTTGGACACTCGGAGCCTTACTGCAATGCAATTACACTTACTCCAATTTGTAGAACGCCAATTTGTCGGTGGCTAACAATTGTGTAGTCTAATCGCGGCTTTAGCCTTGACCCCCTTGGGTAGCCCCTTAATGGAAATAACTAAAGCCGGGTCCACAGCTCAAATTTTCTAACAAAACATTCTAACAAAACAATGTTGTGCAATTTGTTTATCAAAACCGCCCGTCCGCCTGCGCATAATGTTAATGTTTTGGCTAACAAAACCACGCCCTTAAATGTGAATGTTTTGTTTCATTTCATTTTAAAAATGAGTTCCGACGAAGAAGACGTGGAAGCTGTTATTGCTATCGTTAATTTAGTTTCCTTTGACTTTCCAAAAATTTTTGCAATTTCCAACAGGGCATCTACTTTTTTGTACCTATCTTTGTGCTCTTCCAAAGTTACATCCCAAATTATCGGCCTTTCTCTTATAAGTTGTATTAACAACCAAATACTCTCTTTATTCCACTCCATTAATCAATATTTATAAGGTTCCACACAAAACAAACCAACACTTTTGCAACGCTAGTTTTATTTACATTCTCTTTGACTTTTGCACTGACGTCTTCCTTCATTCAATGAGCGCGAGAGCGAGAGCGAGCAAATAAAAAAAAATTCGACGTTTCCCCTCCCCGCAGGCGAAACCGGGGGATGTTATCCATTCGTCTCGGCAAACAATGTTATGTTTAGGCTGAACAAAATTTGTTAAGCCACGCCCCTATTTTGTTAAAATTAACATGTTAGAGTGTTCAAAACACGAAAACACGGAGCTGTGGACCCGGCTTGAAGAACTTGAGGTTTTTCGTTTCAGGCACTTATTTCACTGGCGACGACAAAAGACGAAAGGGACGCAGTTATGCGTTAAAATGAATTTAATGAATGAATTTATTTGTCTTATTTATTGTTTTCTGTGTTGTGATGTCCTGCAAATAAATGTTTCTATTTCTATTTCTATTTCTTAGATACAAACAAATACACCGCGCTCACTCTTGCACCATAACTGCGTCCCTTTCGTTTTTTGTCGCTGTCGCCAGTGAGTGAAATACCTGCCTAAACCACAGAATACCAAATGTCTGGATGACGACCTAAAGCCGGGTCCAGAGCGCCAATTTTCTAACAAAACATTTTAACAAAACAAGTTTGTGTAATTTGTTTAACAAAACCGCCCCGTCCACTGCGCCTAATGTTAATGTTTTGGCTAACAAAACTGTTTTAATAGCAATTTCCGACAGGGCATCAACTTTTTGTATCTATCTTTGTGTTTTTCCATAGTTACTTACATCCCAAATTACCGGCCTTTTTCTAATAAGTTGTATCAACAACAAAATACTTTCTTTATTCCACTCCATTATTCCACAAACCGACTAAACTTTTGCATGGACGGACATCTTCATTCAATCAGCGCTAACATAAATGCGACGCTTCCCCTCCCCGCAGGCGAACGCGGGGGATGTTATCCATTCGTCTCGGCAAACAATGTTATGTTTTGGCTGAACAAAATTTGTAAGCCACGCCCCTATTTTGTTAAAATTAACATGTTAGCGTGTTCAAAACACGAAAACACGGAGCTGTGTGTGGACCCGGCTTAAGAACAATGACGACGACATTGACGACGGTATGTATTGTAGTACATACTATATTTATACTGTGACTTAGCCCATCGCTATTCTAGATTCCCGCGTAAAACCACAGATGTACGTAGTACATACTATATATATTTATACTGTGACGACGGGCAAAGAGAAAAAATATAGTCATTGTTCGTATTCAAGTGACAGATATTCAAGTTAATATCAAGGAGTTTTTAAGCGGGAATCAAGAAGAAAGGCCGGGATGATTGTTTCGTCCTTTTCAAAATTAATTTTTCATGGTAATTGTTGTGTTAATATGGTGTAATTAGTGCGAAAATGTGCCGTTAACGAAGAACTATTCAATAAAAGTGAGAAATAATAAGTGGTTAGCTGTTTCTGGTTGGATACCCCGCGTTAAATTCTGATGTCAACAATGTCAATGATGAAAAGACTAATAAAGATGTTCAATACAAATGCAAGAAAGAAATGAATAAAGACTACGAAATTAAACTGAAGATCTCCTGTTATTACTATAGACTAGGCTGTATGGGCTTTGAACCCTCTGCCTTTTCCATAAGGGATACGTTTTTTAATTTCGATCAAATCTTATAAAATGTTAGAAAGAGACAATAGATCATTGTTGTGATGTTATGCGCTATCTCTTTCTTAAAAAGCATTCACAACAACTACACAACGAAAAAACCTGTATGAAAGGATTGCCAGAGGCATAATTGTACTGCCAGATCTATTGTTTATATTTCTACCAACCAATGTGCACCTTTATTTTTTTATAAGTGATCCTGATTATCGTAATAATATTCCCTTTTACTGTCTAGGCGTAGAATACTTGTTAATTTTTCAAAATAATTAAAAACCACCTTTCATTATCTTTCTGTCGATGTGCGGCGGGCGATCGATACAAAATGAATGTCAACACTGCGTTCGGTTCGGTATTTTCCGCTCTTCTTCCCGAAAGCACGGAAACGTCCTGTTTTTAACGTGTGCGCGGTGTGCGCCTTGTTGAATATTTTGTATGCAAGCGGAGCATTCCGGTTCCCGAATCTGAATCCCTGAAAAAACCTGTCGTGTTCGCCCAGGGGCACCAAGGATCTTATAATTACTACGGTTCTTCTTCTTTCATCACAGACAAGCATCGTCCGAGCTGTATCCCTATCTAAGCATGTTTACGGACTCATTTAAAATAGGTAAGGACAAAAAACGACGTTATTTTATTAATCACAGGAACTACTCCGGTAATGCTGCCGCGCACGTCATATACTTACAGCTTGCTTGGTGTGTGCGGTATAAATCTGCATTTCGTTCGGTTTTTTCCAAACGTGTGCGCCACAAGGATCTTATAAGTGCTACCGTAGTAGGTATTGGCCGTAAAGTGGAGAAAACATGAGTCCGTAAATAGGTATGCTGCTAACAAAAATCATTTTGGTGTGAGTGACTCAAAATGAGTCCAAACTCGAAGAGTTTACTAGTAGTCATTGAAGAGTTCCACTATCTACCTTCAGGACTCTTCATCAGACTCTGGTTAAATGGATACCTACCGTTTGCAATATAAAGATTTCGATAAGGCAAATCAAATGAGACAAATTGAGGGGTTTCTAGCAGTAGTAGGCAGTAAAAAGTTCCACTTCCCACCCTTAGAATCCTTTGTCAGACCCTGGTCAAGTGATCACCTCTCCCATAAGTGTAATTTAAAGGTCTCGTAAAGACAAAATGCTGATAGTGAGAGCTTGTTTGTGTCAGTTTATTGTATTTTCATCTGAATTACATTATTATAATACAATTTTATTATACGATTAGTGTGGGTTATAATCGGCTTGCAAGATTTCTGACATAGTTATGAACACAAATACTTACATACAAGTGAAGCTATTAATAAGTGAGTTATAAAGTAGGATATTAAAATATTAACTAAAAAGAGGGTAAAACAAACAAAACACTTATTTTATATCCATACATAAAGTCAAGTGCACTATCATGATAATTTAAAACCAGCCATGAAAACGAGGCTTCGATTTGACAGTCTATGGCTGGAGGCAGTGGCAGCCATCTTGGCTTCCATTTATCGGGCCGGACATTATCGGGTTGGGCAATATCAGCACGGGCGGTATTTGGTGACCACAGTATTGCACGGTCTGATATTTGGTGTACAGTGGATTCCAATTATTGGCTGTACATTACTGGCCGTACATTATCAGCTCGGGCTGATATTGTACGGCCAGGAAAGCACGGCCAGGAATGCGCAGCCCGTATTTCAAAAACCATGTACACGGAATATTGGGCCGGCAATTATCAGGGTGTGCAAACTCGGGACGCCAATTATCGGGTCGTGCATTATTGTCACCCGTTTTTTGTATGTGCGGCGGATCTTGGATGGTGTGATTTTGTTCGTGTTATTTTCTAGAATTCTTCTTTATTTTATTAGCTAGCAAATACCAATTTGCTAATCCAAAAGCGGATCAGCTTTTAAGATATTGGGTTGCAATATCAGCTAACTCAGTAAAAATGTAAGTGATTTTGCTACTAAGCAGTTTTTGATAAGTACTTTTCTTTTCATGGCTTTATTGCATTTTTGTTCAAACAGGAGCTTCATTGACCTTGCCACGATGGCCCTTCATCGGCGTAACGAAATGGAAGCACGAATTAAAACCTTCGTAGCCAAATGTGATCTAGCTATCGACGACATTATGAAGTTAAAAGTGGAGGTATTTTGTTATAAATTTTATATCATAATTGAGAGCAAACTAGCTTCAAACAACAAAAGACGTTAATGATTACCCACATTTTGTAAAAAAATAATTTTACTTTATTGGCTTACATAAATACATAAGTATTATTAAATAGGTATTAAATATAACTCCATTGTACCAATTCCTAAACCTATGTCTTAATGTCTCATTTTCAAAACCAGTAGTATACTTGTATGACCAAGATCAAATTCGAGACCTAATTAATACTAATACTGTAATAATTGTAGTAAGTCGCTAGGTCGCTACCTATGTAAAATGATGTTTATGTATCAGAGGTCTTGATGCTGTTTTATTATTGTTTATTTCTAACGATTCACATACTAATTAAAGCAGAACAAACATCGGGGAACAATGAGCTTGGGTTTTGTATGAGTAATAACCATCCAATACCACATGACATTAAGTTATTTAAATTTAGTTCTTTCTACACTTATTATAAAGCTTTCTTTTGTAAGTCCACTTTGATTGGTTATAGAATAAATCACCAAATTTTCAGACACAAAGCTTCGTGCATCAATTAAACTGTGAACCAGCAGAACTAAAGGAAAGATTCTTAAACTGCATGAGAACTTTAGACGAGTACATGTATCTGATTACAGACTTCAATCTATCTCTTGGAAAACTAGGTAAGAACTTAATTGATTAGTAACAGTAACATGTTTTAGATATTTAGCACCCCACCGATTAGGAGTCAAAGTGGTCGCCATGGCTGAAAACGGTGGGAAAGATCATCATCATTTATTAAATGCTACTACACTTACTTTTTTTTCAACAGATGTCGTCTGTTAGCATATATTTAGAGATAGATTTGATTATTTGGAAATAGTAAATAAATACTACTACATTCCACTAGTCACGACTTCATTCCTTTAAAAAACAGATTATGGCCATAATGTCCATAGGCAGGTTGGAGATTGCTGCTTGTGAATGCTGAGAGCCCAAACCCTGGATATATCCTTTAGTACCTTATCCAGCACCCACTGGAATTGTGTCTGAAAACATGTCTTGATAATAAATATACAGGTTTTGTAGGTAGTAGTAGGTAGTGGTAGTAGGTAGGACATAAAGTAGTGGGCTAGAGCCTGCTTCAGGGGAGTGACTAATATGATGTGATGTGATTATGAGGCACTAGCAAAAAAATAAAAGAGCTACTAAGTCATACTTAACATAAATAACTTACTTTACTATAATTATTGTAAAATAATAACCCTTAATTCATAAACATTGTCAAAAGAAAGAATATTCCATCCCTTTCCAACTCTTTAATGTCTATAATATAGTTGATTCATAATTATATTATACAAATATTATTAACTCAATTATTATGAATAAGAGGATATAAGTATAATTTTTAATCTTAAAATTTCCAGCGCAAACAAAAGGTGCTGTGGACTATACTCCGGTCCACGATGTTTCTTCAAAGCCAATCATGACTCCCACACTGGCCTACAACATAATAGACATTCTGAGTGAACCAACACCGTCAACTTCCACCGCTTGCCCCAACTTCTGTCCAATAGAACACAAAACACGGAAAAAATCAAAAGAAGAACAGACATTGATAGTTTTCTCCAGTACTTCGTGCTCCTCTGAGAGTGTGCCGATTAAGGAAACGGAGAAGAAAGAGAAGGAAGTGCAATGTTCGTTGGTGGATAAAATGCAGAAGATCAAAATTACGGGTAAGAATTACTATGATATGTAAGTGAAGGTTATAAAGTACACTCAATCAAATTGATTGATTACCATTACATACAATACAACCTGGAATGCAAACTCACGCCCTCGGCGCCCCGCATCCACCATGTTTGTGTGTCATATCATAGCGTCACGTCTTACAATAGAGTAGTTAATTAATGCAATAAACTACTTATAAAATTGTCTCAGCGCCAAATCATAATATATAACAGGCTTAGCAAATACATCAAACTGGAAAAAATACATGTCTCAGACAAACAATAGTATCAGTTGTTTCAACTGTTGCGCGTGTTAAAATAAATAAAATAAGCTACTATCTACTATAATTTTTTTCATATTTTCTCTGACATCCGGGACATCAGTCTACCCTTTGGCAAAGGCCTCCACTAGAACCTAGAACCTCCCACAATCCTCTTTCCTAAGCCTTCCTTCTCCATAATGGCCCAGCCATTTCTTTAATCTCATCCTCTCACCTTTTTCCCTTGCCGGAGTTTATCATATAATAATAATAATAGCCTTTATTTCACATTCATTCATATAAAATTACAAAATTCAATACTAATAAAAACATGCAACAATGATAATTTAATTGTATATAATAATAATTCAATTCAATTCAATTCTGAATAGTGGCGCCCCGTTGCAAAGGCCTCACTCTCTCGCTTCCATCCCCTCATCACTACTTATTATAAAACAAAGTCGCTTTCTCTGTCCCTATGTCCCTTTGTATGCTTAAATCTTTAAAACTACGCAACGCATTTTGATGCGGTTTTTTTTTAGTAGAAAGAGGGATTCAAGAGGAAGGTTTATATGTATAATACATACATAATATACTTAAGGATAACCCACAATAACCATTTTCCCGTGCGGAGCCGGGGCGGGTCGCTAGTAATAATAATAAATGATATTGTGTAACAGATCCAGTGCACTCGGACCCTCCTTCGCCAAATCCACTGGAGCACCGCAACCTGCCAGCGCAGAATGTTCTAGAAGTGGAGCAGGTGTACCCGGCCACCATCGTCAACATAGACGGGCCTTCCTTCTGGGTCATCACGGAGGACCCTACTCTCACTTGCAAGTACGTTATTTAAATTATTTCTTAACAGGTTTTGGGTTAACTCCATCGACGGTTACACTATCGATTGTTTTGTAACCATGATTTATAATGGACCACAGAAAAAACATAAACGATTCAAAAATGGAACGGCAAAGAGATACTCAAGCACCTCTTTTACCACAGCGAAAATACAACCATAGTAAGAAAGACTAAGGTTGTAGTTAGTCAAAATCACATATTACATTTTGATTCAACGCGACCGTAATAGGAGAGAATATGGTTGTAATAAGGAGTTTACACATGTGTGTGAGACGGTCCCAAGTTTTCAATGCACTGATCTGTTATAAATCAATGTTTCTAACCATCAGCACGTGGTCCAAGGCGACGCAGCGGGCGCCCTTTGAATAAATATCCTCGAGTTTAAGCATTTATATAACGCATTTTTCTTATTGGCAACCTTTAAATAAATAAGTAAATTATTATAATTCTGATGACATCTCTTCCTAAAGTTGCTCTTTCTGCTTCTAATCAAGGCTATAAATAAAATATGATTTTGTGGCCTACAATTATAATTTTTTTGCGGCATGCGGCAGTCTATTTTACGTTGAGGCAACATCGTGGCTTGATAATTTTCAAAGCATTGTAGTGTAAAATTTGTTTATCAATTTGTGTGGCATGCTACACCATTACATGTTGCCGCCTCGGCGTAAATGATGCTTAAAAACAACATCTACCGGCCGG
The DNA here is from genome assembly GCA_948473455.1 of Teleiodes luculella. Taxonomy (NCBI): domain Eukaryota; kingdom Metazoa; phylum Arthropoda; class Insecta; order Lepidoptera; family Gelechiidae; genus Teleiodes; species Teleiodes luculella. The sequence goes on from OX419595.1 coordinate 11,450,436, forward strand.
CACGGCATCGGATCAAAACGAATTTTACAATTTTTAATCGAAATTTAACCTTGTATACAGTATTTAAAGTCTTTTGGAAGCAAAGGGAAGATCTTCCTTGGGGCATGGTGGTGAGCCCGGGGACCGCGGTTCAACTGTACTTCGCTGGAACTTGCATTTGTTCAATGTCTTGTGAAAACTCTGATAGCGCGTTTCATGCCTCGGCTTCTAATTGGCCGCTCTTCTAATGACGTAGTATGTGGCGCGCCGCCACAGTCAGTGTGCGTGACTTGGTAATATATACTTTAAATACTGTATACAAGGTTTAATTTCGTTTAAAAATTGTAAAATTTCCGATCCGGTGCCGTACCGGCCTGTAGCTGTGGTTACACCAGAAGACTATTGTCGCCAATATGATTTGTATATCCAGTCTGATGGCCGACATGACGAGCTACTACAAGAGGAACCGCACGGAGCTGACCTTGGAGGAGATCACAGCCATGACTTACTGCGCCTTCTACGACGAAGACAGCGACAACTATTTCAGGGCTTTATTCATTCGCCTCAGTGAGGTATGTCAAATTATCATCGATCATTTATAAATTAGTGTGTCTGTGTCATTTTCTTTGGGCTTTCTTTCTGCCTTTCTTTCTCGTCCACCTTAAGAGCATACAAGACCTAAATAAATATTGCTTCTGACATCATATAAACGTACTTCATTATAAAGCGTAGTTGATAGCAGCCCCCGATTTTTGATTAACTTCCATTTTTATTTAGTGAATAAGGAATATCAAATGAGGGCGCTAGTGCAAAATAGGCCTCTTAAACCTTTAGAAGAAAAACAACTTTATAAAATTCATTCGTTTTCGATTTTATGTTGAGGGTATAAAGTTAAAATTAAAGTGACAATGGGCTCAATTCTGCTGTGGCCGCTAAAATCTCTAAATTTAAGTTGTTGGTCTCTTTCATTCATATGGGAATCGAAATGGATGGGGAGATGAATGAATTTAATTTTGAATGAATTATTTTTAAAATAAGCAGTGCAGCTGTCAAATTCAGCTTAATTTAGTCGGGATGTTTTTAAATTCCTGCTAAATTATGTGTAAAATCGATGTTTGACGTGTCTTAATGTAGGTTGGCAATCACCTGTCTCTTCGTTCTTAAGAACGTGAAAGAGATGTAACAACTTAAATTTAGATATTTTAGCGGCCACGCAGATTTAAGCCCAATAATAGTGAACACTGCCTTGTAAAGGTTTTAAAATAATCAATATGTTTGTGTTAGGAGGACGTGAGCACAGCGGAGGTATTTCTGGTGGACACGGGCGAGGTGCGCAGTGGCCCCGCGCGCTCCGCCCTGCAGCCGCTCGCCGCGCGCTACTGCACGCAGCCGCCGCACGCGCGCTGCTGCCACTTCGCCGGGGTCAGTCACTATACTCTATACCAGGCCTCCGTCACTCGCAGTACTTGCGCGCTGGTAGACACGGGGGAGGTGCGCAGTGGCCCCGCGCGCTCCGCCCTGCAGCCGCTCGCAGCCCGCTACTGCACGCAGCCGCCGCACGCGCGCTGCTGCCACTTCGCCGGGGTCAGTCACTATACTCTATACCAGGCCTCCGTCACTCGCAGTACTTGCGCGCTGGTAGACACGGGGGAGGTGCGCAGTGGCCCCGCGCGCTCCGCCCTGCAGCCGCTCGCAGCCCGCTACTGCACGCAGCCGCCGCACGCGCGCTGCTGCCACTTCGCCGGGGTGAGTGACGGCCGAACGATCAAAACAAACGTACAGAAAAGAGACTTACAAAAGACTAGGCTGTATGGGCTTTGAACCCTTTGCCTTTCCCATAAGGGATAAAAAACTTAAAAAAATACAGTTCGCGCGCGAGTTGAAAGCAGAGATTTTGTGAAAGAAACTACTAAAGACTAGGCTGTATGGGCTTAGATCCCTTTGCCTTTCCCATAAGGGAGAAAGAAACTAAAAAAAAAAAAAAAAAAAAGCAGAGATTTTGAGTTTATAGTTATTATAAATACTAGCGACCCGCCCCGGCTCCGCACGGGAAAATGGTTATTGTGGGTTATCCTTCAGTATATTATGCATGTATTATACATATAAACCTTCCTCTTGAATCACTCTATCTATTAAAAAAAACCGAATCAAAATCCGTTGCGTAGTTTTAAAGATTTAAGCGTACAAAGGGACATAGGGACATAGGGACGGAGAAAGCGACTTTATTTTATACTATGTAGTGATAGTGATACTATAGTTTTTTAAATAAAACTTATTATATTCTGTTACAATAGCCTCTTCTAACAGAGAGTAGATATAGTCAGTTTTATTATACCGGGCGCGAATCGACCAGTCAGTTCACTTTGAAACTGCGCGAGCGAACGACGCCACACAATGGACGACGATATGAAATGAAAAATTTTGTTGCTCTCTGTAGCGCCGCTGCAGTATATTGCGGTTAGGTAATGCCATGCCGCTCCGAAGCCGCGACGCGCCTCTCCGCTGCAGCACAAAATAAAAAGTTTCCAGAAAGTCCACTCCCGCCGTCCTTGAAATTAACTACCTAAACTTGGTTGACTCCTTGAAAAACGTGTATCGTCATTTTTGTGTTGTGTTTAAACAGCCAAATACAACAACAGTAATAGGAACACTTATCCATCTTTTTAGCACATTGACACTTTCAATACTTTGTTAATACTCGCGAGAGCGACGACTGCACGTGGTCCGAGCATGGTCCGAGCACGCCTGTAAACGCAATGATCAGTGTGCGTAAGAATATGGCGCTTAGTTCCGAGGGGACCATCTGTCTAGGCGCGCCGCGCGCCGCCGCTATACGTAATTTGTGGCTACAGTGCGGTTTCACCTTTGTGTGTAGTCACAGAACATTTAAAAGAGGTTAGAATGGCGATAATGCGCCGTTCGTATGAAATCCGGCGACAAGCCAATCATAGCGCCGCTCAATCACGCGATTTCAAATGGAACGAATCATACGCATACACTCACACCGATGTACATTTTTATAGCTATGTGTGAGTCGCTACGAGATCGCGTCTTTGCGTAGAGTAGAGATATGAGCGTTGCTCATATCCTTGGCTCGCCTGCCCCGTCCACAGCGCCTTTCTAACCTCTTTTAAATGTTGTGTGTGTGTAGTAGTATATGTGTGTATGTGTGCAGATCGACATGCTGAGCTACGTGAACAAGGATCTGGCGCGCAAGCAGGAGGAGTTCCTCGCGCCCTACCTCGCCAAGCAGTGCTCCATCGAAGTAGACGACAAGTGAGTAGAGACAATGTCTAATCATCATCTGTCATCATCATCATCTCAGCCGAAAGATGTCCACTGCTGGACAAAGGCCTCGCCCAATGATCTCCACAATGATCGGTCCTGCTTGGCCCGCATCCAGCGGCTTCCCGCGACCTTCACCAGATCGTCGGTCCACCTCGTGCGGGGCCTGCCCACACTACGTCTTCCGGCGCGCGGCCGCCATTCAAGAACCTTTCTGCCCCCAACGGCCGTCGGTTCACGCGCAATATGCCCAGCCCAATGCCACTTAAGTTTAGCGATACTTCGGGCAATGGCGGTGACTTTGGTTCGCCTGTGGATCTCATCATTCCTGATTCGGTCACGCAAAGAAACTCCAAGCATAGCCCTCTCCATCGCTCTTTGAGTGACTTTGAGCCTTCTTATAAGGTCCATCGTAAGCGACCTCGTCTCATAGGTATTCATCATGGGTTTATTTAAAACACTCAATGACATCATATCAGAAGTTAAAGAAGTTAACAGTCTCTGTGGTCGTGTGGTCAAAAGCTCGTCTGACGTTACGGAGGTTCCGGGTTCGAATCCCGCTAGTCGCCTGAAGGCTCTTTTAGATTTTGACCGCAGGGTCTGCAGAAGATTTACTAGCGACATAATTAAATTAAATAGCAACCTTAGCTACGTTACGTTACGTTGTGTTTTGTTTGCAGCACTTCAGAATCTCTTGGCGTGTTCGTGATCCTGCCCAACAACGAGGTGCTCAACGATCTGCTCGTTCAGAACGGCCTGGCCTACTCCAGTGAGTTGCTTTTTGCACCTTATAGCTCAAACTCAAATTTCTTTATTCATATTATAGGTTTTTTTTAAACACTTATTGACCTCAGTCAAAGAAGCTTTGCTAAAACCAAGACTGATCCTCACCTCAAACGAATATGAAAGAGGCAATGCGATCAGTTTGAACATAACTGGCGGTTTCGCGCAATGTGTGCGCTGCTGTGGAGAAGATTGAATGATTACCGATTGTTACAACCAAAGCAATCTCTTATTTTATATGAAATAATTAAAAAAACATATTATTATGCAATAACAAAAAAAAACATTTAAATACAATTGTAACCCTAACCACAGAATACAGAGGAGAAGAAAATTCACTCGGGTTAAAAAAATAAATTAAAAGCTGCTTTTCATAACAATAAAGTGCTATTCAGATCGCGCGGCGCCAATTTACCTACCTCAGTTCTTGCATCTCATCTATCGCGTATTGCTTACTTCTTCTGACTGATAGTTATTATATCGTCCGGACGGGCCGGGGATGTACTTGCAGCGCTTTGCCTATAGCCGGGAGTGAAACAGGCCTGCCTTAACAAGAAAGATGAGAAGGAGGAGATAAACATCTGTGTCATCTCTCATATGATCTCATACATTACAACTTCTGCGTGTGCGTATATTCCGCGCAATCACGCAGTTGCGCTGGCAGTAATTAAAATGTATTCTAGGTTGAGTTTACTCTTTTAATGATATGTTCATGTGTGTCCTTGATGGAATAAACGTTTTATCTATCTATCTATCTAAACACCATGGTCCAAAACAAAATTCTAAGATAAAAAATTACTTGGAATGGATTTGGCATCGACTTCCATATCGATGGTGACCCGTGGAAATATATAAATAAAAAAACAAGTGTCATCTGTGTGTTGGGCAGCGCTGGACAAGGCGAGCGTGTCTCGCAGCGTGCCCCTGCCCCCTCCCGCGGGTCCCCCCGAGCTGGGCGCGGCGCTCTCTGACAACCAGTTCCTCATGGACGCGCCCGAGTACGATGACCCTCTTGAAGCTGTCACGGTAACACGCCATTTTTCTTTTTAAAATTCTGTTCCTTCCTATATTATATTAAGGATATATTACATTCTATAAAGAGGAAGGATTTGATTGTTTGCTTGTTTATTTGTATCTGCTCTAATATTATATTTAATTATATTATTACTAATATTATAAATGCGAAAGTAACTCTGTCTGTCTGATACGCTTTTACGCCAAAACCACTGAACCGATTTTAATGAAACTTGGTACGTAGTTAGAATAGACGTTGGGGACGGACATAGGATTTTTCCCACGGCAAAAATTGTAGTATAGATGGAAAGTTTTGATGAAGATTGGTACAAAGATAGAATAGACCTTGGGGTAGGATAAAGACTACCTCTTACCGCGGGAAAATACCTTATTCCCACTGGAAAATGGTAGGTCAGGCGGAATTTTTTGATGAAATTTTGTACACATATAGCGGGCGGGCAGCTAGTAATACAGACAGCCTTTAATTATGACAGCATCATGCAAAAAAAAAATCACTGCTTTTATAAAACTACTAAAGTCAACGAAAAATAACAATACCATTCTGAAGTTTGACACGTGACCTCTAAGAACCTCTAAGGTGTTTGCTGCCATCGTATTAAACGGTCACGTTAAATACCGACATATTTCATGTATATAGTATTGATTCATTCATTCAAAATTTAAGAGCAGGGCTCTTGTCCGTGTAGTAATCGCCACCTTTCTGTCCATAGCCAGTTCTTCCTGGTACGACACGACTTCAACTTGTATGTGGTATGCGCCTACTAAATTGCTTTTTTTATTTCAGGGCTACAGCTGTCGAGACGAAGCAGACATCTGCAAGCACTACAAGGGAGGCCCTGAGAAGACCTGCTTCAAGGGCGCCCGGTGCAAGAAGAGACACGTGCTCATGCATCCTGGTATGTGCTGGGATATTTATAATTCGACCTCAAATGTATGCATCTGAGACCTCAAAATCGCTTGTGAAACGTAGGGAATATAGCAGGCAAATTATAAGATGCACGTGATATTAATGTGTTATATTCTATTCTATTCTATGACTGGACTTAGTATTGGTATTTGTATGGCGGGTCTGTTTCCGCAACTCTACGATTGATGCGCATGTTTGCATATGGGTGGTATTGCTACCCTATCTCCTCCAGGAATCTCAGCAGTCCTTTAATACTGCCGAGAGCCTCAGGGATTGACCCCGGCGTTCCGAAATTAATCAAAATTATAAGATGCACGTAATATGACTGGACTTATGAATGTGTGTGTACTTTTGTCCTCAGACGGTTGGACCCTAGACAAGGTGGAAGTGGTGGGTAAATGTCCCATGGTACCGCTGCCGGCCGTGGGCACGTGGCTGCGCGCGAGCGTCACTTGCGTCGCGCACTTCGACCGCCTCTTCGTGCAGTTCGAGCAGGACAAACACGGTGAGCGAGACAACATGAGCATCCCTCCCTTACAAAAACGACCGACGACCGAAACGACCAATCACAGGTGCACAGGAGCTCCATTTCTCAAAGACAGGTATTTCACTGGCGACAGCGACAAAAGACGAAAGGGACGCAGTTATGCGCAAGAGTGAGCGCGGTGTATTTGTTTCTCATTCTCACGCATAACTGCGTCCCTTTCGTCTTTTGTCTTTGTCGCTAGTGAAATAGGTGCCAAACATTCGTATGACTTGGCGTTGGCGTATGCGACATAAGTCACAGTCGACTTCCAAGTCGATTGACGCTTTTTTTCCGTATCTCTGAGTCACTCTTATTTGATACGGTGTTTTGTTCGTAAAGACGAACGTAAATTAGTAAAAATCGAGCGATTTAGCGACACGAACGTTTGAAAAATAGAGCTCAAGGTCCGGTGAAGCTTGATTGCTCGTACTTTTTCGACACAATCAAGCATTATCGACATGTCGTGTCACTCGTGTAACTTTAACCTTATCTTATTAAAAACATCGTTGAAGGAAAGGTAGAAGGGAGAAGAAAGAGAGGACGACCAAGAAGAACATACATGAACCAAGTTTAAAGAGGGATAGATGCAGTGTCGCATCAAGAAATCAAACAGAACACGGAGAATATAATGGAATGGCGTAGACTCCACCGAGGACAGGTCTTAAATTCGATGATGATGTGCCACGCTATTATGCTTTTTTTTCTTTTTCAGGTGACCCTGACCCCATACCAGATTTTGGCGTGATTCTGCCCCCTTCTTCTCTAGAAGCCCTCCTGCGAGATATGAACAGCCCGGCCACTAAAATCGCTTATAAACCATTAAAGGTCAGTCACAGTCTGTTCTTTTTCACTTCGTCGTCGCGTCGTCACTCGCTCGCGTGTTGCCTACTAACTAGCCTCGGTGTGAGGCCGCCCGGCGTAGGTATATTCTGGAGCTCTAGCGCGGAGTGCGCTGGGCCTGTAAGCCTACTATGTAAGTAGCGACAGGCTCGAGAAGCTGTCTAACGCGACATAGTGACATTAGAGCCATAGTAGTTCTCGAGCCTGTCGCTACTTACATAGTAGGCCTACTGGTAATATGTACAATCGGGCCCAATGGGCTCAATTCTGCCGTGGCCGCTAAAATCTCTAAATTGAAGTTATTTGTCTCTTTCATTCATATGGCAATCGAAAAGGATGGGGAGATGAATGAATTTAATTTTGAATGAACAATATTTAAAATAAGCATCGCAGCTGTCAAATTCAGCTTAATTTAGTCGGGATGTTTTTAAATTCCTGCTAGATTACGCGTAAAACATCGATTTGACATGTCTAAACGTAGGTTGGCAATCACCTGTCCCTTTTCGTTCTTAAGAACGTGAAAGAGACATAACAACTTAAATTTAGATATTTTAGCGGCCACGCAGAATTGAGCCCAATGTGTTTAAAACATTATGAATTGTAATCGCTGTAAGTGATCAGAATAAAATTAAATGTGTAGTGACGTAATGGATGTGTGTTGTTTAAGATGATGCCGGCGCCGGGCGAGCTGGTTGCGGCGCTGTACCCTCTGGACGGGCAGTGGTACCGCGCCGAGGTGCTCTCCATCACCCGCGCCGACCAAAACGTCGAGGTAACTACACATGGACACATCATACATATTACCAGTGGTCGGAACACATGAAACACATCATATACATTACCAGTGGTCGGAACACATCATACACATTGCCAGTGGTCGGAACACATGAAACACATCATACACATTACCAGTGGTCGGAACACATGAACATATCATACACATTACCAGTGGTCGGAACACATGAACACATCATACACATTACCAGTGGTCGGAACCAGGGTTGGAAAAAAACAGATTTTTTTACATTTAGATATTATGATCCCTCACAGCAAAATATCCTCTAAAAATAATGATTGCTTAAGTTTTTTTCCATATGGTATATTTGTGTTGTTCAGGTGAGGTACATAGACTACGGCAACGTGGTATTCGTCAAGGAAGACGCGGTGCGGGCGCTGGAGCCACGGTTCACGGTCCTCCCCGCACAGGTTTATTTTTTATTTCTTATTCGTTGGTTACAGGTATAATATAAACACAAACAGATAAATATTACTCGTTTAACGTAATAACCTCCGTGGTCGAGTGGTCAAAAGCGCGCCTGACGTTACGGAGGGTCCGGGTTCGAATCCCGATGGGGATCCGTCGAACAAATATCACTTTGTGAGAGTTTCCCTAGTTTGGTTAGGACATAGCAGGCTAAATCACCTGATTGTCCGAAAAGAAAGACGATTCCGTGCTTCGGAAGACACGTAAAGCCTTTCTATAATTACTGCTCCACAGAAACCTTCGAAGGTTTATACGCGGTGCAATCTTCACTACATAGTATAAAACAAAGTCGCTTTCTCTGTCCCTATGTCCCTTTGTACGCTTAAATGTTTAAAACTACGCAACGGATTTTGAGAGGATAGAGGGATTCAAGAGGAAGGTTTATATGTATAATACATGCATAATATACTTAAGAATAACCCACAATAACCATTTTCCCGTGCGGAGCCGGGGCAGGTCGCTAGTATATTATAAATGAGGTCACTACGCTCACAACATAAAGTTTGAACACAGTTAATTTAACAGAAGCGTATCGTAATTACATGGTATTTGTATAGTAAAGTCTGACCAAAGAAATAAAAAACCTCGCCATATTGCGGAATTTCAATGTAACTAATTTTATAGTGGAAATTGTTGCCATAAACAAAAATATACACGTGGCGTCCCCAGAGCAGGTTTATTATTTCTCTGGTCAGGCTTTAGTTTACTACATGGTCTAAGAAAACAAGGTCTAACAAGAAGACCACGTGACCTGACACAAGCATACGTCATCTGCTGTTCATCCTTGTCGAATAATACGCATTCGACAAGGATGAACAGCAGATGACGTAGGCTTGTGTCAAGTTTGACAACCCGATTGTTAGACTTTGTTTTGTAACCCCCGACAAAAAAGAAGGGTGTTATAAGTTTGACGTGTGTGTCTGTCTGTCTTTCAGTCTGTCTGTGGCATCGTAGCTCCTAAACGGATGCGCCGATTTTGATCAAGTTTTTTTTGTTTGCAAGGTGTCACAATCGAGTGTTCTTATCTATGATCCAAAAAAATATTGTCAGCCATTTGAAGGATATCAGGTCTTTTCTAGTTGTTGAAAGGATCAAGTAACAGTTTTGTGTCGGGGTTATTAAATTTTTAAATTTAGGCACCTATTTCACTGGCGACGGCGACAAAAAACGAAAGGGACGCAGTTATGCGCAAGAGTGAGCGCGGTGTATTTGTATCTCATTCTAACGCATAACTGCGTCCCTTTCGTTTTTTGTCGCTGTCGCCAGTGAAATAGGTGCCTTAGTGTTATTTAGACCATGAGTAATTCTAAGTAAAGGTTGCCTGAAAGAAATCGCTTAAAGCGATAAGGCCGCCAATTGCCTTTTAGTGCCTATATCTTCTGTACTTATAACATGTTCTATGTGCAATAAAGTATATTTGAATTGAATTGAATTGAGTTTACTATTACTCTCTTAAATGTATTTTGTGTGTGTGTGTGTGTGTAAGGCGGTGCGCTGCGTGCTGGCGGGCGTGTGTGCGCGCGCGCAGGACTCGCGGCAGTGGGCCGTCGCCAAGCAGCAGCTCGCCAGCCTCACCGTGGACCGCACGCTCGACCTGCACGTTGTGTCAGTATACTTTACTATAGTGTATAAGAAAACTCGCTCCGCTCAGGATCATAAATCAATCATCAGCTGCTATAACTTTACTATAATTGAATCCTCTCTATCGGATCACAAGCAAATTCATCTAGGACTTAAAAAATATAGACCACCGCCTAAGCAACGAACTACATACAGAGCACTTGACTACGAAAAATTATTCAATGCTACTAAAAAAGAAGTTGAAATTAGAGAATATAATGAAATTGACTTTGCACAATTAGAAGCTAAAATTAAAAACAATATTGAGTATAGTAAGACCACTAAAACTAAAATATTAAATCTTCCTAAAGAGGATTGGATACAGAAGGATGTAATTAATAGCATCTGTGAAAAAAATGATATTTGGGTCCAGCTAAAAGCTGATCCAAACAACGAAACTTTACAAAAGGCATACAAGATGAAAAGAGACTATACAGCTAAATTGATCAAAAATACGAAAGATGCTTACTATTATAATTTATTTATGAAATGTATGAAGAAACCAGCGAAGACATGGAAACTTATTAAGTCACTATCAATCAATAAAATAAAAACAAGTTGTGCTCCCCCTAAACTCTCATTATCATCCAATACAATAACAGATCCCGTTAAAATCTGTAATGCATTCAACGAATACTTTGCTTCGATTGGATCGCTCCTGGCAAACGAGATTTCGGCAAACACGCATAGTACTCAATTTAACTTCAATACAAACAACACGTATGCTACCAATCAAAGACTCACTAATCTGGAACCATGCACTGTTGAGGAAGTAGAAAAAATCATAGACAACCTCGATCCTAACTGTAGCACCGGACTGGATGGTATTAGTGTTAAAGCCCTCAAATGTATTAAATCTCTCATTGTTGAAAATCTTACCAAAACTATAAATCTACTTTTAAAAGATGGTATTTTCCCTGATTCTCTTAAAATTGCTAAGGTTACTCCCATTTTTAAATCAGGCACCAAAACCGACCCTGGCAACTACCGCCCAATATCTGTACTACCAGTTTTATCTAAAGTCATCGAGAGGATCATATATAATAGGCTAGAAACTTACTTGGACTCAATACAATTTCTATCGGAACGACAGTACGGTTTCAGACCCAAACGTAATACACTAGCTGCAACTATTGATCTAATAACGAAAATTAAACGGAACATAGATGATAAAAAAATTGCACTAGGCGTATTTATAGACCTGAAAAAGGCATTTGATACTGTTAGCCATGACTTATTAATAAAAAAGCTTGAGTTGATTGGTATTAACGGCAGCGCTCTGAATATGTTCGAGTCTTACCTTACTAATAGACAGCAAGTTGTCAAAATAGGAGACTTCCAAGGTGCACCTCTCCCAGTGTCCTTCGGTGTCCCCCAAGGATCAGTCTTGGGACCGCTATTGTTTTTAATTTACATTAACAATATTGAAGAACTGGATTTGCATGGAAACTTGACCTTGTATGCCGATGACACTTGTTTGTTTTACTTTGGAACTTCTATTAATCAAATTATCCCTACTGTACAAAAAGATCTCAATAGTCTATTCAACTGGCTTCAGGTGAACCTCCTAACTATAAACATATCAAAAACCTCATATATCATATTTAAAGCCAAAAATAAAAATATACAACCATATCCACCTCTAACATTAAATAATATACCTATACAACTTAAAACTACAGAAAAATATCTAGGCTTGCGATTAGATAACAATTTAAATTGGCATACCCAAATCGACTATATCAAAAACAAATTATCATCCTTAATGGGCTCGCTGCGTAGTATAGTTCGCTCTTTACCGCGCAGTGTACGGTTTAACGTCTACGAATCTTTAGTTAAATCGCACTTAACTTACTTGATTGAAGTTTGGGGTAGTGCGTCAAAAACAAAATTGTCGGAACTCCAGATAGCTCAAAATAAAATAATTAAACTACTTTTCCATTATCCATATTTAACGTCCAGCTCAAAAGTTTACAAGGAAACTAAACTTATGACCATAAATCAACTATACACCTACCAAACATGCATACTTATAAAAAAAATATTGAACAAAACCATTCACACGTCTATCAACCTTACACAAACAAAACAAATCACTAAACGTTCAACACGACGAGCCAGCTTTATTGTGTTGCCTAAAACTCGGACTAATTATGGTAAAAAAATGTTTACTTTCGAGGGAGCACAACTGTTTAATAAACTACCTTCAAACATAAAAAGTGAAGAGTCGTTGAATGTGTTCAAAACAAAATTGTACCAACATCTATGTACTTAATTAGTATAGGTCAGTGTGCGACGATGATACTTGTTATAACAATGTTCATTATTGTTCATTTTATGTTAATTTTCTCATGTAAGTGACTTATTTGTCTTTGTTGAGAATAAATGTCTTTAAACCTATCATCATTATCGGAGCGGGACAGCAATATTGATCTTTCACTCGCACTTGGGCGAATGGCACAATCTTTTGTTTAAGAGTAGTGCTGTGCATCACTGAAATCGACAAGAACTATCGATACCTCCTCTAACTATAGCTAGCTATATTTTCGAATTATCATGCTACTAACTTTCTTACAACGCTACCAATTACTACCAATACACTGTTAAATTTAGCATTGTCAGAATTTAAATTAATTAAGGTTTCATAAAAGAAGAGGCCTATGTCCAGAGGTGGACTGATGTGGGCTAGATAGATAGAAGGTTTCGCTTATCACTACATAGTATAAAACAAAGTCGCTTTCTCTGACCCTATATCCCTATGTATGCTTAAATCTTTAAAACTACGCAACGGATTTTGATGCCGTTTTTTTAAATAGATAGAGTGATTCAAGAGGAAGGTTTATATGTATAATACATGCATAATATACTTAATAATAGCCCACAATAACCATTTTCCCGTGCGGAGCCGGGGCGGGTCGCTACTAAAAATATATTTGGATGATGTAATTTCAGTGGTCGCTGCTACGACGAGATAACAGTGGAGATGTTCGACGAGCACGGCTACAGCATCGCGGAGAAGCTAGCCGCCCACAACATGGTCACACTCAAGGAATACTCCCTAATAGACGACGACCAGCCGCAGAAACTCGTCGTGCCTTAACTATAACACAGGTCGGACACTTCATACAGCTAACGCGTTTTGACAACCCACTGCTTTTTGAATAACAACTGAATATCAATGAGGGATTTTCATTTTGACAGTTCTAAAAGCAAAAAAAAAGGTTTCATTATGGTCATAAGAGATGGCGCTGCACTAACTCTTACGTCAAATAAAATAGACGTGCTTGAAGGTAGGAAAAGAAGTCACAAAATTTAGTCGTAAAAAGGTCAAAAACACGAAACGAAATTAAAATACAATAAAGTGCGTGACGATTGACGTGACAACAACAGTGTTGCCAGTTTTTTATGTTCCCTGATTGGTTTGATAAGCTCGCTTTTGACATTTTATTCAACATGCACGCCATCTATTTGAGTCAATAAAACCTTTTCTTTTTCTTAAATGCCATCTTGAAAGTCCTTCATTACAAGTCAAACACTGAAACGCTATTAAAACACCCCTGTCCCGCGGCGCCTGCGGGGTGCGGAGCGCGGTGGGCTCGGGCGGGCGGGAAACTCATTTTAGTGCGGGGGGGTGAGTGTCCTTTCTGTACGGGTTAGTACTATTATTTCTTCTGTGGCTATACTACAACCTACTACCTACCTGCTTAAATAGCATAGTAGACTAAGAACAGTAGGTTATTTTTTTTTCATACAAATGTGCCGCATCGGTTTAAATGTGTGCGATTGCGCCGTGTTGGCACTGTATTAGGCTTGTGTGTACGTGACAGCGCATGCCTGTATGAAGATAACCTACTGTTCTTAGTGTACTGTGGTAAAAGCAGGGTTCGAAAAAATCCGATTTTTTTAATAAATGTATCGTATATTATATATATCCGGGCTAAGAAAAAGAATCGAATTTAATTCTGTAAGGAGATTAAACACTTAAAAATGTAAAAGGAATTAGTACGAGTAAAAGAATATAAGTGTCAAATTAAGTAAAAACACTTTATTGCACACAAAAGAAAACAATAACAATATACAACACAAGTAAATTACCACATTTTTTCATTTGAAAGTAACAATTTATTTTGAGAAATATTTTTTTAATAAACACTTAAGAAAACAAGTACCTATTATTATAAGAATCGTTATTTGTTTGTGAGATAAAACAAATAATTTTAATAATAATATCATACAGGGTCAGGCCTTAAGCAATAAGCATAGATCTATAAGTGGTACATCGTCATCTGGCTCCCAGTTCCAGTTAACCTCTGTTTCTTGTATGATATCCTCATTGAGGATCACACTGGGATTCCAAATCGATTCCACTTTGATTGAACCATTGCTGGTACAGTGAGCTGACGAATTAGGTGACCCCCCGAGGCGCCGTTAGGCGCCATCTACCGCTCCAAGGGGGCAGAAAATAACGAATGAATGACTAATAATACTTTATCAGTGTAATAAGGAACGTGTTGCCTAATTTCAACGGTCTCTCTAAGTTACAGCTCGGCGAAAGTAGCGTGGCGTGTCGGGGGGGGGGGGTTCACCTTACTCGTCAGCTCACTGTACATTAATATCAAAAACGTTTAGTTCAGAAGACAGGAAAAAATCTATTGTAATATATCGTGATATATATAGGGCGAACCCTGGGTAAAAGTGAAGGTATTATACAACTAACGAATTGAAAACAACGAATCCTCGCTTATCTGTACCTAATAAATCGACCGCGCCGAAACAATAGGGATGTTGACTAACTAAACCTCGATTTATAATTAGATGGAGCAAACTGACGTTTGGAGCGTTGCCATTTAACGCAACGTAAAATATTATGATGTACCCTTTTGGATCACTCATTCACAGAGTAACTGAGTTAGAACAGTACGTCAAGGCATTTTATTTTGTAAATTGTTGACGTAAATATAAAAATATACACGTGGCGTCCTCAGAGCAAGTTTTTCTTTTACTGGTCAGGCTTTGAACTCTAAATTTTCGTATGTAATCCAATAAGAAAATTTAAGATTTTTATTAATTTTTAACACTTATTCTATTTCAACTGATTAATTGTATAAGTTTAAAAACGTCAAAAGACTTATGCTAAAACAAGTAGTCATGACGTTGAAAATGATTCAATGAACCAGTTCAATGATTCACTTCGCCACCCTTAAAGCGTTTAAGCGTGCAACATTTTTTAAAAAAAACAGCGCTGTCAGCTGTCAGTTTGCTCCATCTAATTAAAAATAGTACTTTAATCAAGTGAGCCTGTAATAAAAGACAAGCAATTATGAGCTCTAACATTGAATGACTTTAGTGGTCAGTGTAGCGTGTTGGAGATCTTATCCTTTCCATTATTTATAACAGTTCACGACTGATTCATGTTAATCATAATTTCTAAATAAGCTTCGTATGATTATTGTTTCTCATTTTTACGAAAGGCTGAAAATCATCTAAAAAAACAGTAGATATAACGATATACTCATATATTATAGGTAATTTTGAAGAAATAATGGTGCTGTATTTGTAAACCTTGTAGATGTGTAATGTTGTTTCAACACCAAAAATAATGCCTAAAGAGATTATATTGTACCATTTTTCTTTTGTTTTTCTTGGATATGTCGAATAAAAAGTAAAATATTTAACACTTTGAATAAAATTACGTAAAGTTTTAAGTAGATTAAATACTTAACCTTTCTTTCTGATAGACTATTAATTTTAGTGCTTTGCTAGGTCCAATATTTCCTTAAGTTTCTTACAGTATCTTAATACCTCAAGTGACACGCAAACAGTTAGTTTGTTGCTGTGAAATGCTGCTGATTTCTCAAATAATTTTAAGTTGAATAGAATAGTTATTCAAAGTTGTGTATTAAATACCCATCGTATTACGTAGTGTTCAGATTATTGCAGTGGAATATATTTTGTATTATTCTCAATAATAAATGTTTTTACTGCATAAGGCTGCGTTTCCACCAGAGATGAGCGAGGAATGTGTTTGTAAAGAGCCAATAGAATCGATGCAGTGATCGAGGCCAGGTAAATGAAGCGTTTCTACTGGTTCTTGACATTCCTCGCTACGAATCCTCGCTCATCTCAGGAGGAAAAGCAGCCTTACAATGCTATAAATAAGAAAATCGTGCCGACTTAAACGATGGTTGCTTGATTGTATAGTTTTAGTTATTAATTAGGTCATATGTTAGATAGTATAATGTACAGTGGATGTACGTATTTGTTTTAAAATATTCTTATAAAAATAAGATTTGTTACTTAATACGTAAGTTTCAACCGTGATATTCGCCAGATATATTCAAAAAGAATATTATTCTGTTTAAATAAGGTTGTAAATGTGCAAAAACAGAGAACACATGCTCATACAATTGGGACTGATCAATTTTCTAAAATAATCTTTTCTCGGTAACAAAAACGATGCTATATAAAAGCCATTGGATTGTAATTAATCTACCATGCTGAAATACTAAAGTTCCAAACCTTAGCTAAACCATGGTCTAAGAGAAAACAAGGTCCAACACTCCGACCACGTGGCTGACACGAGCCTACGCCATTTCTACGTCATTTTGCCTGTTCATCCTTGTCGAATGCGTGTAATAGACAAGGATGAACAGCGCAAAATGATGTAGGGTTGTGTCAGTCACGTGGTCGGAGTGTTAGACCTTGATTTCTTAGACCATGAGCTAACCGAAGTTACTAAATTTCCGAATCCTTGTGGGTATTTTAGTATTTTTGTTAAAATACTTTGGAGTGAATATTATTTTCCATAAGCATTTTAATGGGATAGTTTATAAAGTCGTTAGTTTCCGGAAAAGATTTCTTTGAGAAAATTCATTACATCTATTGATAACGCACGTTCTTTTAGTTTTTGCGAAGCCGTCACACCGTTTAGTAGGTCCATTATTTGTATTTATGCGGCAAAGGCACTCGAGAAAAGAATATAGAGGCCATTCAACGCCAGTTCTGAACCAAGCAGTGACTTATAAGTGCAAACGGTTTTTTATTTCTGATTTATAGAATAAATAAAATTATATAAATTCGCAGGTTTTTAGATCATAGTTTTACAGTAAGAAAATTATTTTCGTTACCCTATTTAATAGTCAACAACAAATTGAGTAAAAATAATGTCAAAGTTAGTTAAAGTTTTAATACACCAATTTAAACATGTATTCTTTGTGCCTTATGATGACGATCAAATAAAATGAGATGTTATTTTCACCCAAGCTTTTATTTCTTAAATTAAAAACACAATTTTTCCAATATCAACATAAAAAATTAAAAATAACTCCACTTAGGTAAAAGTTTAGGCACTCTATACTCTCCTTTGAGCCATTTCCTAGACGAACTACACGTACTTATTTCAACAACTGACTGAGGCTGCCATTTTTGCATAATAAAGGCCGACCCGAAAAATAAAAAGCCTCGCCACCATATTGCGGAATTTCAATGGAACTAATTCAACTAAATTTTATAACGTAAATTGTTGTCATAAACATTAGAAAGTATACATATACCTGTGTCGCCCCCACAGCTGCAGGTTTTTTTATTTTTCTGGTCAGGCTTTAGAAGTCAGCTCCGTTATATTTTGCGAAAAGCAAAGTCTATAAGAAAATAAGGATGCTTTACTTTGCAGCATTCACAACACAAATTATTACAGTAGCCAATACATACGGCTGGACCTTAAGATAGTGGTAGGGGTGAGTATTTCGTAGTTTTTTGTAACCACATGTGCTGGCTTCTGTACAATACTGTAGTAGATAAACTAGGCATTTAGGCAATAATTCAAACAGTGCACACCATAGTACATACACCCATGGCAATCTTGTATTCATTATATTAATTTTAGGTTTCCACACCATAAAAAAAAATCTATTAATACAAGTAATTAATTACTATCCCAAGAGAAATATTCTTATTTTATATTAATGAGATTACATTTAATTATTCATACGACTAGAAGATTCAAATCAATTTTACAGATTCATGTTTTTTTGGTATTTTTTAAATACGTAGTAAAGCACAATAATTACAGTAATAATAATAATTATTATATTAATGATTTTGCTATACATAATATATATTTTAGTATCATGACTACTTTACGATGTATGTATGGATGGATGTTTGTTACTCTTTCATGCAAAAACTACGAATGGATTTTAATGAAACTTTACAGTGATGTAACTTATACATCAGAATAACACATAGGCTACCTTTAACCGTGGAAAAAAACTTCATTCCCACGGGAAAAACTGTTAGCGCCGGCGGAGCCGCGGGGTGAAAAGCTAGTGTACAATAAATCGTCATCATTTTTGATAAGAGACAAAATTACTAACATTGCACATGGTATAAGAATAAGAAATTATTTTTCTGTTACAAAAAGCTTTGGCAATTCCGTCTCTAGTCTTATTACTCTGACAGTTGATGTCAATCTCCAATCATCAATTGGATTAGAATTTTGTGGACTGTATGGTTCAGGTGCAACAAAAGTGCTGTAATAGGATATAAGCTCGTGAGATTGGTCACCATCTAAATCTGCAATCATCAGGGACTTCTCCTGGTATTCCAAGTCAGGCTGGCAGATAGGCAGAGGAGCATGTATGTCTATAGGCCCTCTCACACAAATCTGCACTATATCTGTCTGGCTTACATTGACATTGTGAGTCTGCAACTTGTCAAATGACACCAACACTATCCTTTCAGAAATATCATGTGCTGTAAAGTTGTCATACTTAATGAATGATGATATTGATGCAATATTTATGTTAGGTTTGAAATAAAATATGTCATTTGTATTCTTTGGGCTTTGATTTTGTTCATTATATTCATTGTAATAGATTTTGTTAATTCTTAGGGCACCCCTGGTTTCTTTGGCCAGGTGTGCAATGTTCCACTGTCATAATTTTAGTACAAATCCTCTTATAGAATTTGTAAAGGCAAAAGAGCTTGGCCTCATAGCATACACATGGTTTGCAGAATACTCCCAGGTAACATTGTTTGTGCCATTTCTTTCCAAAATAAGTTTCAAATTGACTCTGCAGTTGTTTGGACATTCCCCGGAGTTCTCTACAATCAACTTTCTAGGACCATTTGGAAATATTTCCCTTGTATTTCCTATATTCTTTTTTAAACTAAGATTGATTCTTTTAGTTACAGTTGCAGAGGATTGTGGCTTATAGATTGTAGAATCTATTTTACCCTTCTTCTTCAATAGCATTTCAAATGAAACTTGTCGTAATGCCTCAGAGGTTCCATTTTTACAAATATAAGTAATAGTATCAGATTCAGTCAGCAGTTTCACAGACTGACAGTCTTCAATAGTAATTGGATCTCGAATGAAACTGCCAGTAGCACCAGATATGACTAGAAGTGAATTGTGATTAGGACTTGGAAAAATTGTAGCTATAGTCAACAGGTCATTAGTTCTATCCTGGTCTATGTCCTTCATCACTATAGGAAAGTCTAATGCAGCAATATTTTTGAATAGTCTTTCTTTTTTGTGGAAATACCAATAATAAGTGCCATATAACGGATCAAGAGCAGCTAAAAAGCCTTCAGATCCTGATACAATACAATCCTTTTGTTTATCTTTATTTACATCAATAAGGTGGCAGTTTATTTCAGTTGGTATCCGACTCTCTCGTGTGTACCAGCCCACCTTTCCAGAATTACCAACGATGAGCAACACACCATTAACATTCTTATCACTGTTTTTCTCTGGTAGTTTCATGTGGTTGCCTCTGTAAATAAAGATTAGATTCTTTGTATTGGCAATGGCTCCGTCGACGACTTGGACAGCGCCTGACAGTTCTATCTCGTCGTAAGGTAGCTCCCAACTAGTGGTTTTGTCTTGAAACTCTGCATTGGCACATGAACCGACTTCCGAGCAAGGTGCATACAGGAATATGACGACAGTGAAAATGCATGTCAAAATAGAGGCAACAAAGGCACAGCGACGTGGGAAAGACATTTTATTGGACATATCTGACTGCAGAAAGCTGACATTGTCCATTGTGCTCTCTACCGTGTTTACATTAGTATTGAACTCGTCCATGTCGCTCAAACTATAGTTCTTTGAAGACTGTAGTCCACTGTTGATGTCCAGGTTATTACAGCTGTCGGTAGCATGAATGTTAACAGCATTTTCTAGCTTTCGATCATCCTCAGACTCAGAATCTGAAAATACTTGTTTTAATGGTGCGTAGATACCGCCGTTTCCATTCGCTGCCATGGCTTTTATAGTTTCTATAAAATCACATTAATTTTTACATTGCTTTTGATAATAAAAGCTACTTTTTAATTTACTATTTATTCGACTTGCCGATCGATGTTGAAAGCAAAAGTTTTGTATCTTTTTTAAAAGCTGGCTCCACACGCGTGCCGTATTTGCCAAACAGAGCGAGACGCAATTATGCGTTAGAATGAGATACAAATCACCGCGCTCGCTCTAGCGCATAACTGCGTCTCGCTCTGTTTGGCATACACGGCAGACGTGTGCCCGTATAAAAAAATTTTCGCGTATTTTTTTTCTGTTATGAGAAAGGCAAAGGGTTCTTCAAAGTCCATACAGCCTAGTCTTTTGTAAGTTTCATTTCTTGCTTGATAGGAATACGATATGATAAGGCAATAAAATCTGGTAGGTATATATGTATTCAAAGATATAATCACAGAATACCAAATAATAAAATAAAGCCCGGCCAAAGAAATAAGAAACCTCGCCATATTGGGAATGGAACTAATATTATAGGGAAATTGTTGCCCGTGACGTGGTGCCCCCAGAGCAGGTTTCTTATTTCTTTGGTCAGGTCAGGCTTTAATATCATTTGTTCGAACTTCAGAATCAGCAATCTTCGCCGACTGAGCTACGTGAACGCCATATAAGATTTATCATCATTGAGAGCTTGCTGAAAGCACAGACTTCAGTATATTAGTGGCTAAACGGCCACTATTATGATAACACTGCTTTTGGAGGAAACCCAGAGCCAGCACCACCCGGGCGGGCGGGGTGGTGCACTAGGATTAATAATACAACATATTAATATAGACAGAAATGTATATTTTGTTTTTGTATATATAAATTACTTCCAGTTCTTTTGGTACATTAATCTAGAAACATTTAAACACATTTTCTATTATGTCACATTATTTCATTTTTGTGTATTTTCCCCTTCATGATACAAAAATAAGCTATAACATGACTATCCAATCAATACTTTACAATTCATTAAGTATAAGAATGGGCACTCATGCTAAGGGAAAATCCATTCCATTTTGAGGCTGATATTGGGAACTATGTAAGACACAAAGACTTAGATATAAGAATACCTTTATCCTCTATCAATATTCAATACATTGATGGTAAAACATTGAGATTATTTATTTATTTTATTCAAAATTAGGTACATAATGTTACATTTAGTGAAATTCACTAGCCACCTACTATACCTAGCTTACCAACGGCCATTAGATGGCTTGTCTACACAATTACACCACTACCCTAACTATAATAAGAAATAAATAGAAAACAAAAACAAGATTATTTACATATTCAGCCTCAAAAATACTTCCATTTCAACATTCATGTACATACGTGGAGTCTATTATGATTGCTTATGTATTTGATGGCACATTAATAAAACTAGCGTAAGTGGAATTTTGTGAACAAAATAGATTAAAAAGCGAGTTGCTGCTGGATAGGAACAAAATGAAACATTAGCTTTAAATCTTAAATTTACAAAGAAATAAATAAATACCTATGGCTCTTTTTACAAAATACCGAAATTTCCTAAGACAATGGACAAGATTAGGCATTAGTGATAATTGAACTAAATTAATCAACAGGAAACGTGTACAGACATAAAAATATTCTACTTTCACTTTCAGAACAGCTGTTAAAAAATGCACACACACAAGAATTAGTCTTGCTCACTTTATATACAAACAGAATGGCTTACGAAGATAATCTGCATAAACATTTCACTAAATACCATAGTAGTTGAGTCCCATATTCAAGTTACAATTATAATTATATTATTTTCCTAGAATAAATTAATAATTTGTTAGTTGGTATAAGAAAAGGAACCGGCCCCTTTCTCTAGCATCCTGTGCCGGGGTATATAAACATGCATTGTTATTACATGACTACACAATATTATGATAATATCATAGGGGTCTATGTTACGTCGTACCATTTATTTTTGAATGTCTGTCTTCATATCTAACAAATTTACTGTTTCCTGTAATTTAATAAGACTTTTTATGTGGGATAACGTAACTATGACCCCTGTACCTACATAAACAAGCTGATAAGTTATATTTCTCTTTGTTTCCACAAAACTAGCAGTTTAACAATATTTAATGATTATGAAAAGTTGTACAATTTCACATTGAAAGTTTAAAAGTAATTTTATAGACAACTATAAAACGGACATTTATGTATAGCAGCTGTGGAAACAAATCCCATTTCACATCAAACACTAACAGTCAATCAACTAACAGTTCCGCTTATCAGCCGACACAATTCAACTAAAGCGACATCCGAGCGTTAGATCGAGTACGGATATTCACCGAGATAGTCTATGAGGATAGCTGGCAGGCGCAGATGCCTGTGCTTTGGCGCGCACTGGATTTTAGGTGTAACGGGGTTGGAGTCGAGCGCGCGGTGTATAGCAAGGCGCGCGGAGTGTAACAAAGATGGCGGTTCTTTAAACCTGGGCGCAGTGAGAAGGACGGGGGAGTGCGGGCATCCGTCCTGGTCTACCCACACGGTGCCGGTGGCGCCGCGCTTGCCCAGCCGGAGGTAGTACTGCACCAACTCGATCACACAGCGGAACCGAGGCATGTACCGCGCGAACGGACGATCGCAGTCTAACCTGGAAACAAAACAGATTATATTTAATTTATTTAACTAAAATTATAAAGAGGAAAGATTTGTATTTTTGTGTGTGTGTTTGTAATGAATAAATTTAAAAACTACTGAACCAATTTCAAAAATTCTTTCACCATTAGAAAGCTACATTCACCCTGAGTAACATAGGCTACCATTTACCGCGGGAAAATGCCTCATTCCCATGGGAAAAACTGTTAACGCGGGCGGAAAGCTATTTAATAAAGTTTGGGTTGGTTCTTTGCTTCAAAAACTCAGTCACCAGATCAACACGATACCAATTATTTATTCTGCGACGATACGAAGAAGAGTAAAGTTTACCATTTAAACTACTGCGATTAAAGAATTCAAAGAATTTATTCTTTAACTTTTGGATATTTACATCACTTTGTTAAGTCAAATTTAAATTATCTTATCTGCCGAGTTAAAAAACTTGGCTGTCTTCTGTGAAGAAGAAATCACCGAAGAAACTCTACATTAGATGCCAAATAACCAGAATACTATGTATATAATTCTGTATGGTTAATTTTTTTCATAGTTGTTTTTTTTACTATTTCTATTTAATTTACTATTAAGCATAACAGCAAAATCATTAAGGCCAAAGGTGTATTTCTAGATACCTACTAAAGTCTATAATGATGTCATAATTTTGGCCATTATTTTATCAGCCATATTATTATCTGCAATGCACAGTCATAATGTTGGTAAACAGTTCTTAATGATTTACGTGGAACATGGTTTCACGTAGTTTTGCGAAATCTGATGTAACGTTTTAATGACATGGTGCGTGCAGTCGCGTGCTTGCCTGACTAGATATTAGCGGAATCGTAATTTCTCAGTAAAGTATGAATAATAATTATTATTAATGTATGCTAGGAAGCTATTTTGTACTTATATCTGACTGGTCAAGGTCTTATGACCTCTCATTATCGTAAAATAAGTACCGTAATGAAGTCATAATGTATTTTCTTGTTAATTTTACAGAAATAGAGTTTATGTTTAAAATAATTCTCAATTTAAAATGTTTTAATTATTACAAAAAGAACACATGTAGAGGCCTTTACAAATATTATGTATAACTAGCTGTCCGCCCGCGGCTACGCCCGCGTTATTTTTACTTTCGCGTGCAGTTTCTCGTAGGAATGAGATATTTTCTCCAAATAAAAAGCTTTTTTACTAAAGTTACTTTTTCTGTTGAAACAGAAACTAAATGGAGCAACAAAAGAGCCCACCCACGCAATAAAAAAGGCTACATTCACCCTGAGTAAAGGCCTGTATTCACTTTGATTAGTGATTAGTGCAGGTGTTTAGTGCAGGTGATTAGTGATTAGGAGAAAATACGTGTGGACAGCGACTGATTAGTGCAAGTGATTAGTTGACTGCGTAGTAACGTGATTAGAAGCGTGTTCTATTTTTCTTGCAAGTGGACTGCGAGTAGCCACGTCCCGCGCGCCCTCACTTCCCCCTCACACGCAGCGCGCCTGCCATTGGTCCATACTTGCTGGTCGATGGCTACAACTGAATTTACTAAACAAATCCACTAAACAGAATTGGACACTACTTGCACTACACACTTGTGCTAATCACTCGCAATTACTAATCACCTGCACTCGCACTAATCAAAGTGAATACAGGCCATAACACAGGCTACCTTTCACCGCGGGAAAATGCCTCATTCCCACGGGAAAAACTGTTAACCCGCGGCGGAAAGCTAGTGATTAAATAATTAAGACAGCACATACCTAAAGTAGCCATGTTCATAGTGCAGCCGCACGGAGGTCGGCCCTCTCTCTGTCTGCACTGACAGCGAGAATATGTAGTTCCTATCACCGGAGTCTCGGATCACGAACGCACCCACTCGCGCGTCCTTAAGGATATTCCTGGCACCCTGGAAGATCAAATAAGACTATTAATTGGATTTATTAATGAATATCTACTTTCCTAGGTGTTAGACACAGTTTTAACCCCAAATTTCAGTCATATGTGCTTGAGATGAAAGGGATATCCTTCCTCTATACGTAAATTCGACTTAATTCGCCCATGTACCTACTGCAATAACAGTCCAGATATTGGTTATTTCAAAAGTATTCGTTTTTTTAATCTAAAGTAAACCACAAAAACGTAGTAGGAGGAAAACACTTCAATACTGTAAATCATATAAATATCAAATACTTTTTTACATTTTTAGAAATGCATAAAATTTTACTTATTATGCAAAATAGTGCCTATTCGGTGTATAACTCATCACAATAGTATTTAGATAAGATAAGCAAGGACATCAAAATTTATATCATTGACAAGGTGAATAATGCTCATGTGTAAGTTTCTGTATTTATAAATTCTACTAATATTACAAATGCGAAAGTTTGTGAGTATGGATGGATGTATGTTTGTTACTCTTTCACGCAAAAACTACTGAATGGATTTTAATGAAACTTTACATTATTCTACTTATACATCAGAATAACACATAGGCTATTTTTTACCGCGGGAAAATACCTCAATCGCACGGGAAAAATGGTTAACGCGGGACGAAAGCTAGTAATCAATATAGTCATAAGAACAAACCTGCCAGTCTAAGTTGCCGTAGTACCACCCTGAGATTCTCAACGCTCTGAGTGTGTCCGCTAACCACCGGACCTCATCCCGGTACGGGTGAGAAGCCGCGGTGATAGGGGCGAAGGGGGTGAGGGGCAGGCGTGTGGGCTGAACGCTGCACTGCGGAGTCATCGGGCAACACCAGTGGGGGGAAAGTGTCACTCGCAGGTCGTTGTAGCAGCTCGGACACTTCAGCTGACACGACACCTCTGATGGTGTCTGCCAGCTGCTTAATGGTACACCGACTGTTACGCATGTATCTGGAAGGAGGAGAATACATATTTAGTGTCATGCGTAAAGTGGCAACACTCTACTATTTGGCAACATATTGGGCAAAAATAGGCAAAATACACAAGATGCAATTTATAAGTAGAAAGTTTGAGCAAGTTCTGTACATGTTCTGTAAGACATGTAACATCAATACATAGGGGGGTATTACATTGTAAAAGATATATGATCAAAGATCTTTGACGCAAAGATTAGAAAGGGACGCAGTTATGCGCAAGAGTGAGCGCGGTGTATTTGTATCTCATTCTAACGCATAACTGCGTCCCTTTCTAATCTTTGCGTCAAAGATCTTTGATCATATATCTTTTACAATGTAATTTTATAGATAGAGTGATTCAAGAGGAAGGTTTATATGCATAATACATGCATAATATACTTAAGGATAACCCACAATAACCATTTTCCCGTGCGGAGCCGGGGCGGGTCGCTAGTATCTATTATACTGACATCCTTAATCACATTTTATTTAACAGTCAAGAGTAGGTCAGTAACATACAATTGTAAAATATACAAAGACAGTACAAAACATTTAATTTTAAACAGGTTTAATTTTAAAAAAATAAGTTCTTGAGATGATGAAAAACTAGAATGGAATTAAGGAATAATTTTAACATAAACTAGTCACTCATTTAATCTCTGTAATTATTAAATATGTTAATACCACTAATACTCATATAAAATAAATGTAACACTCACTGATGTTTAAAAATACATACATGATACACTATTATATATATATTTTTTATGTTTACAAATGTGACATCCTTGTGTTATCACATTTTATATTTAGTTACATTACAACAATAACAGATACACAGCATGACAAACTAGCAGTAACAGATTATTAAATTAGTATGAATTATTCTGTTAAAATAGTAACAGATTAACTTTTAGGTATAAATATCAGTTTTGTAGTAGGTATACTTCAATATTTATTCATTTTAAATAAGGAATGTCTCACTTGGATAAAAATAATTGTTATAACCCTAAATTTATTGTTTGATTTTATAGCTAATTTTAAAATCATCAATACATATAAATTCTGCATTATTAAAATTGTGCATCACTCAGTGTTCCAGGAAATCTTTTGTTTCTAGGCAATAATAAAGTACCTATTATTTAATTTCCTGTCAATTTTAAATGTACATGAGTATTTCTGTAGTTTATTAAAATCTGCATTTATACAATGAATCATGGTCAAGGTTATTAATAAGCTCACAAAAAAATAAAGATATGGTAAACAGTAATTAACTGACAGATATTTGTAATTTATAATAATATAAGCATAGTCATTGTTTTTGTATAACATTAATGGGATTCTTAGAACTCAAGTCATATATTAATTAAACTTGTTTATCAATTAATCTGGCAGACAAAACATAGCAGAGAAATAACATGTTTATGAAAGAAGGACCAATGTTAAATTATTTCTAAAGTTATCATTTTGTAGAACAGTAAAGCGAAAGTTGGGTCACTTTCTCTACAATAATAAATGAAACTTTGCACTTTCACATCCGACACTTAAATGAACCTACATAGCAAATCTCTAAGGGATTGAGTTTCTTTGCTATCATTTAGGGCAACTACAACAAAAATTGTGATTCCCGTCTGTTTACACTCAATAAAATGGAAATTATTTTTTTGAGTTGACTCTCCGACCAAAAGACTGTCGATCGTACTTTCGGAAGAGAGTTCTAATAAAATTCAAATTTGGAATTCGCAAGAACTTACTTTGTACAGGAGTGAGAGGTGAAGGTAACCTCGCTGCCAGAATCATGTTTAAGGGGGCGACAGACGCGTCTCGCCTCTCAAGCAAACACATGGGGCGCTCCTCCGAGGGGCTAGCCTGCGACCCGCCGGGCTCGCGTGCCGCGGCCACGGTTCCTGGTATCCACAACACTAACACCACATAACACGTCAATGTAGGTGTCAACCTTCAACCTACACAAGGCCTTGCACCACCAACACACATCAATTACAATCTTCTCGTCGTTTTACCACAACACGACATAATTTACTTCCAAATCTTGAAAACGCATACACATACCAGATCCAACTATTTTAAGGGAAACCGTATTACAAAAAATTCAATTCAATTTCCTTCAAATCACAACAAATTCACTTCACGAAACGTCACTGTCACGCGTAAGTAAATAGTGATGTATGCGAACGAAGTATTCGAACGAAGTAGCGCGTAAATTAAGTAACAATTATTACAGAACGCGATGTGAATGCGACCGTCACCGCGAAGGTGTGGTTGCGGAATGAAATGAACATCGCGCAGAACTACGAACGTAGCATGAAGCTTGTGTTGTCGTCACGTCACGACTCGCGTGCAATACGTAGTACGCGCTCAAATGAACTAGGTACTATGCGTGCCAAATAAGAATAGGATCGCGTTTGCAGCTAACGTCACGAGACAGATGTCAAAATACGACAGAAAAGTACGGTCTACAAAAAAATCCAATGATATGATTAAATAATAATTAATTTGAATTAAATGATAGAGATAACACATGCACAACAAACAGCAAAATAGTAATATTATTACTGGTCGCACCGATAGACGCGTCTGTGTTGCCAGATTATGTGGATTTTTGTGATTTAGGTTACCTCGAAGAGAGTCGGCCCCACTGAAAATTCCTAATATGATTCTAATATGATTATTTTGATTATGTTAATTAATAATTTAGGTATGCAGGTATGCATAAAAATCACGAAAATTCACATAATCTAGCAACATGGACGCGTCTCTCTGTGTAGTAATAATATTACTATTTTGCTTATTGTTGCGTTATTTAAAAGATTTAATTTATTGAAATTAATTATAATATATAAAAATTATTACATTTTCTTGCAGACTGTACAAAGACATTTGATGACATTTGTCTCGTGACGTTAGCTGCAAACGCGATCCTATTCTTATTTGGCACGCATAGTACATTTCAGCTCAGCAGCCAACAGCAGCGGCACGTGGACATGCGGCGCGGGGCGAAGGACGAAGACAAGAGAGCGCGCGATTGGAAACACGAACATTCACTCATCAACTTCCCAGAATTCATTCATAGTCCAGTCCACCACAATCAACAATTTTAACTTTGTATGTAATGTTTAGAGCTTTTTCATTCCTCGTTACAATCAACTTCTATTGTATTTTTATGCCTCTTAACTATAGGGAAATCAAATACCTACATAATGAAACTTTTATGGAATAAAAAATAATTACAATACAAAAAATATGTATTTATCTTTTAATGCCTGTAAAATGTAGTATGTAATTATTTATTCATTTTATGATTGTATGTATTTAGTACTTAAGTACACCTTAAATATTTCTTGTATGTAGTTTATGTTGTTTGCACAGACCCGTCTCACTACATATGTATCTCCTCAGCCTAAAGTTGCCTGGTAGAAATTGCTTCTTAGCAATAAGGCCTACATGTACACTTTCTAAGCTTTTTTGTATATTTTTCACTGTACTGTTTTGTGTGCAATAAAGTATATTGTATTGTAGAATGCCTACGTTGAACATTGATTGAGTTCTTCGAAAACAACATTCCTAGAATAACTGCGCATAAATAGCTTACACATTGTTGACTATTCATTTAGTTTAGACTACTACGTATTAAACATTTTTTTCTATATTTTGTACTCTCAATTGTAAAAAATACTTATATTTTATTTATTCGGTAGTTGCTCATCTGAAAGAACACTCGCGTCGTTTTAACCCTTTACCGTTTTCCTGTTGCAAATCCAACATCAATTTAATATTATGAATAATTTAAAAAATCAAATAGAAATAATTCAGATATTTGATAGATTATACTAGGATATTATGTAGTTACCTATCTGTTAATTACAAACTTATTTACATCATTTACTCGATAAGAAAAAAAACAAAATTTTAATAATTTTTTGTTTAAGCACTAGATATATTTTTTGTGACAGTGTCATTTGAGCTTTTTTTATAAAATATCTAAACAATATTTTATATGAAAGGAAAATTAAAGGGGATAAGAAAACGTAACGTTTTACATTTGACTGACCGTTTGTATGATTACGATTTATTTTGTTGAAAAATATCATAAAAAAACACAAGTGAATAAAAAAATTACAAGACATGTTTAATAATTATCTACCTAGGCAGTTAGGTAGTTATCCATAGTACTACAACTACTTTAAAATTTTGCGTATCATATTATGTGATTTGAAGAGATAGGAAACTTGCACAACCTAAAATTATACCCACATTGACTTCACTAAATAATATAATATAATGGCAGCTATGCGACATTAGTGAGAGGCGGAGGCAAATGCATTACGCAAGCAGAACCACAAATTGGTTTTGCAAGTAATTCCCAGAATGAGAGTTGTATTAAAATTGTCCATAAACATTTCTTTATGGACGCCCGTTCTAATGAAAATAACAAAAGCGCTGTTCTTGGAAAATTATGTATGTATGTACATACATACATATCTACTTATTCAGTAAAAACATAAAATGAATATTTTACATATAGACTACAGGCCCGTGTTAAAAAAATGATGGGTCATTTGAACCACCAGATGACCTATGTAGAACGATATAAGAGCATAAAATAATAAGATTCAGCATTATGCCGTCACTTGTAAGCTGTCCAACTGAGTGCAGGTGAGAATTCAAAAGTACAGGTAGAGTGAGTACATTTTGGTCATATATTTTTGTACGGCATTCTTACCATCGATAGATCCATGAAAAATAATAAGAAAACGCGTAGTGCCGTAAAAAAATGGTGCGCCAAAAAGTCGGATTTTTTTTTTGATTTTCCGACAATTTCCAGGTTGAATTTGGTCATTTGATTTTGTACGGCATCAGTTTCATACTATTTCAATACTGCTTCTAATCCATTATTCCGCAACGCCGTACAAAAATCATGCGACAAGGGGAAAAACCGAGGGTTGCAACCCCCTCTCTTTCCGTGGTCCAGGGGGTGATTTGACACAACATCAAATTAATTTATTTCGAAAGTATTTTATGCATAGATAAAATTTTTTCATATGCCGTACATTTTCGTTGGTTCAAAGGGGAAAAAAAAATGAAAAAGAAAAATTGAAAAAGAAAAAAACCATATAACGAAAAGTAAGGTGAAATTCATCACGATATTTTTTTATACGACATTTAGATAGTTTATTTGTACTAATTTTCATAGAGAACTTCATAATTTAGATAGAGAAGATAATTCGGACGTCGATGAAGACGTTGATTCTGATAACAACTCAGCCGCTGATTCCGATACTGAATAATTTAAAGAAAAACAATATTTTTTATTATCATCATCATTAAATATATCGATTTTTTCTAAAAAATGATTGTTTTATTTATTCACACCATTACAATGAAAC
Source organism: Teleiodes luculella (assembly GCA_948473455.1). Classification (NCBI taxonomy): domain Eukaryota; kingdom Metazoa; phylum Arthropoda; class Insecta; order Lepidoptera; family Gelechiidae; genus Teleiodes; species Teleiodes luculella. Next base: position 11,481,868 of record OX419595.1, read on the forward strand.
AAATAAATTATATATATGTATCAATAATGTTCGAAGTATATAGTAAACCAAAAAGTATACAAAACTGTTGATACTGTGATTGTCAGTTTCAATTTTTGGATATAATATACACACAGTTTCACTTCAGTTAGACGTCATAGTGATTTTATCATATTATCAATTGTTCTCTTCGAAAATATGTTAATGCCGTACTGTATCAGATGGCCATAAAGTACCCTTAAAATGGTAGCGTCATTTTCATCAGCCTAAAAGATATGGTCTGCATTAAAATGTACGGCATAATTTTTTCCTAATTTATTTATGTTAATACTATTTAAAACATGGGATACAATGTACAAAACTGCTATATTTCATTAATCTATGATATTTAAATTTCTGCAATAATTTGCAAAATTTCAGTTTTTGTATTTCTCTATAATTTTTTTCAGAACAGTTTCTTTTGAACGGCAATACTATATAACAATTGCATTTTAAAATATCATGTTAAAAAAAGAGTTCCCGTACAGGATCAAATGATTTTACAGCTTTATAAATCAAGAATACGATGAAATTAAGATAATTATTGATATACATTCAAATGAACAATCATTTTTCGACGGCATTATTTTTAATAGTACTTTTAAGTGCTAGATAATGTTTTGGAACCGAAGCCGTACTTTTTCAAATCACCCCCTGGACCACGGAAAGAGAGGGGGTTGCAACCCTCGGTTTTTCCCCCTTGTCGCATGATTTTTGTACGGCGTTGCGGAATAATGGATTAGAAGAAGTATTGAAATAGTATGAAACTGATGCCGTACAAAATCAAATGACCAAATTCAACCTGGAAATTGTCGGAAAATCAAAAAAAAATCCGACTTTTTGGCGCACCATTTTTTTACGGCACTACGCGTTTTCTTATTATTTTTCATGGATCTATCGATGGTAAGAATGCCGTACAAAAATATATGACCAAAATGTACTCACTCTACCTGTACTTTTGAATTCTCACCTGCACTCAGTTGGACAGCTTACAAGTGACGGCATAATGCTGAATCTTATTATTTTATGCTCTTATATCGTTCTACATAGGTCATCTGGTGGTTCAAATGACCCATCATTTTTTTATCACGGGCCTGTAGTCTAATACTCGTACTACCTATTACTAACTAGTAACCCACTACTGTGGCTACTGTCACTTCACTACTGTAAGATTTGTACCTCGCGCCCAAAGACCAAAGACAAAGACTAGCTTACTTGACTTACACTGGGGGCAAACTGGGGGCGTGCTGGGGGCACAAACACCAAGTATACTATGCGTGCCAAATAAGAATAGGACTGTGACACTCCCTCCTTTTCTAACTTGGCAAATTAGAAAAGGAGGGACTGTCAAGATGGCATCTTGACAGTCCTATTCTTTGTAGTACCTACAGAGAGTTTGGAAGAGCCGCTTAAGCGAAACGGCTCTTCCAAACTCTCTGATAAAGTACCTAACTAGCAAAAGAAAAAAAAGACCTTATATTATAGGCCAGGGTTCGACGCAAAATGAAAATTCGACAAAATATCGCAAATCGTAAAATAGCCGTTTGGTAAAAAGGTACCTACTTTATTTAGAGTGCTTTAGGTCCCAACAATCATTTTCACCGATAATTCCCAAAAATATTCCCATATGGGAAATGTCACAAAAAATCGATGTTCCCAAAAACTGATTTAGTAACTACATACATTCTTAGTTGCTATCTTATGTCACTTGACGTAATTTCCCGGTAGTAAAGCTATCATTACCGATGGTAAAAGGCCGCTTGAAAGCGGCTCCCACCTCTCTGGTAAAAGGTAAGTAGGTATAGTAGCCAGCACATGCGGCTGGACTAGTTGAACTTGAGAGCGCCCGTATTCCGTAGAAGTAGGGGAGAATTTCGTAGTGCGAATGTCCAACCGCATCTGCTGGCTTCTGTACAATAAAATTGCTACCAGGAATCCACCTATTGTCATGTCATTCAAGTCCAGATTGATGGCCATAGATTGAAAGATTGTTAAACGCTATACATACAGTCGGTCTACAAACAACGCGACTACGCATTTGGCGAGGCCGTCTTCTATTTATTCGAATATAAATATATAAACTACTTATATATGTAGGTAGGTACTCGTCTATAATTACGTTCGCGTCAGGTCACGTCACGTCCCATTATGTCACAGGCAGGAGAGTGACTATGCATCACGAAAAATCTACTTAAACAACTTTTACTTCTCTTATTATAACGAAGTGTTTCTCAAGGTTTTAACGGAATGTCTGGCAGACACAGCTTTTAGCAAGATTTAGGATGAATCAGAACAGAACCAAAATGCTCTTTAACAGCGCATTCATTTATGAATTTTTTTAATGTATGGAATTGCGTCGTATTCGTATACGCAGGTGTGCGCGCGCGATTCGCGTCGACGACGCCGCCGCGCGCCGTAGAGAGTGAGTTCCCCGTACCGCTATTATATTCGGCGTTCTCGAAAACGCGTACCTGCGCCCAGCTTTCACGACCATCTGCCGCGTGTCATTCCTCGGTTCATAGTAATAAAACATCTGTCAAGGATTGCAGATGTTATAATAACATTTTGATTGGAAATTCAGTTGATAATAATAAATAACTCTAGTCAGACACACTACGCGGGAGAGTATTCCACGAATTGCTTTAATTTCAGTATGTATTTAAAACTTTCAATGGTTCCTTTCATACATACACAATTTTTTTTTAAGTATCAAATAAGTGTCTGTCAATGTAGTAGATTGAAGTTTGGGATGGTACTTACCTACCTAAATAAAACTTGCAGGATCTGGTGTGATTGATGATGATGAGGCATCATACGTAACTGGCTACGTGGCTTTTTACAACCCTCAGGGGAATAGTTGAGTAGTTCAATCAAACCCAAATTATTATATTATTATTATTATTATTATTATTATTTATTCCAAAATGAAAGAGAATAGCAAAGATGGATCAAGTAGGTATATGCAACTCATCGTCGTCACGATTCGCCGTATTTGAACATTTGAGACAATTTTTTTGTGATTCCGCCAGCCTTCACAAAAACTAATGAATGGCCAGAGAGAGCGATATTTACTCACTGATGACGACAGATCTTTACCTAGGTACCTACTGTCTGTTGAATGAATACTACGACACACACAGCAGGGAACATAGCGACATAACTTTGTTATTTACTTAAATTACATAGTCAAGCTTCGTGATAAACGAGTAAGTATTGACTGACTGTGTACGTTAGAATTAAATTAGAGCCCTCTCCGTCGCAGCTTCGGTTCGCGGAATTCGTCCCACTTTGATTTCGGTTTCGCCTATACCGTTGTTCTCGGTACTTCTTTATTTGAACTCTCAAGGCGCTTGCAGGATAGAAGTTCGCGGAACGCATTTTCGAACGATGAGTTTCATGTTAAAGTTAAATAAACTGATTCTTAACGTCTGTGATCCATGCCATATGCCATATACCGTTAAATATTTTGTTCTCGAAACTATAAAAAGTTTAGATAACATTTATGGTCAGACTAAATAGGTACGTAACGTTTGCCACAAAACCAATATAATTATAATCTTAATACCTACAATATTATGTAACTATAATAGTTCGTTGCGAGGTAAATAACTACATTATTTACTATAAGTTTGATAACCACTGATTAGAGTTAGAGAAATAAAGAGATTTCTCCAAAATATTTTTACCATTCAGAACGTGTTTTTTCGTAGATAAGTATTGATTTTACTATGAATAGGTAGTTGATCCTCTTAAGACAGTAGATACTTGATACTTGTTAGCCAGAAAAGTGCGATCGTATGTAGGTATTCTTTTGAGAGTATTGTTGCCGAGGCGTTTTCTCGAAAGCCGGTCTGACGATATCCTTTCTAAGAATAGCTCGCAGTATCTCTGTACCCAGAACCGAGACATTGGGCCCGATTCCTGAATGTAAGTAACTAATAAACATTATTTATGTATTTCGCGTACATTTTGGTTTCTCTTAAAAGCATGAATTTGAACTTTGAACACAGCATTTGTTTCTATCATTAGTTTATTAGCTACCCTAACTTCCCGCATGAAAATGTGTCATCTAATCTATATCTCACATAAGTATTAATCTCATCTGCAACTCCTACAAGTATTGTGACACTGTGTGACACTGTATGACCAAATTGCCATTGGATTGTACTCCTCTATTATACTCCTCTATTGTGACGTTGACGCTATTAGTACAGGTTCGACCCATTTTAGCGTCGTCAGCATAGCTCTCTCTGTACCCCTAGCCCTAAGTTCAACTTTTATATGTCACTATATATATTTTATATAAAATATGTTCTGTACCTATTATTTTAAGGCTTTCTATGAAAATAAATATTATTATATTACTATTTATTTGTTTTAAGTAAATTTTATTGCCATCAGCTCCAAACTTACATGGTGGACGACATTTAAGTTAGGACTCGATTAAAAATACCAATTTTAGTATATTAAGTATGTAACATTAAATATCATTTTAAATTGAGTTCGTATGATCAATAAACTGATATCTAGTTTATGTATC